>OX451738.1:271322732-271922732 GCA_948472305.1 Vicia faba | reverse complement strand
TTTTCACCAGTCGAAAGATGCAGGAATTCGCTCAAGAAACAGGCTTCAGACTCCTAACATCAACGCCTTATTATGCACAGGCAAACGGTCAAGTCGAAGTAGCGAATAAAATAGTGATTGGCTTGATAAAAAAGCATGTAGGGAAGAAGCCAAAAAATTGGCATAAGACATTAGACCAGATCTTGTGGGCCTGTCGAACGTCCCCAAAAGAAGCCATAGGTACAACACCATATCGGCTAACTTTTGGTCATGACGCAGTATTGCCAGCGGAAATTTGTCTTCAATCTACAAGGGTTCAGAGACATCATGATATCCCCTCTGAAGTTTATTGGGATATGATGTTAGACGAACTAGTAGATTTAGACGAAGAAAGACTACGCGCTCTCGACCTACTAAGGATTCAGAAGAAAAGAGTAGAAGACTCTTACAATAAAAAAGTAAAACCTAAGGCATTCTCGCCTGGAGAATTAGTTTGGAAGGTGATTCTCCCCATGGATCGAAGGGATCGAAGCATGGGAAAATGGTCACCCAAATGGGAAGGACCATTCAGAATTATCCAAACTTTTTTTGGTGGAGCTTATGAAGTCGAAGAGTTAGGTGAAAATCAAAGACTCTTGAGAGTAAACGGCAAATATTTGAAAAAGTATAAACCTATGCTCCAAGAGATCAAAATAAATAGCAAGTAATGATCAAATTAACCATAAATAGCCAAAATGGAAAATTTTATAAGAATTAGCCAAAATGGTTACATTGTCAAATAAATATTACAATACATGGTTAATAAATGGCTAAGTAAATTAGAAGGGGATAGAATCTCTAAGTCGAAGGTACTTGGCCTGCTGCAACTCCAGTCTTTTGTTACACAAGGCATTCGCCTGGGAAAGCTTGGCAATCTGGTCATCGAAGGCTTGGGCTTTCTCAGCAAACTCTAGGCCTCGTGTAACTTCAGCTTGGCTCTCTGTGTCTGAAACAGTCGAGAGAAGCTCCTCCTTGCGCTTATTATTAGCATTTATCTTGGCCTCCAGCTCTTCGATTTGCGCCTTTATAGAGGCATTGTCTCGGTCTATGGCGTCAATTTCTTCTTGCTTGGATGCTTTCTGCTTCGACAACTCTGCAATTCGAGAAGTCGTCTCAGCTACCTCAGTCCAGGCAGAAGAACTTTTGCCATGTAGCGCTTCGAGCTGGCTGTTGAAGCCCCTCTGACGTCGATAGTCCGCAGAGACTTGATCAACAATGGAGTATAACTCCAAGATAAAGCTCGAAACCTCTGGAGTCACAGCAAGCAAGTCGACTGCATTCAAAACAGCTCCCAAACAAGACGGAGCAGTAGGATCCCCCTCCAAAGCCTTCATCAGATCTTTCTTGAAGAACTGATCCTTGACCTTCATCAAAGCCTCATCAAGAGGAGAAGTCGAAGTGGACTTCCCCGATGCAGTAGAAGCATCATGACTAAGGTTAGATGAACTTCCCCTACTCTCGATAATGGCATTCAGATAGCCAATGGGATCAGTTTGCTTCAAGAGTGCCAAGTCTTCTTTAGACTTAGGCTTTGTCGAGGTGGTAACCCTTACAACAGCATTGGCTTGGGGTTGAAGTTGTTGAGTAGCGTTCGCATCTACATGACTCTCTTCGACATGTAGTTCTATAGTGCCAGCATCAGCGTGATGCCCTTCGTCATGTTGTTCTTCTGACAGATCGATCACTTGAGTTTCCTTTGGTTGTTGTTCCTCTGCTTCGGCATTGGCTTCATCGTTCGCCAATTCCTCCTCTTGTGGCCTACTGTGTTCAGAAGAGTCTAGTGTCTCTGAAGTCTTTGGTGCTGAACTTTCGGTGGCCTCCTGAAAATAGAAGAGGAAGAATCTTCTGGTTTAGAAAGAGACACAATCGAATGAGAGCATCGACACCTGAGTTAAAAATGGTCAGAGAAACTACCTGCAGAGGAATTTCAGCCCCTGGGCTGGAATTGTCACTTTCGACGGGTTTATTGAGCAAAACATTTAGCTCCTCCTCCGTGGGCTCTTCTATAATCACGGGAGGTGGCCTGGGTCTTCTCCCTGCAACCTTTATTCTGATCATGGGTCGAGACTCAGGAGAAGGAGCATCTTTCTTCAGTTTTCTCCGTTTAAGAGGAGCGGGGGGAGATTCGTCCTCGTCGTCACTCCCTGATTCGACCATTAGTGCAGGTCGTTTCTTGGGTGAAGGTGCCTGAAAGCCAATTGGAGTTCGATTTAGAACGCTACATCGAAAAAAAGGATGTTAAAACCAGAGGGAAATAATAAAAGTTTGGTTACCGGTGCTGAAGGTTTTATCGAAGGACCTCCCCCCTGATGGCTTTCTGTAGTTTTCGCCGGTGCTGAAGGTTTTGTCAAGGGACCTCCTCCCTGATGGCCTTCTGCGGCTTTCTTTGCTGCAGGATTTCGAACAACTGAAAGAAAATGCGTTCACAAGTTATAATTAACAAGTTACAAGTCGAAATGGAAAGACAAAAGTAATTTGGAGAGTGAACGTACATTTCTTTATTTTGTCCAGGACTAGAACGAAGGACTTCTGAAGTTCGTCCACAAAATCTTTTTCGTAGAAGAACTCTTCAGCATAATAACTCTTCCACCAATCTTCGAAAGATGGTGAACAGAGGAAGTTAAGTTGATAGTCGAATAGTGAAAGTACCGTTCGACCAGCATACCTGCCAATATGCTTGGTGGCAGCATCCTCAGTATAGTCATTGCAAAAATATAACATGGATTTATCCCTAGGAAAAATAGGAGAAGGAAGTGATTGAATGATACCAAACTGTCGAGAGACCAAGTTTGGCTGGTAAGCGATCAAGCTCAGGTGATTCTTGGAGCTCTTAAAGCGCACTGACATTATTCTGGGTGTGAGAAATGCTTCCCAAATTATTGTGTGTTCTTCGATATGAGGGTCACCTGACGACTTGGGATGGGGCCTGGTGAACCATTATGGACCAACCTTTCGACGAGCGAAAGGAGCCATGGTCGAAGTGAATTCTTTTCTTCTTGCAAACATCAAGACGAAGTTTGCAAAAGTCTGTTGAAGTTCCAGCCCATCTTCAGTCGGGGTCAGTAGAGCCAATCTAGTGCCTTCGATACGCCTTTTGGCTATCTCAGGAGCTTGCTCGTTTATCTGAGTTTTCTGAGGTAAGAAAGACTCGAAAGTGGCATTTAGCCATAGTTGAAGTAGCCAAAAGGGTCCTGCAAGCAACAAACTGGCTCTATTTTCGATGACCTTTAACAGAGTCGCTCCACTGCTGATCGATTCATACAGATTCGCCAGGATTAATTCTGCCAAACAAATGTTTTGGCCAAGGTGAAGCTGGGTAGCAAGAGTGACCGTTTTCTTTGTCACCTGTAAAGACTTCGTACAGAACACAAAGCGTGACAGCCAAAGGGCTAGAAACGCAATGTGCTCCACATCCGTCATATTGGTTGTCGACCTATCATGGTAATGGTTGATATAGGTGGTATAGGTGGGTTTAATAGCTGAAAACCCAATTTGGTCCTCCGACATTTCCTCTGGGTCGAAATAATCCCCAGTTGGTCGAAGGCCGGTGATGGCAGCCACGTCGAAAAGTGTGGGTGTTAGCATTCCACAAGGCAGGTGGAAAGTGAAATGAGTATAATCCCAGAAAAGCAAAGAGGCTATCAGCATCTCAGGGGAGTAGTTGAGACCCGTCTTTGACAGCATTATTAGGTCGTATATCCCCAGGTTCATCCAGATCGAAGCCTGGCTTTTTTCCATCTTCTCTAGCCAAGCACTGTAGTCTGGTGTAAGACTAGGGCTAGACCTGAAAGCCCTAACACCCCTATTGAAGAAGCGAAGATCTATCTTCTCTTTAGCGGGATCTTCGTTGTCATCTGCAGCTTTTTTGGAGCACCCAACAGGTTTGAGCGCCTCAAGCACTGGGAAGAAGTTCTTGATCTTCGTGGATTCATCAATGCATGGGGATAACGGGCCAGACATGGCGAAAATCTGGTCGGAGTATCCAACCGGAATCAGTAGTTGATGAGAATAAGCTTCACGCTCAGTGGTTCCAAGGGGTTCAGGAACCCTTCGCAGCCCTGTAGAGGTAACTGTTGGAACAGTTGAGAAGATTTTTGGTTTAGCATTTCTGGAAGGAATGTTGGAACTAGGAGCGTTAGAGGAACCTGAAGCCATTTTTGGGTTAAGATTGAAGGTGGAGTAAAGAACAAAGTGTTTGCAGGTTTGCAGAAGATTTTGTTCAACAATAAGGTTTGAATGCAGAATGACGTGAAAAAGTCCCACAATGGGTACTTAGCGCTATTTATAGTGGTTGGGAAATCACAAAATTCGAGGCCATTTAATGTTGCAGATGATAGTGGGGCACGTGGCGCTCCTTCGCTGACATAGCCATTCTGCAGAAACGAAACGGTGCAGCGTGCACCCTCGTTTTTGGGAAATTGTCATGATGACAATCTGTGAAAAGACATTGGGCATGCTAAACGCCTTACTGAGGTGACGTCTTAGGTACAGATGGAATGATGGCTTTTTCTTGGGATTTCCAGTTGGTTGGTAGAAGACAAAAAGCGCACAGGTTAATTTGTGGCTAAGAATGAAGGACAGGTGTCGAGTGGAATCTCAAAGAATGCCTTTTTCTTTTCAGCGTCGAAATAAGGCATTCTTAGGGGGCAATTTGTTGGCTCTTAAACTCGACACCCTTGTTTTATTAATAGAAACCATTAATCATGAGGGACGGTTTCGACCAGCTGATTCTGTCGAAATGCTCATCAGAAGATGGCAAGGTACTTGGAGAATTTCTTCTAAGTAGGAATCTGGTTGCCTTCGACATCGAAGGTGCTTCTCGATAAAGGTATTCGACGCTTAGAGTGGAACGGTTTGAGATTCAAATGTTTGGAGGGAAAACGGTTCCCAGCGGTTACCAAGTGCAACGTGTCAAGATCAGGAGCGTCGAATGCTGTAAGCATGCCAAGTGGAGTCATCTCGAAGCAACGTAACTGTCCGACGGTTACTTGAGATGTGTGTAGTATAAATATTAGTTGTTCACGTAGTTTTTCACGTGTGTTCACAATCATATACAAGTCAGTCATTTAGATTCAAGTACCCAGTGTGAGCGAAAGAATTGTTGAGAATGTATGTGTGAAACACCATTTTAATTAATCAAAGTCATTTATTTTCTAGAACTTTATTGTCTTTCATTTACTTTTCCCAGTCGAAGCCTTTACTTAAAGCTTTCTTTTATTCTACAAAGTTTTTCCTTCATGCAATTTACATAAAGCGTCTTTATTTTCTTGTCATTTAACCATCATTAAACTTAGTCAAAACCCCAAAAATCAACCATGTCTTAGGATTAATCTGATCGATCCTGCGAGTCACCAAATAAGTAACCTTTTGGAGGATAAGCGGTTGTTTACCAATTTCCACGGTAAACACAAGGCTCGATAGTATATTTGTTCACCATATTCACAATGTGTTATGGTATAATAGATGTAAACAATTTCAATATTTTTCTTCTTCTCTTTCACCAAAATTTAGGTTACTTCGTCACTAAGAAACTTAGTTAAAAGACTAATAATTAATGACACATATTTCATATACATTGGTAATAATTCAAATTATATAATGAGACTCGATAGTATATTTATTCACCATACTCATATGGTATTATGGTATAATAATTGTAAACAATTTCAATATTTTACTTCTTTTCCATCACCAAATTTTAGGTTACTTCATCACTAAGAAACTAAGTTAAAATACAATTAGTTAATGACACATATTTTATATACATTGGTAATAATTAAAATTATATAACAAGGCTCGATAGTATATTCGTTCACCATTTTGCACATTGTGTTAGGGTATAATAGATGTAAACAATTTCAATATTTTTCTTCTTCTCTATCACCAAATTTCAGGTTACTTCTTCACTAAGACACTAAGTTAAAAGACTATTAATTAATAACCCATATTTCATATTTATTGGTAATAATTCTAATTATGTAAGGAGGCTCTATAGTATATTTATTCGCCACACTCATATGATATTATGGTATAATAGATGTAAATAATTTCAATATTTTTCTTCTTCTCCATCACCAAATTTTAGGTTACTTCTTCACTAAAAAACTAAGTTAAAAGACTATTAATTAATGAAACATATTTCATATACATTGGTAATAATTCAAATTATATAACAAGGCTCAATAGTTTATTTGTTCACCATATTCACATTGTGTTATGGTATAATAGATGTAAACAATTTCAATATTTTTCTTCTTCTCCATCACGAAATTTTAGGTTACTTCATCACTAAGAAACTAAGTTAAAATACTTTTAATTAGTGACACATGTTTCATATACATTGGTAATAACTAAAATTATATAACAAAGCTCGATTGTATATTTGTTCACCATATTCATATGGTATTCTGGTATAAAAGTTGTAAACAATTTCAATATTTTTCTTCTTCTCCATCACCAAATTTTAGGTTACTTCATCAAACTATGTTAAAAGACTATTAAATAATGACACATATTTCATATACATTGGTAATAATTCAAATTATATAACAAGGCTCGATAGTTTATTTGTTCACCATATTCACATTGTGTTATGGTATAATAGATGTAAATAATTGCAATATTTTTCTTCTTCTCTATCACAAAAATTTAGGTTACTTCATAACTAAGAAACTTAGTTAAAAGACTAATAATTAAAGACATATATTTCATATACATTGGTAATAATTCAAATTATATGATGAAGCTCGATAGTATATTTATTCACCATACTCATATGGTATTATGGTATAATAATTATAAACAATTTCAATATTTTACTTCTTCTCTATCACCAAATTTTAGGTTACTTAATCACTAAGAAACTAAGTTAAAAGACTATTAATTAATGATACATATTTCATATACATTGATAATAATTCAAATTATATAACAAAGCTTAATAGTTTATTTTTTCACCATGTTCACATTGTGTTATGGTATAATAGATGTAAACAACTTCAATGTTTTTCTTTTTCTCAATCACCAAATTTTAGGTTACTTCATCACTAAGAAACTAAGTTAAAAGACTATTAAATAATGACACATATTTCATATACATTGGTAATATTTTAAATTATATAATGAGGCTCTATAGTATATTTATTCACCGTATTCACATTGTGTTATGGTATAATAGATGTAAACAATTTCAATATTTTTCTTCTTCTCTATCACCAAAATTTAGGTTACTTCATCACTAAGAAACTTAGTTAAAAGGCTATTAATTAATGACACATATTTCATATACATTGGTAATAATTCAAATTATATAATGAGGCTCAATAGTATATTTATTTACCATACTTATATGGTATTATGGTATAATAATTGTAAATAATTTCAATATTTTACTTCTTCTCCATCACCAAAATTTAGGTTACTTCATCACTAAGAAACTAAGTTAAATTACAATTAATTAATGACACATATTTTATATACATTGGTAATAATTAAAATTATATAACAAGACTCGATAGTATATTCGTTCACTATATTCACATTGTGTTATGGTATAATAGATGTAAACAACTTCAATATTTTTCTTTTTCTCCATCACCAGATTTTAGGTTACTTCATCACTAAGAAACTAAGTTAGAAGACTATTAAATAATGACACATATTTCATATACATTAGTAATATTTCATATTATATAACAAGGCTCGATAGTTTATTTATTCACCGTATTCCCATTGTGTTATGGTATAATAGATGTAAACAATTTCAATATTTTTCTTCTTCTCTATCACCAAAATTTAAGTTACTTCGTCACTAAGAAACTTAGTTAAAAGACTATTAATTAATGACACATATTTGATATACATTGGTAATAATTCAAATTATATAATGAGGCTCGATAGTATATTTATTCACCATACTCATATGGTATTATGGTATAATAATTGTAAATAATTTCAATATTTTACTTCTTCTCCATCACCAAATTTTAGGTTAGTTCATCACTAAGAAACTAAGTAAAAATACAATTAATTAATGACACACATTTTATATACATTGGTAATAATTAAAATTATATAACAAGACTCGATAGTATATTCGTTCACCATATTCAGATTGTGTTATGGTATAATAGATGTAAACAATTTCAATATTTTTCTTCTTCTCCATCACCAAATTTCAGTTTACTTCTTCACTAAGACACTAAGTTAAAAGATTATTAATTAATAACACATATTTCATATGAATTGGTAATAATTCTTATTATATAATGAGGCTCGATAGTATATTTATTTGATATACTCATATGATATTATGGTATAATAGATGTAAATAATTTCAATATTTTTCTTCTTCTTCATCACCAAATTCTAGGTTACCTCATCACTAAGAAACTAAGTTAAAAGACTATTAAATAATGACACATATTTCATATACATTGGTAATAATTCAAATTATATAACAAGGCTCGATAGTTTATTTGTTCACCATATTCACAATGTGTTATGGTATAATAGATGTAAAAAATTTCAATATTTTTCTTCTTCTCTATCACCAAAATTTAGGTTACTTCGTCACTAAGAAACTTAGTTAAAAGACTAATAATTAATGACACATATTTCATATACATTGGTAATAATTCAAATTATATAATGAGGCTCGATAGTATATTTATTCACCATAGTCATATGGTATTATAGTATAATAATTGTAAATAATTTCAATATTTTACTTCTTCTACATAACCAAATTTTAGGTTACTTCATCACTAAGAAACTAAGTTAAAATACAATTAATTAATGACACATATTTTATATACATTTGTAATAATTAAAATTATATAACAAGACTCGATAGTATATTCGTTCACCATATTCACATTGTGTTATGGTATAATAAATGTAAACAATTTCAATATTTTTCTTCTTCTCTATCACCAAATTCTAGGTTACTTCTTCACTAAGACACTAAGTTAAAAGACTATTAATTAATAACACATATTTCATATGTATTGGTAATAATTCTAATTATATAATAAGGCTTTATAGTATATTTATTCGCCATACTCATATGATATTATGGTATAATAGATGTAAATAATTTCAATATTTTTCTTCTTCTCCATCACCAAATTTTAGGTTACTTCTTCACTAAAAGACTAAGTTAAAAGACTATTAATTAATGAAACATATTTCATATACATTGGTAATAATTCAAATTATATAACAAAGCTTAATAATTTATTTTTTCACCATATTCACATTGTGTTATGGTATAATAGAGGTAAACAACTTCAATAATTTTCTTTTTCTCCATCACCAAATTTTAGGTTACTTCATCACTAAGAAACTAAGTTAAAAGACTATTAAATAATGACACATATTTCATATACATTGGTAATATTTCAAATTATATAACAAGGCTCGATAGTTTATTTATTCACCGTATTCACATTGTGTTATAGATTAATAGATGTAAACAATTTCAATATTTTTCTTCTTCTCTATCACAAAAATTTAGGTTACTTCATTACTAAGAAACTTAATTAAAAGACTATTAATTAATGACACATATTTCATATACATTGGTAATAATTCAAATTATATAATGAGGCTCGATAGTATATTTATTCACCATACTCATATGGTATTATGGTATAATAATTGTAAACAATTTCAATATTTTACTTCTTCTACATCACCAAATTTTAGGTTACTTCATCACTAAGAAACTAAGTTAAAATACAATTAATTAATGACACATATTTTATATACATTGGTAATAATTAAAATTATATAACAAGGCTCGATAGTATATTCGTTCACCATATTCACATTGTGTTATGGTATAGTAGATGTAAACAATTTCAATATTTTTCTTTTTCTCTATCACCAAATTTCAGGTTACTTCTTCACTAAGACACTAAGTTAAAATACTATTAATTAATAACACATATTTCATATATATTGGTAATAATTCTATTTTATATAATGAGGCTCTATAGTATATTTATTCGCCATACTCATATGATATTATGGTATAATAGATTTAAATAATTTCAATATTTTTCTTCTTCTCCATCACCAAATTTTAGGTTACTTCTTCACTAAAAAACTAAGTTAAAAGACTATAATTAATGAAACATATTTCATATACATTGGTAATAATTCAAATTATATAACAAAGCTTAATAGTTTATTTTTTCACCATATTCACATTCTGTTATGGTATAATAGATGTAAACAACTTCAATATTTTTCTTTTTCTCCATCACCAAATTTTAGGTTACTTCATCACTAAGAAACTAAGTTAGAAGACTATTAAATAATGACACATTTTTCATAAACATTGGTAATATTTCAAATTATATAACAAGGCTCGATAGTTTATTTATTCATCGTATTCACATTGTGTTATGGTATAATAGATGTAAACAATTTCAATATTTTGCTTCTTCTCTATCACCAAAATTTAGGTTACTTCATCACTAAGAAACTTAGTTAAAAGACTATTAATTAATGACACATATTTCATATACTTTGGTAATAATTAAATTATATAATGAGGCTCGATAGTATATTTATTCACCATACTCATATGGTATTATGGTATAATAATTATAAATAATTTCAATATTTTACTTCTTCTCCATCACCAAATTTTAGGTTACTTCATTACTAAGAAACTAAGTTAAAATACAATTAATTAATGACACATATTTTATATACATTGGTAATAATTAAAATTATATAACAAGGCTCGATAGTATATTCGTTCACCATATTCACATTGTGTTATGGTATAATAGATGTAAACAATTTCAATATTTTTCTTCTTCTCCATCACCAAATTTCAGTTTACTTCTTCACTAAGACACTAAGTTAAAAGACTATTAATTAATAACACTTATTTCATATGAATTGGTAATAATTCTTATTATATAATGAGACTCGATAGTATATTTATTCGACATACTCAAATGATATTATGGTATAATAGTTGTAAACAATTTCAATATTTTTCTTCTTCTTCATCACCAAATTTTAGGTTACTTCATCACTAAGAAACTAAGTTAAAAGACTATTAAATAATGACACATATTTCATATACATTGGTAATAATTGAAATTATATAACAAGGCTGGATAGTTTATTTGTTCACCATATTCACAATGTGTTATGGTATAATAGATGTAAACAATTTCAATATTTTTCTTCTTCTTCATCACCATATTTTAGGTTACCTCATAACTAAGAAACTAAGTTAAAAGACTTTTAATTAGTGACACATATTTCATATACATTGGTAATAATTAAAATTATATAACAAGGCTCGATAGTATATTTGTTCACCATATTCATACGGTATTCTGGTATAATAGTTGTAAACAATTTCAATATTTTTCTTCTACTTCATCACCAAATTTTAGGTTACTTCATCACTAAGAAACTAAGTTAAAA
Organism: Vicia faba; assembly: GCA_948472305.1. NCBI lineage: Eukaryota > Viridiplantae > Streptophyta > Magnoliopsida > Fabales > Fabaceae > Vicia > Vicia faba. The sequence goes on along the minus strand of OX451738.1, from coordinate 271,911,257 downwards.
GACTATTAAATAATGACACATATTTCATATACACTGGTAATAATTCAAATTATATAACAAGGCTCGATAGTTTATTTGTTCGCCATATTCACAATGTGTTATGGTATAATAGATGTAAACAATTTCAATATTTTTCTTCTTCTCTATCACCAAAATTTAAGTTACTTCGTCACTAAGAAACTTAGTTAAAAGACTATTAATTAATGACATATATTTCATATACATTGGTAATAATTAAAATTATATAATGAGGCTCGATAGTATATTTATTCACCATACTCATATGGTATTATGGTATAATAATTGTAAACAATTTCAATATTTTACTTCTTCTCCATCACCAAATTTTAGGTTACTTCATTATTAAGAAACTAAGTTAAAAGACAATTAATTAATGACACATATTTCATATACAATGGTAATAATTCAAAGTATATAACATGGCTCGATAGTTTATTTGTTCACCATATTCACATTGTGTTATGGTATAATAGATGTAAAGAATTCCAATATTTTTCTTCTTCTCTATCACAAAAATTTAGGTTACTTCGTCATTAAGAAACTTAGTTAAAAGACTATTAATTAATGACATATATTTCATATACATTGGTAATAATTCAAATTATATAATGAGACTCGATAGTATATCTATTCACCATACTCATATGGTATTATGCTATAATAATTGTAAACAATTTCAATATTTTACTTCTTCTCCATCACCATATTTTAGGTTACTTCATCACTAAAAAACTAAGTTAAAAGAAATTAATTAATGAGACATATTTTATATACATTGGTAATAATTAAAATTATATACCAAGGCTCGAGAGTATATTCGTTCACCATATTCACATTGTGTTATGGTATAATAGATGTAAAGAATTTCAATATATTTCTTCTTCTCCATCACCAAATTTTAGGTTTCTTCTTCACTAAGACACTAAGTTAAAAGACTACAAATTAATAACACATATTTCATATGCATTGGTAATAATTCTAATTATATAATGAGGCTCGATAGTATATTTATTCTCCATACTCATTTGATATTATGGTATAATAGATGTAAATAATTTCAATATTTTTCTTCTTCTTCATCAGCAAATTTTAGGTTACTTCTTCACTAAAAAACTAAGTTCAACGACTATTAATTAATGAAACATATTTTATATACATTGGTAATAATTCAAATTATATAACAAGGCTCAATAGTTTATTTGTTCACCATATTCACATTGTGTTATGGTATAATAGATGTAAACAATTTCAATATTTTTCTTCTTCTTCATCACCATATTTTAGGTTACCTCATAACTAAGAAACTAAGTTAAAAGACTTTTAATTAGTGACATATATTTCATATACATTGGCAATAATTAAAATTATATAACAAGGCTCGATAGTATATTTGTTCACCATATTCATACGGTATTCTGGTATAATAGTTGTAAAGAATTTCAATATTTTTCTTCTTCTTCATCACCAAATTTTAGGTTACTTCATCACTAAGAAACAAAGTTAAAAGACTATTAAATAATGACACATATTTCATATACACTGGTAATAATTAAAATTATATAATGAGACTCGATAGTATATTTATTCACCATACTCATATGGTATTATGGTATAATAATTGTAAGCAATTTCAATATTTTACTTCTTCTCCATCACCATATTTTAGGTTACTTCATCACTAAGAAACTAAATGAAAAGAATTTAATTAATGACACATATTTTATATACATTGGTAATAATTAAAATTATATACCAAGGCTTGATAGTATATTCTTTCACCATATTCACATTGTGTTATGGTATAATAGATGTAAACAATTTCAATATATTTCTTCTTCTCCATCACCAAATTTTAGGTTTCTTCTTCACTAAGACACTAAGTTAAAAGACTACAAATTAATAACACATATTTCATATGCATTGGTAATAATTCTAATTATATAATGAGGCTCGATAGTATATTTATTCTCCATACTCATTTGATATTATGGTATAATAGATGTAAATAATTTTAATATTTTTCTTCTTCTTCATCACCAAATTTTAGGTTACTTCTTCACTAAAAAACTAAGTTCAACGACTATTAATTAATGAAACATATTTCATATACATTGGTAATAATTCAAATTATATAACAAGGCTCAATAGTTTATTTGTTCACCATATTCACATTGTGTTATGGTATAATAGATGTAAACAATTTCAATATTTTTCTTCTTCTTCATCACCATATTTTAGGTTACCTCATAACTAAGAAACTAAGTTAAAAGACTTTTAATTAGTGACATATATTTCATATACATTGGCAATAATTAAAATTATATAACAAGGCTCGGTAGTATATTTGTTCACCATATTCATACGGTATTCTGGTATAATAGTTGTAAAGAATTTCAATATTTTTCTTCTTCTTCATCACCAAATTTTAGGTTACTTCATCACTAAGAAACTAAGTTAAAAGACTATTAAATAATGACACATATTTCATATACACTGGTAATAATTCAAATTATATAACAAGGCTCGATAGTTTATTTGTTCACCATATTCACAATGTGTTATAGTATAATAGATGTAAACAATTTCAATATTTTTCTTCTTCTCTATCACAAAAAATTTAGGTTACTTCGTCACTAAGAAACTTAGTTAAAAGACTATTAATTAATGACATATATTTCATATACATTGGTAATAATTAAAATTATATAATGAGGCTCGATAGTATATTTATTCACCATACTCATATGGTATTATGGTATAATAATTGTAAACAATTTCAATATTTTACTTCTTCTTCATCACCAAATTTTAGGTTACTTCATCATTAAGAAACTAAGTTAAAAGACAATTAATTAATGACACATATTTTATATACATTGGTAATAATTAAAATTATATACCAAGGCTCGATAGTATATTCGTTCACCATAGTCACATTGTGTTATGGTATAATAGATGTAAACAATTTCAATATTTTTCTTCTTCTCCATCACCAAATTTTAGGTTTCTTCTTCACTAATACACTAATTTAAAGACTACTAATTAATAACACATATTTCATATGCATTGGTAATAATTCTAATTATATAATGAGCCTCGATAGTATATTTATTCGCCATACTCATATGATATTATGGTATAATAGATGTAAATAATTACAACATTTTTCTTCTTCTCCATCACCAAATTTTAGGTTACTTCTTCACGAAAAAACTAAGTTAAAAGACTATTAATTAATGAAACATATTTCATATACATTGGTAATAATTCAAATTATATAACAAGGCTCAATAGTTTATTTGTTCACCATATTCACATTGTGTTATGGTATAATATATGTAAACAATTTCAATATTTTTCTTCTTCTTTATCACCATATTTTAGGTTACCTCATAACTAAGAAACTAAGTTAAAAGACTTTTAATTAGTGACATATGTTTCATATACATTGGCAATAATTAAAATTATATAACAAGGCTCGATAGTATATTTGTTCACCATATTCATACGGTATTCTGGTATAATAGTTGTAAAGAATTTCAATATTTTTCTTCTTCTTCATCACCAAATTTTAGGTTACTTCATCACTAAGAAACTAAGTTAAAAGACTATTAAATAATGACACATATTTCATATACACTGGTAATAATTCAAATTATATAACAAGGCTCGATAGTTTATTTGTTCACCATATTCACAATGTGTTATAGTATAATAGATGTAAACAATTTCAATATTTTTCTTCTTCTCTATCACCAAAATTTAGGTTACTTCGTCACTATGAAACTTAGTTAAAAGACTATTAATTAATGACATATATTTCATATACATTGGTAATAATTAAAATTATATAATGAGGCTCGATAGTATATTTATTCACCATACTCATATGCTATTATGGTATAATAATTGTAAACAATTTCAATATTTTACATCTTCTCCATCACCAAATTTTAGGTTACTTCATCATTAAGAAACTAAGTTAAAAGACAATTAATTAATGACACATATTTTATATACATTAGTAATAATTAAAATTATATACCAAGGCTCGATAGTATATTCGTTCACCATATTCACATTGTGTTATGGTATAATAGATGTAAACAATTTCAATATTTTTCTTCTTCTCCATCACCAAATTTCAGGTTTTTTCTTCACTAATACACTAATTTAAAGACTACTAATTAATAACACATATTTCATATGCATTGGTAATAATTTTAATTATATAATGAGCCTCGATAGTATATTTATTCGCCATACTCATATGATATTATGGTATAATAGATGTAAATAATTACAATATTTTTCTTCTTCTCCATCACCAAATTTTAGGTTACTTCTTCACGAAAAAACTAAGTTAAAAGACTATTAATTAAAGAAACATATTTCATATACATTGGTAATAATTCAAATTATATAACAAGGCTCAATAGTTTATTTGTTCACCATATTCACATTGTGTTATGGTATAATAGATGTAAACAATTTCAATATTTTTCTTCTTCTCCATCACCAAATTTTAGGTTACTTCATCACTAAGAAACTAAGTTAAATAACTTTTAATTAGTGACACATGTTTCATATAAATTGGTAATAATTAAAATTATATAACAAGGCTCTATTGTATATTTGTTCACCATATTCATATGGTATTCTGGTATAATAGTTGTAAACAATTTGAATATTTTTCTTCTTTTCCATCACCAAATTTTAGGTTACTTCATAAAAGTATGTTAAAAGACTATTAAATAATGACACATATTTCATATACAATGGTAATAATTCAAAGTATATAACATGGCTCGATAGTTTATTTGTTCACCATATTCACATTGTGTTATGGTATAATAGATGTAAAGAATTCCAATATTTTTCTTCTTCTCTATCACAAAAATTTAGGTTACTTCGTCATTAAGAAACTTAGTTAAAAGACTATTAATTAATGACATATATTTCATATACATTGGTAATAATTCAAATTATATAATGAGACTCGATAGTATATTTATTCACCATACTCATATGGTATTATGGTATAATAATTGTAAACAATTTCAATATTTTACTTCTTCTCCATCACCATATTTTAGGTTACTTCATCACTAAGAAACTAAGTTAAAAGAATTTAATTAATGACACATATTTTATATACATTGGTAATAATTAAAATTATATACCAAGGCTCGATAGTATATTCGTTCACCATATTCACATTGTGTTATGGTATAATAGATGTAAAGAATTTCAATATATTTCTTCTTCTCCATCACCAAATTTTAGGTTTCTTCTTCACTAAGACACTAAGTTAAAAGACTACTAATTAATAACACATATTTCATATGCATTGGTAATAATTCTAATTATAAAATGAGCCTCGATAGTATATTTATTCGCCATACTCATATGATATTATGGTATAATAGATGTAAATAATTACAACATTTTTCTTCTTCTCCATCACCAAATTCTAGGTTACTTCTTCACGAAAAAACTAAGTTAAAAGACTATTAATTAATGAAACATATTTCATATACATTGGTAATAATTCAAATTATATAACAAGGCTCAATAGTTTATTTGTTCACCATATTCACATTGTGTTATGATATAATAGATGTAAACAATTTCAATATTTTTCTTCTTCTTTATCACCATATTTTAGGTTACCTCATAACTAAGAAACTAAGTTAAAAGACTTTTAATTAGTGACATATATTTCATATACATTGGCAATAATTAAAATTATATAACAAGGCTCGATAGTATATTTGTTCACCATATTCATACGGTATTCTGGTATAATAGTTGTAAAGAATTTCAATATTTTTCTTCTTCTTCATCACCAAATTTTAGGTTACTTCATCACTAAGAAACTAAGTTAAAAGACTATTAAATAATGATACATATTTCATAAACACTGGTAATAATTCAATTTATATAACAAGGCTCGATAGTTTATTTGTTCACCATATTCACAATGTGTTATAGTATAATAGATGTAAACAATTTCAATATTTTTCTTCTTCTCTATCACCAAAATTTAGGTTACTTCGTCACTATGAAACTTAGTTAAAAGACTATTAATTAATGACATATATTTCATATACATTGGTAATAATTAAAATTATATAATGAGGCTCGATAGTATATTTATTCACCATACTCATATGGTATTATGGTATAATAATTGTAAACAATTTCAATATTTTACTTCTTCTCCATCACCAAATTTTAGGTTACTTCATGACTAAGAAACTAAGTTAAAAGACAATTAATTAATGAGACATATTTTATATACATTGGTAATAATTAAAATTATATACCAAGGATCGATAGTATATTCGTTCACCATATTCACATTGTGTTATGGTATAATAGATGTAAACAATTTCAATATTTTTCTTCTTCTCCATCACCAAATTTTAGGTTTCTTCTTCACTAAGACACTAAGTTAAAAGACTACTAATTAATAACACATATTTCATATGCATTGGTAATAATTATAATTATATAAGGAGGCTCGATAGTATATTTATTCGCCATACCCATTTGATATTATGGTATAATAGATGTTAATAATTTCAATATTTTTCTTCTTCTCCATCACCAAATTTTAGGTTACTTATTCACTAAAAAACTAAGTTAAAAGACTATTAATTAATGAAACATATTTCATATACATTGATAATAATTCAAATCATATAATAAAGCTTAATAGTTTATTTTTCACCATATTCACATTGTGTTATGGTATAATAGATGTAAACAACTTCAATATTTTTCTTTTTCTCCATAACCAAATTTTAGGTTACTTCATCACTAAGAAACTAAGTTAAAAGACTATTAAATAATGACACATATTTCATATACATTGGTAATATTTCAAATTATATAACAAGGCTCGATAGTTTATTTATTCACCGTATTCCCATTGTGTTATGGTATAATAGATGTAAACAATTTCAATATTTTTCTTCTTCTCTATCACCAAAAATTTGGGTTACTTCATCACTAAGAAACTTAGTTAAAAGACTATTAATTAATGACACATATTTCATATACATTTGTAATAATACAAATTATATAATGAGGCTCGATAGTATATTTATTCACCATACTCATATGGTATTATGGTATAATAATTGTAAATAATTTCAATATTTTACTTCTTCTCCATCACCAAATTTTAGGTTACTTCATCACTAAGAAACTAAGTTAAAATACAATTAATTAATGACACATATTTTATATACATTGGTAATAATTAAAATTATATAACAAGGCTCGATAGTATATTCGTTCACCATATTCACATTGTGTTATGGTATAATAGATGTAAACAATTTCAATATTTTTCTTCTTCTCTATCACCAAATTTTAGGTTACTTATTCACTAAGACACTAAGTTAAAAGACTATTAATTAATAACACATATTTCATATGTATTGGTTTTAATTCTAATTATATAATGAGGCTCGATAATATATTTATTCACCATACTCATATGATATTATGGTATAATAGATGTAAATAATTTCAATATTTTTCTTTTTCTTCATCACCAAATTTTAGGTTACTTCTTCATTAAAAAACTAAGTTAAACGACTATTAATTAATGAAACATATTTCATATACATTGGTAATAATTCAAATTATATTACAAGGCTCAATAGCTTATTTGTTCACCATATTCACATTGTGTTATGGTATAATAGATGTAAACAATTTCAATATTTTTCTTCTTCTCCATCACCATATTTTAGGTTACCTCATCACTAAGGAACTAAGTAAAAAGACTTTTAATTAGTGACACATATTTCATATACATTGGTAATAATTAAAGTTATATAACAAGGCTCGATAGTATATTTGTTCACCATATTCATATGGTATTCTGGTATAATAGTTGTAAACAATTTCAATATTTTTCTTCTTCTTCATCACCAAATTTTAGGTTACTTCATCACTAAGAAACTAAGTTAAAAGACTATTAAATAATGACACATATTTCATATACATTGGTAATAATTCAAATTATATAACAAGGCTCGATAGTTTATTTGTTCACCATATTCACAATGTGTTATGGTATAATAGATGTAAACAATTTCCATATTTTTCTTCTTCTCTATCACCAAAATTTAGGTTACTTCGTCACTAAGAAACTTAGTTAAAAGACTAATAACTAACGACACATATTTCATATACATTGGTAATAATTCAAATTAAATAATGAGACTCGATAGTATATTTATTCACCATACTCATAAGGTATTATGGTATAATAATTGTAAACAATTTCAATATTTTACTTTTTCTCCATCACCAAATTTTAGGTTACTTCATCACTAAGAAACTAAGTTAAAATAAAATTAATTAATGACACATATTTTATATACATTGGTAATAATTAAAATTATATAACAAAGCTCGATAGTATATTCATTCACCATATTCACATTGTGTTATGGTATAATAGATGTAAACAATTTCAATTATTTTTCTTCTTCTCTATCACCAAATTTCAAGTTACTTCTTCACTAAGACACTAAGTTAAAAGACTATTAATTAATAAAACATATTTCATATGTATTGGTAATAATTCTAATTATATAATGAGCCTCTATAGTCTATTTATTCGCCATATTCATATGATATTATGGTATAATAGATGTAAATAATTTCATTATTTTTCTTCTTCTTCATCACCAAATTTTAGGTTACTTCTTCATTAAAAAACTAAGTTAAACAACTATTAATTAATGAAACATATTTCATATACATTGGTAATAATTCAAATTATATAACAAGGCTCAATAGTTTATTTGTTCACCATATTCACATTGTGTTATGGTATAATAGATGTAAACAATTTCAATATTTTTCTTCTTCTCCATCACCATAATTTAGGTTACCTCATCACTAAGAAACTAAGTAAAAAGACTTTTAATTAGTGACACATATTTCATATACATTGATAATAATTAAAGTTATATAACAAGTCTCGATAGTATATTTGTTCACCATATTCATATGGTATTCTGGTATAATAGTTGTAAACAATTTCAATATTTTTCTTCTTCATCATCACTAAATTTTAGGTTACTTCCTCACTAAGAAACTAAGTTAAAAGACTATTAAATAATGACACATATTTCATATACATTGGTAATAATTCAAATTATATAACAAGGTGTTTACAGTGATTTCTGGTAAACAACCGCTAGTCCTCCAAACTATCGAATAATCTTACTGACTGTTATTCAATTTCTCTGGTAACTCGCAGGATCGACTAGATTGATCCTAGGACGTGTTGGTCATTAGGTTAACTCTCATGATCGAACTGGTATTCATGGTTGGTATTTAGAATGTTGTGTATGTGTTTAACTTATTTCGATTTCTCTATTAAAAATCTAAAGGTGTGATCAAGTAAATGTGCGCGAAACTAAATTACATGAATAAAGGTCAATTGTAAAGACATGTAAAAACTGCATAAAAGACAAATAAATGACTTCGAATCATAAAAACAGTTAATGTAAAAGATTATCTGGAATGTAAAATATTGTGAAATATGAAGAAAGCGTTTAAATGCAAGAAGACTGTAAAATAACTTTAAGTAAAAAAGATGTTCGAATGGTAAAAACTTGAAGATAAAGGCATGAAATGTATAACAGTTTCTGAAATGTAAAGCATTTGAAATGGAAAGAAAGCATTTAAATGTAAGGCATCAGTAAAAAGATTTCGAATGAAAACATTTTAAATGCAAAGGCTTGTAAATGGTATTAACATGAAGATAAAGGAAAATACTGGAAATGATAAAGAGTTTTCATTAAATCATAAACATATGGTGTTATCATACGTACATTTCTCGTGCATTCGTTTCCCTAGCCATGTGGTAATTTGAATGTTACTGAGTTTTTTGTACAATAGATATGACACACGAAATCCTAATGCTAAGACTTCTATTTATACTACTTCGACCATAACGGTCTTGCTATAAGATTCTGTCACGTTCAGAACATGCAGAGCAATGCCTCTCTCTTGCTTCCACGCGTCTTCGAATGCTCCAGCGCATATATTTCAAATTTCGAACATCCCGCTTGCATTTGAATTTCAAATGTATTGGCACTTCTTCGCTTCGAACGCATTTCTTAGATACAACCTTGTTATCATCTTGAGGCTTCTTTGAATATACTCTCATGACTGCCACTCGAAGCTCCAAGCTTTGATATGCCCATTCGAAGCACTGCTTCTACCATTTCGAAACATGACATTTTTTTTCATTTCAATCGAAACGTCCAACTTACTTTACTTCTAATAATATAATCAAAATCTTCAGCAAATAAAATGCCCATTTAAAATATGTATTTTGATTCCTTTGAGAAATACTTATTTTAAACATATACACAAGATTTTGATACGACCTTCGAATCATCGTAACATTTATTGCATATGACTCCAGTTACGTCAATCACAACGCTTTTCAGATTCCTTAACCGCCTTGAACCATTTCACAGCATGGTGCAGTTACAAAACAATGATTATCTTTAATCACGCCTATTACCAATGTTAACTTTACGCCACCTCTTCATCAAACCAACCCACGACTACCATGTATCACAATCTTACGCAGTGGATGCTTAAACTTCCACATTATAAAAACTCATCAACTTGGTCTTTTCTTTTCTTCCCACTTTCTGAATCTTTTCTCCCTCTTTGCTCACCGAAACCCTAAACTTCCAACATTCTTCCAACAATGTCTTCTTCAACTTCATATTAACTAAAAAAGGTTTCAAAAAAGAAAGGAAAGACCACAGGAACTACAATGGAAAGTAAGGTTGGCACCTACCAAGGTCAATCTGTTCTTGTTCCCCAGATGATCTCAAAAGAGAAAGAAATGCTTTATGCATCCCAGGTACTAATTCCTACTAATGCTGCTGGCAAGAGGTTAGCTTTAATGGGCCCTCTTACAGTTTTTGAAATTTTAAAAGACACCAGAAAAATTTTCCCAGTTTGCTATAATTTCAAACCACTGTTTAATAAAATGGATAGCCCCAAGACTATAGAGTCTTCTGATTCAACCACCGTAGAAAATCCAATCGTTCCTCCTAAGGACCCTTTCGTACTAGATTATGTAAAGAGTAACTTCAAACCGTTTCGATCTTGCCCCACCTCCGACACTGCTTATCATAACTGGTTTAATAAGTTAGAAGCTAAGAAATCCCAGCAATGGGAAGAATTAGGTATCTACAACTTGATTAAACTGTCGAAGCCAGGTTTTACTTATAGCCACCCATTGTTATTCGCGTCCCTATATTTCTGGGACAGTACTTACAATACTTTCCATCTTCCTGGTGGAATGATTACCCCTACCTTTTTTGACATAGCGGCCATTACTGGGCTATCACCAATAGGAGAAACATATATCCCTGACAATGAAGAGCATTCGAGTATTATCGACTTCGAAGTCAAGCTAGCAAGCTTTTCAAAGTTTATCAGCCACTATCACACGGAAGGAGACAGTGTGTCGGATGTAGAACACATTGCTTTCCTTACCTTATGGCTGTCAAGGTATGTCTTTTGCAGCAGATCCCTACAAGTAGCCAGTAGGTTTATTCCTCTAGCTAGAGATTTGCATGAAAATCGGAGGGTGTGCTTAAGCGAACTGCTATTAGTTGATCTTTATGAAAGTCTAAGGTCAGTTGTTTCGAGTCTAAAATCCCACACCTCCAAGAATATCCTGCTAGCTGGCCCTTTCTGGTTACTCCAGTTATGGCTAAATGCCATGTTCGAACCTTCACTATCAACTGCCAATACCATTGCTGAACAAGACCCAAAAATAGTGGATAGAATCATCGAAGGCACTAGGCTGCGAAGACTAACCCCAAACGATGATAAGGATGACTTCAAAGTTTTATTCTCAAAATATATCATGATATTCTCCAAGAGGCATAAGTTCGAAGAGACCATGGCACCTTTTGCTTCAAGGGCTCATGGACCTTCATGGTTCACCATGGCTCTCTTAGAAGCTATCAAAAGCAAAGAAATTCAAAATGTATGGAGAGCCTTTTTGCTACCCAGACTAATCTCTTCAAGAATAACTCCTGCTAAGAATCAGATTTTCCTTTTCGCTTATCAGCCCAACTTCGTTTCGAGACAGTTTGGCTTGTGCCAACTAATTCCTGAACCCCTATTTCAAACGGAAAATGCCATTACTTCTGGGCGAACCTTCAAGGCTAGAGAAGCCAAACTACAGCAGGAACAATACCAAGGCTTCGCCCATTTTGAACTCATAACCTTCGAACCTACACACCTTACAGCAAAGGGGTTTCTGGAATGATGGACAAAGTTCTATCAGACTTATATGTTCGATACTCTTACTATTCAGCAGAAACTAACTGATGCATTCGATGTGCAGGTACCATCCAAGAAAGGTATGTTTACTCATGCCAAAGAGATTAAGGCTTTTCAAAATTATTTCGAAACTACTTATGATCCCACACACTTGGAATCCACGGTGCATCAAGCGGCTGAGACCTTGAAGGAAAAATTCAAAGAAAAAGTTTCTAAGTTAAAACTTCCTTCAGGGTTGTCACCTGAGGATAGGTATAGGCTGGCATTCGAAATGAATCCACCTAAATTTCCTAGATTACCTACCTCAGAACTGGCTCTGGCTTGGTTTCCTCCATACCCTTGGTGGTTCACTTGCAAAGAAATGTTCAAATATCTTCAAAAGAAACCAAAGCCATCTGAGACTGTGACATGGGATCGACACTGGCTCCACGATTTCCCAGGACATCTTCGCTATGACCTTTCTGCCATGTCGATTAAATCTGATCAAGGCACAAGTGCGAATGCTTGGGAAAATCCCAAACGTTTCTCATTTTCTATATCTTTAACTTTTGCCTTAATTGTTTCGATTTTCAGCCATCAGGATAAAGACTGCCACTTCAAAGTCAAAAGAAGGGAGCGCCTCTCAAGCCTCTAACGAAACCATTGACAATGTAACTCCATCCGAACCAACAACAATTGCTGCAACAACAACAACAACAACACCAGTAATAATCAATGCTCCAACTCCACAGGTAATCACTTAGCCTTGATGTTTTGAATTCACTAATGTTTCATGATTTGCATCTAACTCTTTGTTTAAATCTTTTCAGACCAACAAACTTCTGCCTACCACTCCAAAGAAGCGAAAATCAAACACCACTGGGGAAGACCCCAAGGCTGGAGGGAATTTACCAACTGCTTCGAGGAAGAAGCAGAAGAAGGATATTTCAAAAAGTGTTGTACCCACTAGTGTCTCTGGACTCGATTCCAGGGATGCTGCTCCCTCACCTAAATCCAAAATTCCATCTTCGACCTCCAACGTAATGTTGGAACGCATAGCTAGCAACCTCTCTTCCGAGAGTCCACAGGTAAATTGAAATTTAAATCTTTTGAAAAAATAATTTCTCATTACCTTGGTGCATGCCTTTAATATTCTTTTGCTTCTTGCAGGATATTTTAAATCCAGCTCTTACCACTTCGACCTCACCATCAAAAGCTGCTGCTCCGATCAACTCTTCTCCTCAAGGAGATTCCAGCAACCTTGTACAGAACAAAGGTTCCTCCAATATGGCGGTTCTGGCTGGGGCTTATGAGCAGCAAGATGATCAGAGTACTTCTCCTCCTCTAAAAGAAACAAATGAAGCTATACTTCATGAATATGCAGAGGCTTTACAAAGAACTTCTCTTCAAAAGTCCCCTCTTGAAACCCTTCAAGAGGACCCAAAGGACACTCACGCTGAAGGAGAGAAAGCTGATTCTGGTCAAAGAAATGAAGAATCTGCAGAAGAAGGGTCTGAGGAAGGAGATGCCAATGATGGTTCGACTGTTGGGACAGAGTCCAATGCAAATAGCAGCGAAAACGAAGACATCGAAGTGGTGGATTTGGATGACGATGAAGAAGATAATGAGCACGAAACGAATGAAGGGGATGGTGACACAACCAATAAACCCATGGAAGTCGAAATGGACGTGACTCCCCTGCGTGTGGAACTCCCTCAACCGTCTTTGTCCCGAATGACTGAAGAGGAGCTTGCTCTCCTGAGACGAAATGACCCTATTGGGTACATGAAGGCGAAGCTGGCTCAAAGGGATATTCCACCTGCTAGGGCTGGCACAAGTTCGACTAGCCATCCGCTGCCCACAGATGAAAGAATTGTACTTCTTAACAGGATCAGGAGAACAATTCTTGATGTGGATATATTCGAAGTGCTCAAACAGGATAGCACTGCTTGCTACACTATGAAGGAGTTGCTTACAAAGGTCAACCTTGCTACCTGCTCCTTGCCAGTTAGCACTATCTTGTTCGATCTTCAATCTTTGCTGGACAACGTGACTGGGTACCTTCTCCAAGATGAATTTGCTGCCAGAAAGGTTCAAGAAAAACGCACTGCAATGGATGCTGCTTATGAACAGGCTTCGAAACTCTCTCAAGAAGCTGAGGATCAAGCCATACATCTAAAGCAAGCAAAAAATGATTATGAGGCTCGAGCTGAGTCCATCCTTCTCTTGGAAAGGCAAATTCAGGAACTTCAACATAAGGTTAAAGAGGCTAGAGAACAACAATTAGCCTACGAAACCAATACTGCTGGTAACCAATTCGAAGAGCTTCTCAACCAGGGGCTTGCAGAAATGGAAACTGCAGAACAACTCAAGGGAGAAGTGGCCACCTTAGAGGGGGAAAGACGTTTTGCTCAGCAAAGGCTTGAGTCTTTTCGAAGTACCTTCAACAGATTGAAGAATAATTCCTATTTCTAAATCTTAGTGTTCATTTGATTAAATTTGGTTTTTTATATGTAATATTTGAACAACGCCATTTTGGCATCCCATGTTGCCATTTTGGCATTTTTGTGATATTTTGATTACGTTGTTACTATTCGAATCTCCTGCAGGCGTGGCTTATATTTCTTTAAATATTTCCCATTTACCTTTAGGATACGTTTATCATCCATCAGCTCTTCGATTTCATATGCATTGTTTGAGAATACCTTTAGTATTCGAAAAGGCCCTTCCCAATGAGGTGACCATTTACCTAACGTTTTATTTTTCTTGTCCATGGGCAATATGACTTTCCAAACTAAGTCATTAATAATGAATTCCTTCCTTTTCCACCCTTTTGTTATATGTCCTGGCCACTCTTTCTTTTTGTCTCATCAAGATTTCCAATGCATGTAATCTAACTTCGTCCAACTCAACTAATTCATTCATCATCATCTCCCAATATAATGCAGCTGGAATTTCGTTTTGTCTTTGAATTTGAACTGATTGCAGATGAATTTCTACTGGCAGAACTGCATCATGACCAAATGTGAGTTGGAAAGGCGTGGTGTTAGTAGCTTCTTTAGGAGATGTTCTACAGGCCCATAGTATTTGGTCCAAAGTTTTGTGCCAGCTCCTTGGATTTTTTCCAATATGTTTCTTGATTAATCCTATTATCACTTTATTAGCTGCTTCGACTTGACCATTTGCTTGAGCATAATATGGCGTTGATGTTAGTAATCTAAACCCCATTTCTTGGGAAAATTCTTGCATCTTTCTACCAGTAAACACAGAGCCTTGGTCTGTGGTTATGCTCTCTGGAAATCCGAACCTATAAATAATGTGTTTCTATATAAACTCAATAATAGCCTCTTGATCAGCAACTATTAATGGTATAGCTTCGATCCACTTGGTAAAATAATCTATTCCTACCAAGATATATTTTTGTCCTTTAGACGAAGCAGGATTTATTTCTCCTATTAAATCCAATGCCCATCCTCTAAATGGCCATGGTTTGATGATTGAATGCAACTCACTTGCAGGGGCATGTTGAATCCCCGCATGTTTCTGACATTCCTCACATCCTTTAGCAAAGTCTATACAATCTTTGAGCATGCTAGGCTAATACATGCCATATCGAAATAACAGCCATTTCATTTTATGACCTGCTTGATGTGCCCCACATGCCCCATTGTGGACTTCTGACAATGCTAAGTATGCCTCACTTTCTCCTAGGCACTTTAATAATACGCCCTCTTGGGTCTTTTTGAACAATTCGTTCCCCATGAGGACATATGATAATGCTCTATATTTTGTCTTCCTATCAACATTCAGAATTGGGTTTGTTAAATAACTCACCAGTGGACTTCGCCAGTCTGCATCTGATAAAGTGTTTATGGCTAATATTTCGAATCCCTGTTTCTCAGCATACCCCAATTTCATACTCTCTAGATCTGATGGTGTGAATCTAGTAGCCATAACTCTACCCCTTAATTCAACTAAATCCTCAAAGTTCCTGACAAACTTTATAACCTGAAGCCAACTGTGCTAAGTCATTCGCTTCTTGGTTTTCTATTCTTGGTATATGTTGAATATCCATGTATTCGAATTTCCTAAGTAGCCTGTTAACTATGACGAAGTATATCATCAGGTTTTCCTTTATGCATTTATACTCCTTTGTTATTTGCTTGACCACTAATTCTGAGTCTCCTTTAATTTCGACTCTAGTTGCCCCCAATTCCAACAAAGCTTCAAGTCTAACAATGAGCGCTGCATACTCAGCTTCGTTGTTCGAGCAACGAGGACCATCTAATTTATACTTGAATTTTGTTGGAATTCCTTCAGGAGAAATTAGAAGGACTCCAACACCACTTCCATTCCTGTGGGTTGAACCATCAAAGTATAATTTCCATGGTTGCATTTCGACGTAACTCATGACAGTCTGCTCAACCAATGAATGGTCCACAATGAAATCAGAAATCACTTGGCCTTTCACAGCTTTTAAAGGCATGAAAGTCAAAGAATATTCTGTTAAGGCTAAAGCCCATTTACCAACTCTGCTATGCATTATTGGTTTTGAAAGCATGTGTTTAATGACATCGAAATGAGATGAAACATAAACATCAACATGCTTTATATAATACTTGAGTTTCATACAAGAGAAATACAAACAGAGACATAGCTTTTCTAAATTTCTATATCTGGTCTCTGCATCATTCAAAACTCTACTTAAATAGTATATGGCTCTTTCGATACCATTGATATCTTCTTGTGCTAACATACTACCTATACTAACTTCAGAGGCCGATATGTATAATCTCATGGGCTTCCCCCATGAAGGTGGAGACAAGATAGGAGGCTGAGAGAGGTATCTTTTTATCTTGTCAAATGCCTCCTGATGGGCTTCGTTCCATTCGAAGGCTTGGCCTTGCTTTAGACGAAGCAACAGAGAGAAAGCTTGGGTTCTTCCACTCAGATTCGAAATGAATCTTCTGAGGAAGTTAATCTTCCCTAGCAAAGATTGCAGCTCCCTTTTTGACGTAGGTGCTTTCGTCTCTATTATGGCTTTGATTTTGTTCTGGTTGATCTCAATCCCTTTCTTGTGAACCACAAAACCAAGGAAATCTCCAGCCTGCACAAAAAATGCACATTTAAGGGGATTCATCTTTAAGCCATGTTTTCTCATTCGTTCGAATGATTGGCTCAAATGATGCAAATGTGTTTCTGCAGATATAGATTTGATGACTATATCATCAATATACACCTGCATAAAGGTTTCAATGAAATCATAGAAAATCAAATTCATTGCCCTTTGATAGGTTGCCCCAGCATTCTTTAAACCAAAAGGCATCACCACCCATTCGTAAGTGCTTAAGGCTCCTGGGCAACGAAATACTGTCTTGGCAACATCTTCTTCAACAATGAAAATCTGATTATACCCAGAGTATCCATCTAACATACTCAAGTATTCGAACCCTGCAGCAGAGTCTACTAGCATTTCTTCCACAGGCATGGAGTACTCATCCTTAGGGGTTACAGTGTTTAAATCTCTAAAATCTATGCAGATTCTCAAAGAACCATTTTTCTTAATAACAGGTACTATATTTGCTAACCATTCGACATACCTTGTGGTTCTGATGAATCTGCAATGCAGCAACCTTTCGATCTCAGCTTTAATCTTTGTGAGAACCTCTGGTGCGAATCTTCTAGGAGTTTGTTTGATGGGCTTCTTGCCATCTTTGATTGGAAGTCTGTGTTCGACTAACTCCCTCTTTAAACCAAGCATTTCGTCATAATCCCATGCGAAGCAATCTTTGTTTTTCTTGAGGACTTCGATCACTTCCTGCTTGAGGCCTGGGCTAAGCTTTGCACTTATGTAGGTTATTCGTTTCGTGTTTTCATCCCCTAAGTTAACTTCTTCGAGTGGATCCTGTGCCAACATTTTGGCACCTGAGTCTATGGGATCCCTTTCGAAGCCTAAGGTTTCTTTATCATAGATGGCGTCCAACCTTTGATCTATCTCAATTTCTTTAAAGGGTGAGCTTTTCGATCCATCCCCACTTATTTCGTTCATCTTCACAGCCAATTTATTTATTTTAGCCTCTAAGACCGCCTTTGATTCGTTCTCAGCTATATAGGCCGAAATCCTTTCGAAAAAGGAGGACTCAGTCATGATTAAGGTTGTCGAAGTCCCAGCCTGCTGGCCGTTTTGTATAGTATTTTCAACTTCTTCGTCGTCACTGATTATCCTTCTATCCCAGTATAGGCCATCATGACGAAGGGTCATATAGTAGTGGGCGTTTCTGGTTTTGTTGATTTCATCATTTGGGACACAAGGAGCAATCTTTGCCAGATGCTTGTCATAGTTCCTCTTGTCAACTAAATTGACTGTTGACATGAAGTAACTCTGGCCTGCTTCAATGTTTTCCACGATCCCATCTTCTCTCCATAGAACTAATCGCTGGTGCATTGACGAAGGGACTGCCCCTACGCCATGGATCCACTCCCTTCCCAGCAACAAGTTGTAGTTGGCCTTGGCTTCGATCACCATGAACATGGTGGGCCTACAGCTTGAGCCTATTGTCAAGTCTAATTGAACCACCCTCAGTGTTTTTCCCACTTTCCCTTCATAATTGGATAGAACCATATTGTGGGGCTTGATGTCTCCTTCGCGTATTTCTAACCTTTTCAGCATGAAGTGGGGTATCAAATTGACTGCAGCACCCCCATCCACTAGAACCTTATTCACGCCATGGGCACCAACTTTTGCCCGAATAAATAGTGGCTTAAGATGGTTCTTCATAGCTGGTTCTGGATGTTCGAAGAACACATTTTTCTCCTCGACAGCCCCATTGTCCATCACATAGTAGCACACAAGCCTATGCTTCATCAAGTCTATGGTATCTTCTTCCTCATATTCATCAATTTCAGTTTCCTGTCCAAATTCACAGGGAAGCACAGATACCACGTTGCAGTTTAGGTTGAACGAAGACTCCCCCTCTGATTCGAAGTTATCCGTTATCATATCTTCATCTTCTTCTGGGCCTGGAGTGTATTCCTTTGGTTCATCCAATTGTAATTCAGAGAAAAGCCTCCTATTAACTGGGGGTTTGCCTTCAGTTTGATTTTTTGGTGTGGGTTTGTTGGTGCTAGATTCACCTTGGTTCTTTGTTGAAGTTGCCCCTTCATTTGCCACAGCTTCCCTCTCAGCCTTTCGAATCCTTTGTTGCCTTCGCCATTGGGATCTCGACATGGGGTTCCTTCCTTTGTAGTTCTCTAATCTCACCTCTTCCTTCTTCGCTATGTTGAATTTCCTTCTGTATGTCATAGCATGGCGTGTGTTTCATTCGGTGTTTCTCCATCTGTCTTTGCCTTTGTCATTTCTGAGTTGCAGCCATCTGTCTGTTGGCACTTCAGCAGGGAGTTTGAACGTCACTCTTCGAGCACCCTTGGGATGAGGGCTATCAGGCCTTCGTTGTTTGTATTTGCTATCGAAACGTGGGTCCATCTGAACAGTTTCTTGATGGTTCCAGCAAGGGGCGAAAGGAATTGTCTCGAAGGCTCTGGCCATGCTTTGATCATACACAGCTGAACACCTTGGGCATATCAAGCACTTGGTTGCCCCTTTGTAGCAGCGAAACACAAATTCCAGCAAACTTTCTCCAGCCTTAGGATAACACCTAAATAGTTGGTTATCCTGGCGCCAGTTGTTGCCAGTTCGTGCCCTCTGTACCCTCTCGAAGTTCGCAATGATTCTCTGATTGCAGAGGATGTTGCACCTAGGGCACAGTATCATTCCTGTATCTCCCTTGTGGCACGTCATGAGGTAATCCTTGAGACTAGCATCTCCAACATGATTATCCTCCATTTTATACTTCTCTTTTTCTAAGTATCTTTCTACTTCCTCCATCTCAGAGCGAGGTATCTCCATATCCACCATGTTTACCTCAACATCCTCCCCCTTAGCTTCATCATCTCCCCATCCTGTGGGTTTTATATCTTCAATGTGGACCTTTGAACTCTCTGGGGCAGAATATTTGACCAAATAGTCAAATTTTCCACTGGGTTCCCCTAAAGTGTCCCATATTTCTTTCTGAGGGGAGGTTGGCTTTGTGATTTGGACTTTCTCTAATTCCAGCCTCAGGCCTTCAGTGACCTGTGTCAATTCTTGGTTTTGGTTTTCCTGGCCTTCAGTAGCCTGGATTTCTTTTGCAACAGCTAAAGGTGCTGCTTCAATCGAAGTCTCTGATTGTTTGTGGACGTCTTAAGTGACCTCCTTATTGACTTCGACTATCACCCAGCTTTCGTTTTCAGTACCTTTCTCTCCTATTGGGGCATCACTTTGGTCAGCTTCCACCATGTTAATCTCTCTAATGCATGCAGGATCGGAGTAATTGGTGTCTGTGACGTCCAAAGGATCTTCGTCCACTTTCATTTTTGCTTTATCAGCAAACTTCAGTCTGCCATCTTTAATTGCATTCTGAATTAGGTCCCTGAAAAGAAAACATTGTGAGGTTTTGTGGCCTAGGAAACTATGATATTTGCAAAATCCTCTTTTCTTTCTTTGATCTAAAGGAGGTATTTTGACATTTGATGGCACAATGTGTTGGCCATCTTTGACAAGTAAATCAAAAATCTCGTCACACTTAGTGACATCGAAGGTATAAACCTTCTTTGGGAATTTGTCACTTTTCTCATTTTCAACAATTTTTTCCCTTTTGTGGGAACTAATAGTTTGCAGGAGTAAGGTGGTGCCTGTTTTAATTCAGCGAGGTCGATTTCGACCTCTTCGAATTCGAATTCAGGATAATCTTCTGCTTCCTCAGTTCCAACATAGGAGATCCTTTCCTTCTTTTTATTTTTAAAGACTCTGGCCATTTCGGCCTTTAGCCTTTCGACCTGTCGAACCCTATCGGCTAACTGAGCCATATCCCTCAAATATTAAGTGTCTAGTTTCTTTCGAATAGAGTAATCCAAGCCACCAGCGGCCATTTCGACTAACTCATGTTTAGGCACTACTGTGTAACATCTGGATTTCAAAAGCCTGAATCTATTCAGATAATCATCTATGGGTTCAGTGAACTTTCTCTTGACACTGGCTAATTCCTTCAAACTTATTTTTGACTGTCCCATGTAAAACTGTTCATGGAATAATCTCTCCAAAAGAGCCCAAGTATCAATGGACCCAGGAGGAAAAGTGGTGAACCATGTGAAGGCGTTTTTAGTCAGGGAACTTGGGAAATATTTGATCCTGAGGTCTTCGTTTTGGCTATATCTCCCGCTTCGGTTAGATATCTGGCTATATGTTCGACTGTTGACTCATTGGTATCCCCATCAAACTTTGTAAACTTAGAGACTTTATATCCCCTTGGTAAATCAGTATGCATTATGTAATCTAATATAGGAGAAGCATAATTTGGCCTTCTAATTCCTGTGTTGAGGCCATTCTGGGCCATGACTCTCTCTATCATGGTGGTTAAATTGTTTTCTTCCAAGATGTTATCGTTTCGAATTCTATGAACGACTGCATCAGCATCTTGATTTCGACCCACCATGACAACCCCCCTAGGTTGTTCTTCTCGAAACTCTGGGACTTCCAGCCTTTCGACCCTTGCCCCTGGTTCCATAATTTCCCTTTGTGGGCCTTGGATCATTGGAGCTTCTAACCTTTCTGCCCTTGCCCCCAAGTTAACTTCTTCTCTGGGTGGTCTATAGGTTGAGTCGTTAGCAACTTGTTCCATAATAGGTACGTTCGCTCGAACTCCCGCCTGATTCTGCCTACGCCTCTCTGGGGGAGCAAAGAAATATGCTATTCGACTCATGTTATCTGCATTTTCTCTGTTTGTCACAGTCACATTTTGTACTATTGGGGAAAATATTTCCTGCATATTTTGTGCTAACACCCCTATCATATTATGGTTACTGTCATCCATCAATTGCCTAAAAGCCAACTGGTTTTCTATGGTTAAAATAGGCATTGCGCTATAACCCACTGACCCTTGGTTATTTGTCATAAACTGATTCGCCCCAGACCCTGACCCTAATTGTGGTGATGAATTCGATGTGGAATTGTGTAAGCCTGCCATAAAAGATGTTGGCATTCCATAAGAGGAGTTTCTGGTTCTATTACCGTCGAAACCGGGTGGTCTAGTTAGTGGGGTGGCGAAATGGGTTTGTGTCCCTGATGGTGGAACGAATCCCCCAGGATAACCAATGGTTCCAGTGTTTCCTAAGATCGAACTATTAGTTGATATGCCACTTATTCCATTAGTGGCTATATTGCTGGTAGAAGATGCAACAGACTGTGCATTCGAAGGGATCACATTAGATGCTCCCATCGAAGCAGACATATTAGTGCCTGTTGTATGTGGGGCATTTTGTTCCCCTTGTTGATTGTCAGAATTAGACATCTTGTTCAAACGTTTTATTCTGGATAAGGGTTGGTTGGTGTTGGTTATTTTACCACTTCTTAGGTTCATAAAACAACAAACTTATCACTCAGAGGGTATTTTTATAATGGTTACGTCTCAACAATCTTTATTTCTGTTCTAAATTTCGTAATGGCCAACGATTTGTCCCACCGGGTGTGCCAATTTGTTTACAGTGATTTCTGGTAAACAACCGCTAGTCCTCCAAACTATCGAATAATCTTACTGACTGTTATTCAATTTCTCTAGTAACCCGCAGGATCGACTAGATTGATCCTAGGACGTGTTGGTCATTAGGGTAACTCTCATGATCGAACTGGTATTCATGGTTGGTATTTAGAATGTTGTGTATGTGTTTAACTTATTTCGATTTCTCTATTAAAGATCTAAAGGTGTGATCAAGTAAATGTGCGTGAAACTAAATTACATGAATAAAGGTCAATTGTAAAGACATGTAAAAACTGTATAAAAGACAAATAAATGACTTCGAATCATAAAAACAGTTAATGTAAAAGATTCTCTGGAATGTAAAAGATTGTGAAATATGAAGAAAGCGTTTAAATGCAAGAAGACTGTAAAATGACTTTAAGTAAAAAATATGTTCGAATGGTAAAAACTTGAAGATAAAGGCATGAAATGTATAACTGTTTCTGAAATGTAAAGCATTTGAAATGGAAAGAAAGCATTTAAATGTAAGGCATCAGTAAAAAGATTTCGAATGAAAACATTTTAAATGCAAAGGCTTGTAAATGGTATTAACATGAAGATAAAGGAAAGTACTGGAAATCATAAAGAGTTTTCATTAAATCATAAACATATGGTGTTATCATACGTACATTGCTCGTGCATTCGTTTCCCTAGCCATGTGGTAATTTGAATGTTACTGAGTTTTTTGTACAATAGATATGACACACGAAATCCTAATGCTAAGACTTCTATTTATACTACTTCGACCATAACGGTCTTGCTATAAGATTCTGCCACGTTCAGAACATGCAGAGCAATGCCTCTCTCTTGCTTCCACGCGTCTTCAAATGCTCCAGCGCATATATTTCAAATTTCGAACATCCCGCTTGCATTTGAATTTCAAATGTATTGGCACTTCTCCGCTTCGAACGCATTTCTTAGATACAGCCTTGTTATCATTTCGAGGCTTCTTTGAATATACTCTCATGACTGCCACTCGAAGCTCCAAGCTTTGATATGCCCATTCGAAGCACTGCTTCTACCATTTCGAAACATGACGTTTTGTTTCATTTCAATCGAAACGTCCAACTTACTTTACTTCTAATAATATCATCAAAATCTTCAGCCAACACAAGGCTCGATAGTTTATTTGTTCACCATATTCACATTGTGTTATGGTATAATAGATGTAAAGAATTTCAATATTTTTCTTCTTCTCTATCACAAAAATTTAGGTTACTTCATCACTAAGAAACTTAGTTAAAAGACTATTAATTAATGACATATATTTCATATACATTGGTAATAATTCAAATTATATAATGAGGCTCGAGAGTATATTTATTCACCATACTCATATGGTATCATGGTATAATAATTGTAAACAATTTCAATATTTTACTTCTTCTCCATCACCAAATTTTAGGTTACTTCATCACTAAGAAATTAAGTTAAAAGACAATGAATTAATGACACATATTTTATATACATTGGTAATAATTAAAATTATATACCAAGGCTCGATAGTATATTCGTTCACCATATTCACGTTGTGTTATGGTATAATAGATGTAAACAATTTCAATATTTTTCTTCTTCTCCATCACCAAATTTCAGGTTTCTTCTTCACTAAGAGACTAAGTTAAAAGACTACTAATTAATAACACATATTTCATATGCATTGGTAATAATTCTAATTATATATTGAGGCTCGATAGTATATTTATTCGCCATACTCATAAGATATTATGGTATAACAGATGTAAATAATTTAAATATTTTTATTCTTCTCCATCACCAAATTTTAGGTTACTTCTTCACTAAAAAACTAAGTTAAAAGACTATTAATTAATGAAACATATTTCATATACATTGGTAATAATTCAAATTATATAACAAAGTTTAATAGTTTTTTTTTCACCATATTCACATTGTGTTATGGTATAATAGATGTAAATAACTTCAATATTTTCCTTTTCTCCATCACCAAATTTTAGGTTACTTCATCACTAAGAAACTAAGTTAAAAGACTATTCAATAATGACACATATTTCATATACATTGGTAATATTTTAAATTATATAACAAGGCTCGATAGTTTATTGATTCACCGTATTAACTTTGTGTTATGGTATAATAGATGTAAACAATTTCAATATTTTTCTTCTTCTCTATCCCCAAAATTTAGGTTACTTCATCACTAAGAAACTTAGTTAAAAGACTATTAATTAACACTACGCCAAATAAGCTATTTAATAGCGTTTTTTTTTGTTTTTGATAGCGCTTAAAAGTTCTATTAACCGCGCCACTATTGTAAATATTTCTTATTTAATAGCACTTTAAAAGCGCTATTAAAGTACCAATTTATAATAGCGTTTTAATTAAAGTGCTATCAAAGTCAGTATTTTGCATGTTTTTTGTTTGTTTTTTTATAGCACTCTAAACAAAAAGCACTAATATATAACATATGTTTGATAGCGCTTTCAAATAAAGTGCTAATAAATGGTACATATTTGGTACAATATTTTTAATAAGTACAGTACAATATTTTTCCGTATTTTCCTATTTCAAAATTTAAATTCGAGACCAAGAAAGAACACTCAGTACCTCTGTGCCATTATATAATAATTAGGATACAAGTGTTAATTTACATTGAAATTGAACTAAAATGTGAAGTAAAAAGGAATGCCCGAGAGCTCTAAAACACAATTATAGGGCGAAGAATAAACAAAACAGCTTTGAAGTGAGCATAGTCATGTGTTTAAAACATTGAAACCCGATTTAAGTAGATGGACAGTAATCAATAATGTTACTTGGACGGCTTCATAGCTACTTCAAGCCACAAGACGATCCATGACCAATTTCACAACTCTAGGAGCATCAACTGTCACAGCTACTTTTACTGTTGGCATATTGGACCATTTAGTGACTTCTTCAAACCTGGTTTATTGCAAAAAGAAAAAAAAGACAGAAAAGTGAGGTAACATATAGTAAAGGTAACCTAAAGACAAAGTTAATCGTACTTGCAATACAAGATGAAGACAAGATATTATTACAAAGAAGTTTTTGTTCAACTCCCCCTTGCTAAATCATCCATTATATTGGACTCTTACAGTGTTGAAACCCGGTTAAAAAAAGAGTAAACCATTTAATTGGTTCTCCAAGCTATGCATGTCAACACATTAGTTCTTCAGAGGTTTTGTTTCAATATTACAGCAACCAAGCCTTATAATATTAGGTTGGGTCGCCTGCGAGGATCAAACGACACCATAGTGTTCTATCATAAGTCAGAATTTGGATCCTCTATATTGACTTAAGTGTAAAGTGAGAAAAGCAAGGGTTGTTAACAAACTCATGATTTGTTATGATGCACCTATAATATCTACCTATGATTCGTTAGTTAATGGTTGATATTACTCACGTTACACTCTAAAGTAAATTGCTAACTTTAGAGGAGTGCGATTTGTCATGATGTACCAATAATATCTACCATAAATCATATCTCTATCCTAACCATTGACCCCAAAGTTTCCTTACTAGTTCCTTGTACAGTGTTTCTAGGTATTCCTATGACTCTAACGGTTGGACTACCCTTCATCTGATCTACACTTATAGCATTCATCTACATATCTTTTCCACACATGTATAAGCCACCTAAGTCGAGATAGAGCCAAATTTTCTACAATAAGGTGTTACCCTGATTCTATCTTTAATTATAATTTTTAATCATATTGTCTATTATTTCCCCGTAGGTACAGAAGAACATTCTCATACAAACCTCAAAATCAGGGATGTTTAGGCATGCTGAGATTACAAACGAAAACCAATGTCTAGAGCCAAAAACTAAACAAGCTCCAATAGGGAGATAAAACTCAACCAATTCGACAATAACTCATCTACACAACATAGATGATATTTGATCTTAGATCTAACTTACCCACCAACTAACTAGGGTATTTGGATCCAAAATTCATAACAAAATGAACAAGTCATCACAAGATAGAAAATCTTGATAACAAAGTATTTTCCCTAATAATTGCACTCAAAAGGGTGACGGAGACTTGAATATTATGGAGTTCCCAAGTCTAACATTGAATAGTATAAGTTGCTCGGCGGAGTATTTGAGTGACTTAGTTTGCCGGTGTCTCAGAAAAGGCCAACTACAGATGAGCTATTTGAAAATGGTCAAGCGAAGTTTCCTACAGTAGGCCTCCAGAATGGCGACTCTTGTGGGCAGTGTTAAGATATAGACTTGGGTATTATGGGGTGCTTAATCACCCCTTGGAAAGCATCCTCCATTAGCCCATACAAAAAGGAACAAGCTTAGCAAACTCCAGGTTATGTTCTCTGTTCAGCTAAGACTCTATTCACCAACGAAGTATCTCTGTAGTTATCCCTGTCATCATGTTTGGTCCAGCAAGGTAGATTTTGGCCAGGCCAGAGCTAATGCAGTGTACTTGAGAATGTAACAGTTATCTGAAACAGAATGTTCTAGGCATACCTGGGAAATCTTCACATAAATTGCTCTTCCTAATCAAATAGAAGGAATATATAAACAAAAGGCCGGGGAATTCATTTAAATTTTAATGCAATCTAAACTCCTATCAAACAACAGCCTAAACCATTTACGAAAAGTTTACTTCCTTCCCCTAAAGAACTAGGTTGGTCACTGAAAAATTCCTATTTCTTTGGTAGAGTCAATGCAATCCCATATCATCTTTACAAACTATTCTGAGAAATTTGGAGAGAGACAGAACTGCTATAAAATGGCATTAACATTCATATAGATAAATTTCAGGGCTATCAACTCCTAGTGCTTTCTACCTTTTCTGTTTATTGTAGAGAATTGTAAGTCCCCTTGTTATGCCACTGGTTTGGACTCTAACAGCACCTTCTGTGCAAGTTACGAGTGAAGGATCAACGGCTGCAAGCAACGCTGTAGGGTCATGAAGGTAAACTCCTGTATAAAAGAACTATTAATAATTCGGATGATTAGGCCTATATTATCTCTTTAATGCAGAATGAAGACATACCATTGGTGTTGTATGCGTCACAATGGTAAGAGAAATACACCTCTAAGATTCCGGTAAGGTATTGAGCAAATTTTCCTTTTGAACTTGCTAACTTTTCTCGATCAGAACCTAGTCATTTTGTTTTTTCGGATGAGGGTAAACCAAAACAAATGTTAACATGACAAGTGACATGAACCATAATTAAAATAGAAGCATGCTCATAGCAGTCAACCGATGTCAAGTTTCATGCTAAAATACTGCCAATAGAGACACAAAGGTAATAAAAAGTTTCATGGGTTTCAAAATATTATAGGAACTAGTTATAGATATAAAACCAGTCACGAACTTCACTTAACAACTGAAACTTTTGAGAGTTAGTCATTGACAATTATCATGGGGGGAAATTATTTAAGTTAGTTGAAACTTTTGAACTCGGTCTCTCTCAATCCAAACACGGTGATCTTTCCCTGCCTTTGGCATGTGTCTGCATTAAATACTAAAAGTGCGGTGATACCATGGAAAATAGATTATTATCTACCACAATATTATCCATTAATCAAAGGTCTCCCGAGAATACTAGTTTGGTTAGGGAGACATCCATGAAATCTGTTGAGTTGAAAACATTATTTATGGGAACTTATTAATATAAAAGTTTAAAATAGTCATATAAAAGGTTGCTGGATCATGATGCATAAATCATGAAAGGAAAAGGAAAGAAAATTATCATAACAGTTGAAGAACTAGATGTTAAACCACATAAGATTTGCCAAGAGATGATTAGTCATTTTAACAAAATACCTACGTAAGCATGAAAAAACTGAGTGCATATGAATTTGGCAAAGGGGTACCTGACAATACGACTTGGTGAGTAACATTTATTCCAACTGCCAATATATCTGCGCCACTTGTGAATACAATATCAGCAGCATCTGGATCACCAAATATCTGGAATTAAATCCAACTGAAGATTTAGATAGATCGAGCAGTGAACGGTTTTGAATACAAAATGGTAATACTTACATTTGCTTCAGCAGCTGGATTCACATTTGCAAGTCTTGATCCACCCTCTTGCTGTCTACAGACTGTCTGTACTGCACCTAAAACTTATATCCTTATTTTGTAACTGATGCAGACTTTATTCATGGAGTTAAATCTGTTTGGAGTATCAGTTAGCCACTTAGGGAACTCCATACATCATGGGAATCCCTAAAGTAACCCTTTCTTTCATCCATTGGTGTTCTGTTATGGATGAATAAAGAAAATTCCTATTCTTTAAAACTTTGAGAAACCAACATTTATTTTAGACCAAGATTTTTTTTTCATATATAACTAGACATTTTGGAAGTCAGCCAAGTTACCTACCAAGACCGAGACACCAGGGTGAATTTTCAGGTCCTTCAGATTCAACTGCTAAGCCAACAATACTAGCATTCAGGCTGTAGAATACTTCAGAGCTTGGGACCTACAAAAGATATTCATAGGTCATATAAAATGTTTGATCACCTTTATATAAAAATAAATAAATAACTTTGAAATTTATATGTTCGATATTCTATTGAAAACCATAATATATTCAATATCTAAATTTATAATAAAAATATTTGAAATTCAAAGTGGATGAAATGCATACAGAACCAAGCATATAAAGGGTAGCTGATACCAATGTTAAATATTGGAATATTAGAAGCTGCATAACTGTAAATATTGGAATATTAGAAGCTATGAAACCAATGTTAAAACTTACTTGAGGAAAAAATTCATGGTAATCACGGTAAGGACGATTACTAACGCGATCAATGAATCCTCGACCGTGCCTGCGAGTATTCCAACCATTCCAACTGTCCAGTTTAGAGGAAGAACTCTGAATGTAACAAAATATCATTATTCTAAATCATTACACCGTGACAATAACAATCCTCCCCGAGTATATTTCAATTGAATACTCACCCGTCATGAGGTATACGACCAAAAGTCGGTTTAAGACCAACTACACCACAAAGTGCTGCAGGCATCCTTACAGAACCTCCCCCGTCGACACCAAGAGCAATAGGACACAAACCTGCGGATACCACCGATGCAGATCCACTAGAAGAACCTCCTGCTATCCTATTGACATCATAAGGATTTCTAGAAGCCCTGTGGAGTGTAAATAAAAAAAGCCAAGCTCTTGTTAATACAAATCATTAATATATAGCTTAGTAGACAAGAAACCGAAAAATGTAACAAAAATGTGAATATAAGTACTATAGTATATATAACCCATGGTTTCTTACCCGTAATGTGGATTTATACCGCTAGTTCCCGCGCCAAGTTCATGCATATTAGTCTTTCCAACAAGTATGGCGCCGCATAATCTTAAACGCTTAACACAGCAAGCGTCATTCAGACAAGGCCTTTGTTTGTGCAGCCACTTTGTACCTCCTACATGACAGACACCATTTAAAGATGCTCAAATCAAGTGAGTAGAATTTACGAGCTAACACTACCTGTCGTAGGATATGGTAAACAGTCTATTTCATCCTTGATAGCAACAAGAACTCCATCAAGCACCGAGATAGGTTCCCCTGCAAGAAAACATGCACCAAATTAGTATCAGAACTCAGAAGAGAGTTGAAAGACAAGTCATTATCAAAATTCTGTTAACTTCTGACTCTTCTACCTGTATATACATTTTTACAAATTAACATAGCAATTAAATTTTTACAACTTCTGACTCTTCTCATTATCAATCACCCCGCTCTTATTGACGCGGGCAGCCTTCCACACTAGACTACGGTTTATCTCCTTGTGCTTTGATGATCATGTTCATCTTACAGCTAAGATCCATGACTGCATGAATGCAGAAATTCCAAGTCCTTACCAAACTGAGACTTCATTGAAATTCAATGCATTGATTACAAGAACTCATGAAATCTAAGTGTATCATCATCACCTTTTCCATTAGAACATATGCACAGGCAAGAAAATAATATAACAACAAATAACCAAAAAAACACCTTAAAAGATCTGAATAGACAGGTTCGCTCCAGCTCGCACAATCAAGTCCAAGTTTCTCAAATGCTGCAAGCACAACATCGAAATCAAAATCGAAAAACAACAGTTTGTTACACTCCATGAAAACAGAATAACACAAGGAGAATATGGAATTATAGATGAGCAGTGACAGTGAGCACAGTCGAACTGTTGATACCTTTATTGAAGGCTATGCGATTCCCACGGTATGCATCCACAAGAACCCTAAAAAACAAATAAATAAATAAATAAAACAATTAACAACCACAACAGTTCAAACAAGTTGAGCAGAGTGAAACTAAAACGAGATTGTTAATAACGAAGAAAAGCGAAAATTCACCCGTCGACTTCGAGGAGAACTGCGAGATCTTGAGACGGGATGCCGCTGTCGTCGGTGGATGAAGCGGCGATGACGGCGGTGGTGTGGCCGGGAAAATCGAAAGGGGAAAATTGATGGGAAACGGTTACGTTCGCTGTGGGTTTGGGAAACTTACAATGCATTGAATGTGCGTGGCATGCAAATGCATTGAAGAGTTTCATGAGGAGAAAGAATTGAACATGAACTTGCTAGTGACTGGATTGCACAGTGCTTTGTTTTTTTCTGAAAATGTGTTTTTTTTTTATCAATTAATTAATTAATTCATTATTATATATAACATAGCGCTTTTTAATAAATGCTATTATATAGGTAGTCAAATAATAGCGTTTTATACAAAATGCTATCTTAAAGAAGTTTAATAATAGCGTTCTGGTACAAAGTGCTATCAAAATTACATAGTCTGTATTATATAATAGCGCCCGATTAAAAAGTGCTATTATAAATGTGTTTTTTCCATTTTAATAGCATTTTTTTTAAAAGTGCTATTAAATTAGGTGATACAAAAAATCATTTTTGGCGTAGTGTAATGACACATATTTCATATACAGTGGTAATAATTCACATTATATAATGAGACTCGATAGTATATTTATTCACCATACTCATATGGTATTATGGTATAATAATTGTAAATAATTTCAATATTATACTTTTTCTCCATCACCAAATTTCAGGTTACTTCATCACTAAGACACTAAGTTAAAATACAATTAATTAATAACACATATTACATATGTATTGGTAATAATTATAATTATATAATGAGGCTCGATAGTATATTTATTCACCATACTCATATGATATTATGGTATAATAGATGTAAATAATTTCAATATTTTTCTTCTTCGCCATCACCAAATTTTAGGTTACTTCATCACTAAGAAACTAAGTTAAAATACAATTAATTAATGACACATATTTTATATACATTGGTAATAATTAAAATTATATAACAAGGCTCGATAGTATATTCGTTCACCATATTCACATTGTGTTATGGTATAATAGATGTAAACAATTTCAATATTTTTCTTCTTCTCCTTCACCAAATTTCAGGTTACTTATTCACAGAGACACTAAGTTAAAAGACTATTAATTAATAACACATATTTCATATGTATTGGTAATAATTCTAATTATATAATGAGACTCGATAGTATATTTATTCGCCATACTCATATGATATTATGGTATAATAGATGTAAATAATTTCAATATTTTTCTTCTTCTCCATCACCAAATTTTAGGTTACTTCTTCACTAAAAAACTAAGTTAAAAGACTATTAATTAATGAAACATATTTAATATACATTGGTAATAATTTTAATTATATACCAAGGCTTAATAGTTTATTTTTTCACCAAATTCACATTGTGTTATGGTATAATAGATGTAAACAATTTCAAAAATTTTCTTCTTCTCCATCACCAAATTTTAGGTTACTTCATCACTAAGAAACTAAGTTAAAAGACTTTTAATTAATGACACATATTTCATATATATTAGTAATAATTAAAATTATATAACAAGGCTCGATAGTATATTTGTTAACCATATTCATATGGTATTCTGGTATAATAGTTATAAACAATTTCAATATTTTTCTTCTTCTCTATCACCAAATTTTAGGTTACTTCATCACTAAGATACTAAGTTAAAAGACTATTAAATAATGACACATTTTTCATATACATTGGTAATAATTCAATTTATATAACAAGGCTCGATAGTTTATTTGTTCATCATATTCACATTGTGTTATGGTATAATAGATGTAAACATTTTCAATATTTTTCCCCTTCTCTATCACCAAAATTTAGATTACTTCGTCACTAAGAAACTTAGTTAAAAGACTAATAATTAATGACACATATTTCATATATATTGGTAATAATTCAAATTATATAATGAGGCTCGATAGTATATTTATTCAACATACTCATATGGTTTTATGGTATAATAATTGTAAACAATTTCAATATTTTACTTCTTTTCCATCACCAAATTTTAGGTTACTTCATCACTAAAAAACTAAGTTTAAAGACTATTAAATAATGACACATATTTCATATACATTTGTAATAATTAAAATTTATTAATAAGGCTCGATAGTTTATTTGTTCACCATATTCATATTGTGTTATTGTATAATAGATGTAAACAACTTCAATATTTTCTTCTTCTCCATCACCAAATTTCAGGTTACTTCTTCACTAAGACACTAAGTTAAAAGACTATTAATTAATAACACAAATTTCTTATACATTGGTAATAATTCTAATTATATAATGAGGCTCGATAGTATATTTATTCGCCATACGCATATGATATTATGGTATAATAGACGTAAACAATTTCAATATTTTTCTTCTTCTCCATCACCAAATTTAAGGTTACTTCATCATTAAGAAACTAAGTTAAAAGACTATTAATCAATGACATATATTTCTTATACATTGGTAATAATTCAAATTATATAATGAGGCTCGATAGTATATTTATTCACCATACTCATATGGTATTATGGTATAATAATATTAAACAATTTCAATATTTTACTTCTTCTCCATCACCAAATTTTAGGTTACTTAATCACTAAGAAACTAAGTTAAAAGACTTTTAATTAATGACACATATTTCATATACATTGATAATAATTCAAATTATATAATGAGGCTCGATAGCATATTTATTCACCATATCCATGTTGTAAAATGGTATAATATATGTAAATAATTTCAATATTTTTCTTCTTCTCCATCACCAAATTTTAGGATACTTCATCACTAAGAAAATAAGTTAAAAGACAATTAATTATGTCACGTATTTTATATACATTTGTAATAATTAAAATTATATAACAAGGCTCGATAATATATTTGTTCACCATATTCACATTGTGTTATGGTATAATAGATGTAAACAATTTCAATATTTTTCTTCTTCTCCATCACCAAATTTCTGGTTACTTCTTCACTAAGACACTATGTTAAAAGACTATTAATTAATGAAACATATTTCATATACATTGGTAATAATTCAAATTATATAACAAGGCTTAATAGTTTATTTTTTCACAAAATTCACATTGTGTTATGGTATAATAGATGTAAACAATTTCAATATTTTTCTTCTTCTCCATCACCAAATTTTAGGTTACTCCATCACTAAGAAACTAAGTTAAAAGACTTTTAACTAGTGACACATATTTCATATATATTAGTAATAATTAAAATTATATAACAAGGCTCAATAGTATATTTGTTCACCATATTTTTATGGTATTCTGGTATAATAGTTGTAAACAATTTCAATATTTTTCTTCTTCTCCATCACCAAATTTTAGGTTACTTCATCACTAAGAAACTAAGTTAAAAGACTATTAAATAGTGACACATATTTCATATACATTTGTAATAATTCAAATTATATAACAAGGCTCGATAGTTTATTTGTTTACTGTATTCAGATTGTGTTATGGTATAATAGATGTAAACAATTTCAATATTCTCTTCTTCTGTATCACAAAAATTTAGGTTACTTCGTCAGTAAGAAACTAAGTTAAAATACAATTAATTAATGACACATATTTTATATACGTTAGTAATAATTAAAATTATATAACAAGGTTCGATAGTATATTCGTTCACCATATTCACATTGTGTTATGGTATAATAGATGTAAACAATTTCAATATTTTTCTTCTTCTTCATCACCATATTTTAGGTTACCTCATAACTAAGAAACTAAGTTAAAAGACTTTTAATTAGTGACATATATTTCATAGACATTGGCAATAATTAAAATTATATAACAAGGCTCGGTAGTATATTTGTTCACCATATTCATACGGTATTCTGGTATAATAGTTGTAAAGAATTTCAATATTTTTCTTCTTCTTCATCACCAAATTTTAGGTTACTTCATCACTAAGAAACTAAGTTAAAAGACTATTAAATAATGACACATATTTCATATACACTGGTAATAATTCAAATTATATAACAAGGCTCGATAGTTTATTTGTTCACCATATTCACAATGTGTTATGGTATAATAGATGTAAACAATTTCAATATTTTTCTTCTTCTCTATCACAAAAAATTTAGGTTACTTCGTCACTAAGAAACTTAGTTAAAAGACTATTAATTAATGACATATATTTCATATACATTGGTAATAATTAAAATTATATAATGAGGCTCGATAGTATATTTATTCTCCATACTCATATGGTATTATGGTATAATAATTGTAAACAATTTCAATATTTTACTTCTTCTCCATCACCAAATTTTAGGTTACTTCATCATTAAGAAACTAAGATAAAAGACAATTAATTAATGACACATATTTTATATACATTGGTAATAATTAAAATTATATACCAAGACTCGATAGTATATTCGTTCACCATATTCACATTGTGTTATGGTATAATAGATGTAAACAATTTCAATATTTTTCTTCTTCTCCATCACCAAATTTCAGGTTTCTTCTTCGCTAATACACTAATTTAAAGACTACTAATTAATAACACATATTTCATATGCATTGGTAATAATTCTAATTATATAATGAGCCTCGATAGTATATTTATTCGCCATACTCATATGATATTATGGTATAATAGATGTAAATAATTACAACATTTTTCTTCTTCTCCATCACCAAATTTTAGGTTACTTCTTCACGAAAAAACTAAGTTAAAAGACTATTAATTAATGAAACATATTTCATATACATTGGTAATAATTCAAATTATATAACAAGGCTCAATAGTTTATTTGTTCACAATATTCACATTGTGTTATGGTATAATAGATGTAAACAATTTCAATATTTTTCTTCTTCTTTATCACCATATTTTAGGTTACCTCATAACTAAGAAACTAAGTTAAAAGACTTTTAATTAGTGACATATATTTCATATACATTGGCAATAATTAAAATTATATAACAAGGCTCGATAGTATATTTGTTCACCATATTCATACGGTATTCTGGTATAATAGTTGTAAAGAATTTCAATATTTTTCTTCTTTTTCATCACCAAATTTTAGGTTACTTCATCACTAAGAAACTAAGTTAAAAGACTATTAAATAATGACACATATTTCATATACACTGCTAATAATTCAAATTATATAACAAGGCTCGATAGTTTATTTGTTCACCATATTCACAATGTGTTATAGTATAATAGATGTAAACAATTTCAATATTTTTCTTCTTCTCTATCACAAAAAATTTAGGTTACTTCGTCACTAAGAAACTTAGTTAAAAGACTATTAATTAATGACATATATTTCATATACATTGGTAATAATTAAAATTATATAATGAGGCTCGATAGTATATTTATTCTCCATACTCATATGGTATTATGGTATAATAATTGTAAACAATTTCAATATTTTACTTCTTCTCCATCACCAAATTTTAGGTTACTTCATCATTAAGAAACTAAGATAAAAGACAATTAATTAATGACACATATTTTATATACATTGGTAATAATTAAAATTATATACCAAGGCTCGATAGTATATTCGTTCACCATATTCACATTGTGTTATGGTATAATAGATGTAAACAATTTCAATATTTTTCTTCTTCTCCATCACCAAATTTCAGGTTTCTTCTTCGCTAATACACTAATTTAAAGACTACTAATTAATAACACATATTTCATATGCATTGGTAATAATTCTAATTATATAATGAGCCTCGATAGTATATTTATTCGCCATACTCATATGATATTATGGTATAATAGATGTAAATAATTACAACATTTTTCTTCTTCTCCATCACCAAATTTTAGGTTACTTCTTCACGAAAAAACTAAGTTAAAAGACTATTAATTAATGAAACATATTTCATATACATTGGTAATAATTCAAATTATATAACAAGGCTCAATAGTTTATTTGTTCACAATATTCACATTGTGTTATGGTATAATAGATGTAAACAATTTCAATATTTTTCTTCTTCTTTATCACCATATTTTAGGTTACCTCATAACTAAGAAACTAAGTTAAAAGACTTTTAATTAGTGACATATATTTCATATACATTGACAATAATTAAAATTATATAACAAGGCTCGATAGTATATTTGTTCACCATATTCATACGGTATTCTGGTATAATAGTTGTAAAGAATTTCAATATTTTTCTTCTTCTTCATCACCAAATTTTAGGTTACTTCATCACTAAGAAACTAAGTTAAAAGACTATTAAATAATGACACATATTTCATATACACTGGTAATAATTCAAATTATATAACAAGGCTCGATAGTTTATTTGTTCACCATATTCACAATGTGTTATAGTATAATAGATGTAAACAATTTCAATATTTTTCTTCTTCTCTATCACCAAAATTTAGGTTACTTCGTCACTATGAAACTTAGTTAAAAGACTATTAATTAATGACATATATTTCATATACATTGGTAATAATTAAAATTATATAATGAGGCTCGATAATATATTTATTCACCATACTCATATGGTATTATGGTATAATAATTGTAAACAATTTCAATATTTTACATCTTCTCCATCACCAAATTTTAGGTTACTTCATCATTAAGAAACTAAGTTAAAAGACAATTAATTAATGACACATATTTTATATACATTAGTAATAATTAAAATTATATACCAAGGCTCGATAGTATATTCGTTCACCATATTCACATTGTGTTATGGTATAATAGATGTAAACAATTTCAATATTTTTCTTCTTCTCCATCACCAAATTTCAGGTTTTTTCTTCACTAATACACTAATTTAAAGACTACTAATTAATAACACATATTTCATATGCATTGGTAATAATTTTAATTATATAATGAGCCTCGATAGTATATTTATTCGCCATACTCATATGATATTATGGTATAATAGATGTAAATAATTACAATATTTTTCTTCTTCTCCATCACCAAATTTTAGGTTACTTCTTCAGGAAAAAACTAAGTTAAAAGACTATTAATTAAAGAAACATATGTCATATACATTGGTAATAATTCAAATTATATAACAAGGCTCAATAGTTTATTTGTTCACCATATTCACATTGTGTTATGGTATAATAGATGTAAATAATTTCAATATTTTTCTTCTTCTCCATCACCAAATTTTAGGTTACTTCATCACTAAGAAACTAAGTTAAAAAACTTTTAATTAGTGACACATGTTTCATATAAATTGGTAATAATTAAAATTATATAACAAGGCTCTATTGTATATTTGTTCACCATATTCATATGGTATTCTGGTATAATAGTTGTAAACAATTTCAATATTTTTCTTCTTTTCCATCACCAAATTTTAGGTTACTTCATAAAAGTATGTTAAAAGACTATTAAATAATGACACATATTTCATATACAATGGTAATAATTCAAAGTATATAACATGGCTCGATAGTTTATTTGTTCACCATATTCACATTGTGTTATGGTATAATAGATGTAAAGAATTCCAATATTTTTCTTCTTCTCTATCACAAAAATTTAGGTTACTTCGTCATTAAGAAACTTAGTTAAAAGACTATTAATTAATGACATATATTTCATATACATTGGTAATAATTCAAATTATATAATGAGACTCGATAGTATATTTATTCACCATACTCATATGGTATTATGGTATAATAATTGTAAGCAATTTCAATATTTTACTTCTTCTCCATCACCATATTTTAGATTACTTCATCACTAAGAAACTAAATGAAAAGAATTTAATTAATGACACATATTTTATATACATTGGTAATAATTAAAATTATATACCAAGGCTCGATAGTATATTCGTTCACCATATTCACATTGTGTTATGGTATAATAGATGTAAAGAATTTCAATATATTTCTTCTTCTCCATCACCAAATTTTAGGTTTCTTCTTCACTAAGACACTAAGTTAAAAGACTACAAATTAATAACACATATTTCATATGCATTGGTAATAATTCTAATTATATAATGATGCTCGATAGTATATTTCTTCTCCATACTCATTTGATATTATGGTATAATAGATGTAAATAATTTCAATATTTTTCTTCTTCTTCATCACCAAATTTTAGGTTACTTCTTCACTAAAAAACTAAGTTCAACGACTATTAATTAATGAAACATATTTCATATACATTGGTAATAATTCAAATTATATAACAAGGCTCAATAGTTTATTTGTTCACCATATTCACATTGTGTTATGATATAATAGATGTAAACAATTTCAATATTTTTCTTCTTCTTTATCACCATATTTTAGGTTACCTCATAACTATGAAACTAAGTTAAAAGACTTTTAATTAGTGACATATATTTCATATACATTGGCAATAATTAAAATTATATAACAAGGCTCGATAGTATATTTGTTCACCATATTCATACGGTATTCTGGTATAATAGTTGTAAAGAATTTCAATATTTTTCTTCTTCTTCATCACCAAATTTTAGGTTACTTCATCACTAAGAAACTAAGTTAAAAGACTATTAAATAATGATACATATTTCATATACACTGGTAATAATTCAAATTATATAACAAGGCTCGATAGTTTATTTGTTCACCATATTCACAATGTGTTATAGTATAATAGATGTAAACAATTTCAATATTTTTCTTCTTCTCTATCACCAAAATTTAGGTTACTTCGTCACTATGAAACTTAGTTAAAAGACTATTAATTAATGACATATATTTCATATACATTGGTAATAATTAAAATTATATAATGAGGCTCGATAGTATATTTATTCACCATACTCATATGGTATTATGGTATAATAATTGTAAACAATTTCAATATTTTACTTCTTCTCCATCACCAAATTTTAGGTTACTTCATGACTAAGAAACTAAGTTAAAAGACAATTAATTAATGAGACATATTTTATATACATTGGTAATAATTAAAATTATATACCAAGGCTCGATAGTATATTCGTTCACCATATTCACATTGTGTTATGGTATAATAGATGTAAACAATTTCAATATTTTTCTTCTTCTCCATCACCAAATTTTAGGTTTCTTCTTCACTAAGACACTAAGTTAAAAGACTACTAATTAATAACACATATTTCATATGCATTGGTAATAATTATAATTATATAAGGAGGCTCGATAGTATATTTATTCGCCATACCCATTTGATATTATGGTATAATATATGTTAATAATTTCAATATTTTTCTTCTTCTCCATCACCAAATTTTAGGTTACTTCTTCACTAAAAAACTAAGTTAAAAGACTATTAATTAATGAAACATATTTCATATACATTGATAATAATTCAAATCATTTAATAAAGCTTAATAGTTTATTTTTCACCATATTCACATTGTGTTATGGTATAATAGATGTAAACAACTTCAATATTTTTATTTTTCTCCATAACCAAATTTTAGGTTACTTCGTCACTAAGAAACTAAATTAAAAGACTATTAAATAATGAGACATATTTCATATACATTGGTAATATTTCAAATTATATAACAAGGCTCGATAGTTTATTTATTCACCGTATTCTCATTGTGTTATGGTATAATAGATGTGAACAATTTCAATATTTTTCTTCTTCTCTATCACCAAAAATTTAGGTTACTTCATCACTAAGAAACTTAGTTAAAAGACTATTAATTAATGACACATATTTCATATACATTTGTAATAATACAAATTATATAATGAGGCTCGATAGTATATTTATTCACCATACTCATATGGTATTATGGTATAATAATTGTAAATAATTTCAATATTTTACTTCTTCTCCATCACCAAATTTTAGGTTACTTCATCACTAAGAAACTAAGTTAAAATACAATTAATTAATGACACATATTTTATATACATTGGTAATAATTAAAATTATATAACAAGGCTCGATAGTATATTCGTTCACCATATTCACATTGTGTTATGGTATAATAGATGTAAACAATTTCAATATTTTTCTTCTTCTCCATCACCATATTTTAGGTTATTTCATCACTAAGGAACTAAGTAAAAAGACTTTTAATTAGTGACACATATTTCATATACATTGGTAATAATTAAAGTTATATAACAAGGCTCGATAGTATATTTGTTCACCATATTCATATGGTATTCTGGTATAATAGTTGTAAACAATTTCAATATTTTTCTTCTTCTTCATCATCCAAATTTTAGGTTACTTCATCACTAAGAAACTAAGTTAAAAGACTATTAAATAATGACACATATTTCATATACATTGGTAATAATTCAAATTATATAACAAGGCTCGATAGTTTATTTGTTCACCATATTCACAATGTGTTATGGTATAATAGATGTAAACAATTTCCATATTTTTCTTCTTCTCTATCACCAAAATTTAGGTTACTTCGTCACTAAGAAACTTAGTTAAAAGACTAATAACTAATGACACATATTTCATATACATTGGTAATAATTCAAATTAAATAATGAGGCTCGATAGTATATTTATTCACCATACTCATAAGGTATTATGGTATAATAATTGTAAACAATTTCAATATTTTACTTTTTCTCCATCACCAAATTTTAGGTTACTTCATCACTAAGAAACTAAGTTAAAATAAAATTAATTAATGACACATATTTTATATACATTGGTAATAATTA
Source organism: Vicia faba (assembly GCA_948472305.1). Classification (NCBI taxonomy): domain Eukaryota; kingdom Viridiplantae; phylum Streptophyta; class Magnoliopsida; order Fabales; family Fabaceae; genus Vicia; species Vicia faba. Next base: position 271,869,232 of record OX451738.1, on the reverse strand, counting down.
AAATTATATAACAAAGCTCGATAGTATATTCATTCACCATATTCACATTGTGTTATGGTATAATAGATGTAAACAATTTCAATTATTTTTCTTCTTCTCTATCACCAAATTTCAAGTTACTTCTTCACTAAGACACTAAGTTAAAAGACTATTAATTAATAAAACATATTTCATATGTATTGGTAATAATTCTAATTATATAATGAGCCTCTATAGTATATTTATTCGTCATATTCATATGATATTATGGTATAATAGATGTAAATAATTTCATTATTTTTCTTCTTCTTCATCACCAAATTTTAGGTTACTTCTTCATTAAAAAACTAAGTTAAACAACTATTAATTAATGAAACATATTTCATATACATTGGTAATAATTCAAATTATATAACAAAGCTCAATAGTTTATTTGTTCACCATATTCACATTGTGTTATGGTATAATAGATGTAAACAATTTCAATATTTTTCTTCTTCTCCATCACCATAATTTAGGTTACCTCATCACTAAGAAACTAAGTAAAAAGACTTTTAATTAGTGACACATATTTCATATACATTGATAATAATTAAAGTTATATAACAAGTCTCGATAGTATATTTGTTCACCATATTCATATGGTATTCTGGTATAATAGTTGTAAACAATTTCAATATTTTTCTTCTTCTTCATCACTAAACTTTAGGTTACTTCCTCACTAAGAAACTAAGTTAAAAGACTATTAAATAATGACACATATTTCATATACATTGGTAATAATTCAAATTATATAACAAGGCTCGAGAGTTTATTTGTTCACCATATTCACAATGTGTTATGGTATAATAGATGTAAACAATTTCCATATTTTTCTTCTTCTCTATCACCAAAATTTAGGTTACTTCATCACTAAGAAACTTAGTTAAAAGACTAATAATTAATTACACATATTTCATATACATTGGTAATAATTCAAATTAAATAATGAGGCTCGATAGTATATTTATTCACCATACTCATATGATATTATGGTATAATAATTGTAAACAATTTCAATATTTTACTATTTCTCCATCACCAAATTTTAGGTTTCTTCATCACTAAGAAACTAAGTTAAAATACAATTAATTAATGACACATATTTTATATACATTGGTAATAATTAAAATTATATAACAAAGCTCGATAGTATATTCGTTCACCATATTCACATTGTGTTATGGTATAATAGATGTAAACAATTTCAATATTTTTCTTCTTTTCTATCACCAAATTTCAGGTTACTTCTTCACTAAGACACTAAGTTAAAAGACTATTAATTAATAAAACATATTTCATATGTATTGGTAATAATTCTAATTATATAATGAGCCTATATAGTATATTTATTCGCCATATTCATATGATATTATGGTATAATACATGTAAATAATTTCAATATTTTTCTTCTTCTTCATCACCAAATTTTATGTTACTTCTTCATTAAAAAACTAAGTTAAACGACAATTAATTAGTGAAACATATTTCATATAGATTGGTAATAATTCAAATTATATAACAAGGCTCAATAGTTTATTTGTTCACCATATTCACATTGTGTTATGGTATAATAGATGTAAACAATTTCAATATTTTTCTTCTTCTCCATCACCATATTTTAGGTTACCTCATCACTAAGAAACTAAATAAAAAGACTTTTAATTAGTGACACATATTTCATATACATTGGTAATAATTAAAGTTATATAACAAGTCTCGATAGTATATTTGTTCACCATATTCATATGGTATTCTGGTATAATAGTTTTAAACAATTTCAATATTTTTCTTCTTCTTCATCACCAAATTTTAGGTTACTTCCTCACTAAGAAACTAAGTTAAAAGACTATTAAATAATGACACATATTTCATATACATTGGGATTATTTAAATTATATAACAAGGCTCGATAGTTTATTTGTTCACCATATTTACAATGTGTTATGGTATAATAGATGTAAACAATTTCCATATTTTTCTTCTTCTCTATCACCAAAATTTTGGTTACTTTGTCACTAAGAAACTTAGTTAAAAGACTAATAATTAATGACACATATTTCATATACATTGGTAATAATTAAAATTAAATAATGAGGCTCGATAGTATATTTATTCACCATACTCATATGGTATTATGGTATAATAATTGTAAACAATTTCAATATTTTACTTCTTCTCCATCACCAAATTTTAGGTTACTTCATCATTAAGAAACTAAGTTAAAAGACAATTAATTAATGACACATATTTTATATACATTGGTAATAATTAAAATTATATACCAAGGCTCGATAGTATATTCGTTCACCATATTCACATTGTGTTATGGTATAATAGATGTAAACAATTTCAATATTTTTCTTCTTCTCCATCACCAAATTTCAGGTTTCTTCTTCACTAATACACTAATTTAAAGACTACTAATTAATAACACATATTTCATATGCATTGGTAATAATTCTAATTATAAAATGAGCCTCGATAGTATATTTATTAGCCATACTCATATGATATTATGGTATAATAGATGTAAATAATTACAACATTTTTCTTCTTCTCCATCACCAAATTCTAGGTTACTTCTTCACGAAAAAACTAAGTTAAAAGACTATTAATTAATGAAACATATTTCATATACATTGGTAATAATTCAAATTATATAACAAGGCTCAATAGTTTATTTGTTCACCATATTCACATTGTGTTATGATATAATAGATGTAAACAATTTCAATATTTTTCTTCTTCTTTATCACCATATTTTAGGTTACCTCATAACTAAGAAACTAAGTTAAAAGACTTTTAATTAGTGACATATATTTCATATACATTGGCAATAATTAAAATTATATAACAAGGCTCGATAGTATATTTGTTCACCATATTCATACGGTATTCTGGTATAATAGTTGTAAAGAATTTCAATATTTTTCTTCTTCTTCATCACCAAATTTTAGGTTACTTCATCACTAAGAAACTAAGTTAAAAGACTATTAAATAATGATACATATTTCATATACACTGGTAATAATTCAAATTATAAAACAAGGCTCGATAGTTTATTTGTTCACCATATTCACAATGTGTTATAGTATAATAGATGTAAACAATTTCAATATTTTTCTTCTTCTCTATCACCAAAATTTAGGTTACTTCGTCACTATGAAACTTAGTTAAAAGACTATTAATTAATGAAATATATTTCATATACATTGGTAATAATTAAAATTATATAATGAGGCTCGATAGTATATTTATTCACCATACTCATATGGTATTATGGTATAATAATTGTAAACAATTTCAATATTTTACTTCTTCTCCATCACCAAATTTTAGGTTACTTCATGACTAAGAAACTAAGTTAAAAGACAATTAATTAATGAGACATATTTTATATACATTGGTAATAATTAAAATTATATAACAAGGCTCGATAGTATATTCGTTCACCATATTCACATTGTGTTATGGTATAATAGATGTAAACAATTTCAATATTTTTCTTCTTCTCCATCACCAAATTTTAGGTTTCTTCTTCACTAAGACACTAAGTTAAAAGACTACTAATTAATAACACATATTTCATATGCATTGGTAATAATTATAATTATATAAGGAGGCTCGATAGTATATTTATTCGCCATACCCATTTGATATTATGGTATAATAGATGTTAATAATTTCAATATTTTTCTTCTTCTCCATCACCAAATTTTAGGTTACTTCTTCGCTAAAAAACTAAGTTAAAAGACTATTAATTAATGAAACATATTTCATATACATTGATAATAATTCAAATCATATAATAAAGCTTAATAGTTTATTTTTCACCATATTCACATTGTGTTATGGTATAATAGATGTAAACAACTTCAATATTTTTCTTTTTCTCCATAACCAAATTTTAGGTTACTTCATCACTAAGAAACTAAGTTAAAAGACTATTAAATAATGACACATATTTCATATACATTGGTAATATTTCAAATTATATAACAAGGCTCGATAGTTTATTTATTCACCGTATTCTCATTGTGTTATGGTATAATAGATGTAAACAATTTCAATATTTTTCTTCTTCTCTATCACCAAAAATTTAGGTTACTTCATCACTAAGAAACTTAGTTAAAAGACTATTAATTAATGACACATATTTCATATACATTTGTAATAATACAAATTATATAATGAGGCTCGATAGTATATTTATTCACCATACTCATATGGTATTATGGTATAATAATTGTAAATAATTTCAATATTTTACTTCTTCTCCATCACCAAATTTTAGGTTACTTCATCACTAAGAAACTAAGTTAAAATACAATTAATTAATGACACATATTTTATATACATTGGTAATTATTAAAATTATATAACAAGGCTCGATAGTATATTCGTTCACCATATTCACATTGTGTTATGGTATAATAGATGTAAACAATTTCAATATTTTTCTTCTTCTCTATCACCAAATTTTAGGTTACTTATTCACTAAGACACTAAGTTAAAAGACTATTAATTAATAACACATATTTCATATGTATTGGTTTTAATTCTAATTATATAATGAGGCTCGATAATATATTTATTCACCATACTCATATGATATTATGGTATAATAGATGTAAATAATTTCAATATTTTTCTTTTTCTTCATCACCAAATTTTAGGTTACTTCTTCATTAAAAAACTAAGTTAAACGACTATTAATTAATGAAACATATTTCATATACATTGGTAATAATTCAAATTATATTACAAGGCTCAAAAGTTTATTTGTTCACCATATTCACATTGTGTTATGGTATAATAGATGTAAACAATTTCAATATTTTTCTTCTTCTCCATCACCATATTTTAGGTTACCTCATCACTAAGGAACTAAGTAAAAAGACTTTTAATTAGTGACACATATTTCATATACATTGGTAATAATTAAAGTTATATAACAAGGCTCGATAGTATATTTGTTCACCATATTCATATGGTATTCTGGTATAATAGTTGTAAACAATTTCAATATTTTTCTTCTTCTTTATCACCAAATTTTAGGTTACTTCATCACTAAGAAACTAAGTTAAAAGACTATTAAATAATGACACATATTTCATATACATTGGTAATAATTCAAATTATATAACAAGGCTCGATAGTTTATTTGTTCACCATATTCACAATGTGTTATGGTATAATAGATGTAAACAATTTCCATATTTTTCTTCTTCTCTATCACCAAAATTTAGGTTACTTCGTCACTAAGAAACTTAGTTAAAAGACTAATAACTAATGACACATATTTCATATACATTGGTAATAATTCAAATTAAATAATGAGACTCGATAGTATATTTATTCACCATACTCATAAGGTATTATGGTATAATAATTGTAAACAATTTCAATATTTTACTTTTTCTCCATCACCAAATTTTAGGTTACTTCATCACTAAGAAACTAAGTTAAAATAAAATTAATTAATGACACATATTTTATATACATTGGTAATAATTAAAATTATATAACAAAGCTCGATAGTATATTCATTCACCATATTCACATTGTGTTATGGTATAATAGATGTAAACAATTTCAATTATTTTTCTTCTTCTCTATCACCAAATTTCAAGTTACTTCTTCACTAAGACACTAAGTTAAAAGACTATTAATTAATAAAACATATTTCATATGTATTGGTAATAATTCTAATTATATAATGAGCCTCTATAGTATATTTATTCGCCATATTCATATGATATTATGGTATAATAGATGTAAATAATTTCATTATTTTTCTTCTTCTTCATCACCAAATTTTAGGTTACTTCTTCATTAAAAAACTAAGTTAAACAACTATTAATTAATGAAACATATTTCATATACATTGGTAATAATTCAAATTATATAACAAGGCTCAATAGTTTATTTGTTCACCATATTCACATTGTGTTATGGTATAATAGATGTAAACAATGTCAATATTTTTCTTCTTCTCCATCACCATGATTTAGGTTACCTCATCACTAAGAAACTAAGTAAAAAGACTTTTAATTAGTGACACGTATTTCATATACATTGATAATAATTAAAGTTATATAACAAGTCTCGATAGTATATTTGTTCACCATATTCATATGGTATTCTGGTATAATAGTTGTAAACAATTTCAATATTTTTCTTCTTCTTCATCACTAAATTTTAGGTTACTTCCTCACTAAGAAACTAAGTTAAAAGACTATTAAATAATGACACATATTTCATATACATTGGTAATAATTCAAATTATATAACAAGGCTCGATAGTTTATTTGTTCACCATATTTACAATGTGTTATGGTATAATAGATGTAAACAACTTCCATATTTTTCTTCTTCTCTATCACCAAAATTTTGGTTACTTCGTCACTAAGAAACTTAGTTAAAAGACTAATAATTAATGACACATATTTCATATACATTGGTAATAATTCAAATTAAATAATGAGGCTCGATAGTATATTTATTCACCATACTCATATGATATTATGGTATAATAATTGTAAACAATTTCAATATTTTACTTCTTCTCCATCACCAAATTTTAGGTTACTTCATCACTAAGAAACTAAGTTAAAATAAAATTAATTAATGACACATATTTTATATACATTGGTAATAATTAAAATTATATAACAAAGCTCGATAGTATATTCGTTCACCATATTAACATTGTGTTATGGTATAATAGATGTAAACAATTTCAATATTTTTCTTCTTCTCTATCACCAAATTTCAGGTTACTTCTTCACTAAGACACTAAGTTAAAAGACTATTAATTAATAAAACATATTTCATATGTATTGGTAATAATTCTAATTATATAATGAGCCTTTATAGTATGTTTATTCGCCATACTCATATGATATTATGGTATAATAGATGTAAATAATTTCAATATTTTTCTTCTTCTCCATCACAAAATTTTGGTTACTTCTTCACTAAAAAACTAAGTTAAAAGACTATTAATTAATGAAACATATTTCATATACATTGGTAATAATTCAAATTATATAACAAGGCTCAATAGTTTATTTGTTCACCAAAGTCACATTGTGTTATGGTATAATAGATGTAAACAATTTCAATATTTTTCTTCTTCTCCATCACCAAATTTTAGGTTACTTCGTCACTAAGAAACTAAGTTAAAAGACTTTTAATTAGTGACACATGTTTCATAAACATTGGTAATAATTAAAATTATATAACAAGGCTCGATTGTATATTTGTTCACCATATTCATATGGTATTCTTGTATAATAGTTGTAAACAATTTCAATATTTTTCTTCTTCTCCATTACTAGATTTTAGGTTACTTCATCACTAAGAAACTATGTTTAAAGACTATTAAATAATGACACATATTTCATATACATTGGTAATTATTCAAATTATATAACAAGGTGTTTACAGTGATTTCTGGTAAACAAGCGCTAGTCCTCCAAACTATCGAATAATCTTACTGACTGTTATTCAATTTCTCTGGTAACTCGCAGGATCGACTAGATTGATCCTAGGACGTGTTGGTCATTAGGTTAACTCTCATGATCGAACTGGTATTCATGGTTGGTATTTAGAATGTTGTGTATGTGTTTAACTTATTTCGATTTCTCTATTAAAAATCTAAAGGTGTGATCAAGTAAATGTGCGCGAAACTAAATTACATGAATAAAGGTCAATTGTAAAGACATGTAAAAACTACATAAAAGACAAATAAATGACTTCGAATCATAAAAACAGTTAATGTAAAAGATTATCTGGAATGTAAAATATTGTGAAATATGAAGAAAGCGTTTAAATGCAAGAAGACTGTAAAATAACTTTAAGTAAAAAAGTTGTTCGAATGGTAAAAACTTGAAGATAAAGGCATGAAATGTATAACAGTTTCTGAAATGTAAAGCATTTGAAATGGAAAGAAAGCATTTAAATGTAAGGCATCAGTAAAAAGATTTCGAATGAAAACATTTTAAATGCAAAGGCTTGTAAATGGTATTAACATGAAGATAAAGGAAAATACTGGAAATGATAAAGAGTTTTCATTAAATCATAAACATATGGTGTTATCATACGTACATTTCTCGTGCATTCGTTTCCCTAGCCATGTGGTAATTTGAATGTTACTGAGTTTTTTGTACAATATATATGACACACGAAATCCTAATGCTAAGACTTCTATTTATACTACTTCGACCATAACGGTCTTGCTATAAGATTCTGTCACGTTCAGAACATGCAGAGCAATGCCTCTCTCTTGCTTCCACGCGTCTTCGAATGCTCCAGCGCATATATTTCAAATTTCGAACATCCCGCTTGCATTTGAATTTCAAATGTATTGGCACTTCTTCGCTTCGAACGCATTTCTTAGATACAACCTTGTTATCATTTTGAGGCTTCTTTGAATATACTCTCATGAGTGCCACTCGAAGCTCCAAGCTTTGATATGCCCATTCGAAGCACTGCTTCTACCATTTCGAAACATGACATTTTTTTCATTTCAATCGAAACGTCCAACTTACTTTACTTCTAATAATATAATAAAAATCTTCAGCCAATAAAATGCCCATTTAAAATATGTATTTTGATTCCTTTGAGAAATACTTATTTTAAACATATACACAAGATTTTGATACGACCTTCGAATCATCGTAACATTTATTGCATATGACTCCAGTTACGTCAATCACAATGCTTTTCAGATTCCTTAACCGCCTTGAACCATTTCACAGCATGGTGCAGTTACAAAACAATGATTATCTTTAATCACGCCTATTACCAATGTTAACTTTACGCCACCTCTTCATCAAACCAACCCACGACTACCATGTATCACAATCTTACGCAGTGGATGCTTAAACTTCCACATTATAAAAACTCATCAACTTGGTCTTTTCTTTTCTTCCCACTTTCTGAATCTTTTCTCCCTCTTTGCTCACCGAAACCCTAAACTTCCAACATTCTTCCAACAATGTCTTCTTCAACTTCATCTCAACTAAAAAAGGTTTCAAAAAAGAAAGGAAAGACCACAGGAACTACAATGGAAAGTAAGGTTGGAACCTACCAAGGTCAATCTGTTCTTGTTCCCCAGATGATCTCAAAAGAGAAAGAAATGCTTTATGCATCCCAGGTACTAATTCCTACTAATGCTGCTGGCAAGAGGTTAGCTTTAATGGGCCCTCTTACAGTTTTTGAAATTTTAAAAGACACCAGAAAAATTTTCCCAGTTTGCTATAATTTCAAACCACTGTTTAATAAAATGGATAGCCCCAAGACTATAGAGTCTTCTGATTCAACCACCGTAGAAAATCCAATCGTTCCTCCTAAGGACCCTTTCATACTAGATTATGTAAAGAGTAACTTCAAACCGTTTCGATCTTGCCCCACCTCCGACACTGCTTATCATAACTGGTTTAATAAGGTAGAAGCTAAGAAATCCCAGCAATGGGAAGAATTAGGTATCTACAACTTGATTAAACTTTCGAAGCCAGGTTTTACTTATAGCCACCCATTGTTATTCGCGTCCCTATATTTCTGGGACAGTACTTACAATACTTTCCATCTTCCTGGTGGAATGATTACCCCTACCTTTTTTGACATAGCGGCCATTACTGGGCTATCACCAATAGGAGAAACATATATCCCTGACAATGAAGAGCATTCGAGTATTATCGACTTCGAAGTCAAGCTAGCAAGCTTTTCAAAGTTTATCAGCCACTATCACACGGAAGGAGACAGTGTGTCGGATGTAGAACACATTGCTTTCCTTACCTTATGGCTGTCAAGGTATGTCTTTTGCAGCAGATCCCTACAAGTAGCCAGTAGGTTTATTCCTCTAGCTAGAGATTTGCATGAAAATCGGAGGGTGTGCTTAAGCGAACTGCTATTAGTTGATCTTTATGAAAGTCTAAGGTCAGCTGTTTCGAGTCTAAAATCCCACACCTCCAAGAATATCCTGCTAGCTGGCCCTTTCTGGTTACTCCAGTTATGGCTAAATGCCATGTTCGAACCTTCACTATCAACTGCCAATACCATTGCTGAACAAGACCCAGAAATAGTGGATAGAATCATTGAAGGCACTAGGCTGCGAAGACTAACCCCAAACGATGATAAGGATGACTTCAAAGTTTTATTCTCAAAATATATCATGATATTCTCCAAGAGGCATAAGTTCGAAGAGACCATGGCACCTTTTGCTTCAAGGGCTCATGGACCTTCATGGTTCACCATGGCTCTCTCAGAAGCTATCAAAAGAAAAGAAATTCAAAATGTATGGAGAGCCTTTTTGCTACCCAGACTAATCTCTTCAAGAATAACTCCTGCTAAGAATCAGATTTTCCTTTTCGCTTATCAGCCCAACTTCGTTTCGAGACAGTTTGGCTTGTGCCAACTAATTCCTGAACCCCTATTTCAAACGGAAAATGCCATTACTTCTGGGCGAACCTTCAAGGCTAGAGAAGCCAAACTACAGCAGGAACAATACCAAGGCTTCGCCCATTTTGAACTCATAACCTTTGAACCTACACACCTTACAGCAAAGGGGTTTCTGGAATGGTGGACAAAGTTCTATCAGACTTATATGTTCGATACTCTTACTATTCAGCAGAAACTAACTGATGCATTCGATGTGCAGGTACCATCCAAGAAAGGTATGTTTACTCATGCCAAAGAGATTAAGGCTTTTCAAAATTATTTCGAAACTACTTATGATCCCACACACTTGGAATCCACGGTGCATCAAGCGGCTGAGACCTTGAAGGAAAAATTCAAAGAAAAATTTTCTAAGTTAAAACTTCCTTCAGGGTTGTCACCTGAGGATAGGTATAGGTTGGAATTCGAAATGAATCCACCTAAATTTCCTAGATTACCTACCTCAGAACTGGCTCTGGCTTGGTTTCCTCCATACCCTTGGTGGTTCACTTGCAAAGAAATGTTCAAATATCTTCAAAAGAAACCAAAGCCATCTGAGACTGTGACATGGGCTCGACACTGGCTCCACGATTTCCCAGGACATCTTCGCTATGACCTTTCTGCCATGTCGATTAAATCTGATCAAGGCACAGGTGCGAATGCTTGGGAAAATCCCAAACGTTTCTCATTTTCTATATCTTTAACTTTTGCCTTAATTGTTTCGATTTTCAGCCATCAGGATAAAGACTGCCACTTCAAAGTCAAAAGAAGGGAGCGCCTCTCAAGCCTCTAACGAAACCATTGACAATGTGACTCCATCCGAACCAACAACAATTGATGCAACAACAACAACACCAGTAATAATCAATGCTCCAACTCCACAGGTAATCACTTAGCCTTGATGTTTCGAATTCACTAATGTTTCATGATTTGCATCTAACTCTTTGTTTAAATCTTTTCAGACCAACAAACTTCCGCCTACCACTCCAAAGAAGCGAAAATCAAACACCACTGGGGAAGACCCCAAGGCTGGAGGGAATTTACCAACTGCTTCGAGGAAGAAGCAGAAGAAGGATATTTCAAAAAGTGTTGTACCCACTAGTGTCTCTGGACTCGATTCCAGGGATGCTGCTCCCTCACCTAAATCCAAAATTCCATCTTCGACCTCCAACGTAATGTTGGAACGCATAGCTAGCAACCTCTCTTCCGAGAGTCCACAGGTAAATTGAAATTTAAATCTTTTGAAAAAATAATTTCTCATTACCTTGGTGCATGCCTTTAATATTCTTTTGCTTCTTGCAGGATATTTTAAATCCAGCTCTTACCACTTCGACCTCACCATCAAAAGCTGCTGCTCCGATCAACTCTTCTCCTCAAGGAGATTCCAGCAACCTTGTACAGAACAAAGGTTCCTCCAATATGGCGGTTCTGGCTGGGGCTTATGAGCAGCAAGATGATCAGAGTACTTCTCCTCCTCTAAAAGAAACAAATGAAGCTATACTTCATGAATATGCAGAGGCTTTACAAAGAACTTCTCTTCAAAAGTCCCCTCTTGAAACCCTTCAAGAGGACCCAAAGGACACTCACGCTGAAGGAGAGAAAGCTGATTCTGGTCAAAGAAATGAAGAATCTGCAGAAGAAGGGTCTGAGGAAGGAGATGCCAATGATGGTTCGACTGCTGGGACAGAGTCCAATGCAAATAGCAGTGAAAACGAAGACATCGAAGTGGTGGATTTGGATGACGATGAAGAAGATAATGAGCACGAAACGAATGAAGGGGATGGTGACACAACCAATAAACCCATGGAAGTCGAAATGGACGTGACTCCCCTGCGTGTGGAACTCCCTCAACCGTCTTTGTCCCGAATGACTGAAGAGGAGCTTGCTCTCCTGAGACGAAATGACCCTATTGGGTACATGAAGGCGAAGCTGGCTCAAAGGGATATTCCACCTGCTAGGGCTGGCACAAGTTCGACTAGCCATCCGCTGCCCACAGATGAAAGAATTGTACTTCTTAACAGGATCATGAGAACAATTCTTGATGTGGATATATTCGAAGTGCTCAAACAGGATAGCACTGCTTGCTACACTATGAAGGAGTTGCTTACAAAGGTCAACCTTGCTACCTGCTCCTTGCCAGTTAGCACTATCTTGTTCGATCTTCAATCTTTGCTGGACAACGTGACTGGGTACCTTCTCCAAGATGAATTTGCTGCCATAAAGGTTCAAGAAAAACGCACTGCAATGGATGCTGCTTATGAACAGGCTTCGAAACTCTCTCGAGAAGCTAAGGATCAAGCCATACATCTAAAGCAAGCAAAAAATGATTATGAGGCTCGAGCTGAGTCCATCCTTCTCTGGGAAAGGCAAATTCAGGAACTTCAACATAAGGTTAAAGAGGCTAGAGAACAACAATTAGCCTACGAAACCAATACTGCTGGTAACCAATTCGAAGAGCTTCTCAACCAGGGGCTTGCAGAAATGGAAACTGCAGAACAACTCAAGGGAGAAGTGGCCACCTTAGAGGGGGAAAGACGTTTTGCTCAGCAAAGGCTTGAGTCTTTTCGAAGTACCTTCAACAGATTGAAGAATAATTCCTATTTCTAAATCTTAGTGTTCATTTGATTAAATTTGGTTTTTTATATGTAATATTTGAACAACGCCATTTTGGCATCCCATGTTGCCATTTTGGCATTTTTGTGATATTTTGATTACGTTGTTACTATTCGAATCTCCTGCAGGCGTGGCTTATATTTCTTTAAATATTTCCCATTTACCTTTAGGATACGTTTATCATCCATCAGCTCTTCGATTTCATATGCATTGTTTGAGAATACCTTTAGTATTCGAAAAGGCCCTTCCCAATGAGGTGACCATTTACCTAACGTTTTATTTTTCTTGTCCATGGGCAATATGACTTTCCAAACTAAGTCATTAATAATGAATTCCTTCCTTTTCCACCCTTTTGTTATATGTCCTGGCCACTCTTTCTTTTTGTCTCATCAAGATTTCAAATGCATGTAATCTAACTTCGTCCAACTCAACTAATTCATTCATCATCATCTCCCAATATAATGCAGCTGGAATTTCGTTTTGTCTTTGAATTTGAACTGATTGCAGATGAATTTCTACTGGCAGAACTGCATCATGACCAAATGTGAGTTGGAAAGGCGTGGTGTTAGTAGCTTCTTTAGGAGATGTTCTACAGGCCCATAGTATTTGGTCCAAAGTTTTGTGCCAGCTCCTTGGCTTTTTGCCAATATTTTTCTTGATTAATCCTATTATCACTTTATTAGCTGCTTCGACTTGACCATTTGCTTGAGCATAATATGGCGTTGATATTAGTAATCTAAACCCCATTTCTTGGGAAAATTCTTGCATCTTTCTACCAGTAAACACAGAGCCTTGGTCTGTGGTTATGCTCTCTGGAAATCCGAACCTATAAATAATGTGTTTCTGTATAAACTCAATAATAGCCTCTTGATCAGCAACTATTAATGGTATAGCTTCGATCCACTTGGTAAAATAATCTATTCCTACCAAGATATATTTTTGTCCTTTAGACGAAGGAGGATTTATTTCTCCTATTAAATCCAATGCCCATCCTCTAATTGGTCATGGTTTGATGATTGAATGCAACTCACTTGCAGGGGCATGTTGAATCCCCGCATGTTTCTGACATTCCTCACATCCTTTAGCAAAGTCTATACAATCTTTGAGCATGCTAGGCTAATACATGCCATATCGAAATAACAGCCATTTCATTTTATGACCTGCTTGATGTGCCCCACATGCCCCATTGTGGACTTCTGACAATGCTAAGTATGCCTCACTTTCTCCTAGGCACTTTAATAATACGCCCTCTTGGGTCTTTTTGAACAATTCGTTCCCCATGAGGACATATGATAATGCTCTATATTTTGTCTTCCTATCAACATTCAGAGTTGGGTTTGTTAAATAACTCACCAGTGGACTTCGCCAGTCTGCATCTGATAAAGTGTTTATGGCTAATATTTCGAATCCCTATTTCTCAGCATACCCCAATTTCATACTCTCTAGATCTGATGGTGTGAATCTAGTAGCCATAACTCTACCCCTTAATTCAACTAAATCCTCAAAGTTCCTGACAAACTTTATAACCTGAAGCCAACTGTGCTAAGTCATTCGCTTCTTGGTTTTCTATTCTTGGTATATGTTGAATATCCATGTATTCGAATTTCCTAAGTAGCCTGTTAACTATGACGAAGTATATCATCAGGTTTTCCTTTATGCATTTATACTCCTTTGTTATTTGCTTGACCACTAATTCTGAGTCTCCTTTAATTTCGACTCTAGTTGCCCCCAATTCCAACAAAGCTTCAAGTCTAACAATGAGCGCTGCATACTCAGCTTCGTTGTTCGAGCAACGAGGACTATCTAATTTATACTTTGAATTTTGTTGGAATTCCTTCAGGAGAAATTAGAAGGACTCCAACACCACTTCCATTCCTGTGGGTTGAACCATCAAAGTATAATTTCCATGGTTGCATTTCGACGTAACTCATGACAGTCTGCTCAACCAATGAAGGGTCCACAATGAAATCAGAAATCACTTGGCCTTTCACAGCTTTTAAAGGCATGAAAGTCAAAGAATATTCTGTTAAGGCTAAAGCCCATTTACCAACTCTGCTATGCATTATTGGTTTTGAAAGCATGTGTTTAATGACATCGAAATGAGATGAAACATAAACATCAACATGCTTTATATAATACTTGAGTTTCATACAAGAGAAATACAAACAGAGACATAGCTTTTCTAAATTTCTATATCTGGTCTCTGCATCATTCAAAACTCTACTTAAATAGTATATGGCTCTTTCGATACCATTGATATCTTCTTGTGCTAACATACTACCTATACTAACTTCAGAGGCCGATATGTACAATCTCATGGGCTTCCCCCATGAAGGTGGAGACAAGATAGGAGGCTGAGAGAGGTATCTTTTTATCTTGTCAAATGCCTCCTGATGGGCTTCGTTCCATTCGAAGGCTTGGCCTTGCTTTAGACGAAGCAACAGAGAGAAAGCTTGGGTTCTTCCACTCAGATTCGAAATGAATCTTCTGAGGAAGTTAATCTTCCCTAGCAAAGATTGCAGCTCCCTTTTTGACGTAGGTGCTTTCGTCTCCATTATGGCTTTGGTTTTGTTCTGGTTGATCTCAATCCCTTTCTTGTGAACCACAAAACCAAGGAAATCTCCATCCTGCACAAAAAATGCACATTTAAGGGGATTCATCTTTAAGCCATGTTTTCTCATTCGTTCGAATGATTGGCTCAAATGATGCAAATGTGTTTCTGCAGATATAGATTTGATGACTATATCATCAATATACACCTGCATAAAGGTTTCAATGAAATCATAGAAAATCATATTCATTGCCCTTTGATAGGTTGCCCCAGCGTTCTTTAAACCAAAAGGCATCACCACCCATTCGTAAGTGCTTAAGGCTTCTGGGCAACGAAATACTGTCTTGGCAACATCTTCTTCAGCAATGAAAATCTGATTATACCCAGAGTATCCATCTAACATACTCAAGTATTCGAACCCTGCAGCAGAGTCTACTAGCATTTCTGCCACAGGCATGGAGTACTCATCCTTAGGGGTTGCAGTGTTTAAATCTCTAAAATCTATGCAGATTCTCAAAGAACCATTTTTCTTAATAACAGGTACTATATTTGCTAACCATTCGACATACCTTGTGGTTCTGATGAATCTGCAATGCAGCAACCTTTCGATCTCAGCTTTAATCTTTGTGAGAACCTCTGGTGCGAATCTTCTAGGAGTTTGTTTGATGGGCTTCTTGCCATCTTTGATTGGAAGTCTGTGTTCGACTAACTCCCTCTTTAAACCAGGCATTTCGTCATAATCCCATGCGAAGCAATCTTTGTTTTTCTTGAGGACTTCGATCACTTCCTGCTTGAGGCCTGGGCTAAGCTTTGCACTTATGTAGGTTATTCATTTCGTGTTTTCATCCCCTAAGTTAACTTCTTCGAGTGGATCCTGTGCCAACATTTTGGCACCTGAGTCTATGGGATCCCTTTCGAAGCCTAAGGTTTCTTTATCATAGATGGCGTCCAACCTTTGATCTATCTCAATTTCTTTAAAGGGTGAGCTTTTCGATCCATCCCCACTTATTTCGTTCATCTTCACAGCGAATTTATTTATTTTAGCCTCTAAGACCGCCTTTGATTCGTTCTCAGCCATATAGGCCGAAATCCTTTCGAAAAAGGAGGACTCAGTCATGATTAAGGTTGTCGAAGTCCCAGCCTGCTGGCCGTCTTTGTATAGTATTTTCAACTTCTTCGTCGTCACTGATTATCCTTCTATCCCAGTATAGGCCATCATGACGAAGGGTCATATAGTAGTGGGCGTTTCTGGTTTTGTTGATTTCATCATTTGGGACACAAGGAGCAATCTTTGCCAGATGCTTGTCATAGTTCCTCTTGTCAACTAAATTGACTGTTGACATGAAGTAACTCTGGCCTGCTTCAATGTTTTCCACGATTCCATCTTCTCTCCATAGAACTAATCGCTGGTGCATTGATGAAGGGACTGCCCCTACGCCATGGATCCACTCCCTTCCCAGCAACAAGTTGTAGTTGGCCTTGGCTTCGATCACCATGAACATGGTGGGCCTACAGCTTGAGCCTATTGTCAAGTCTAATTGAACCACCCCCAGTGTTTTTCCCACTTTCCCTTCATAATTGGATAGAACCATATTGTGGGGCTTGATGTCTCCTTCACGTATTTCTAACCTTTTCAGCATGAAGTGGGGTATCAAATTGACTGCAGCACCCCCATCCACTAGAACCTTATTCACGCCATGGGCACCAACTTTTGCCCGAATAAATAGTGGCTTAAGATGGTTCTTCATAGCTGGTTCTGGATGTTCGAAGAACGCATTTTTCTCCTCGACAGCCCCATTGTCCATCACATAGTAGCACACAAGCCTATGCTTCATCAAGTCTATGGTATCTTCTTCCTCATATTCATCAATTTCAGTTTCCTGTCCAAATTCACAGGGAAGCACAGATACCACGTTGCAGTTTAGGTTGAACGAAGACTCCCCCTCTGATTCGAAGTTATCCGTTATCATATCTTCATCTTCTTCTGGGCCTGGAGTGTATTCCTTTGGTTCATCCAGTTGTAATTCAGAGAAAAGCCTCCTATTAACTGGGGGTTTGCCTTCAGTTTGATTTTTTGGTGTGGGTTTGTTGGTGCTAGATTCACCTTGGTTCTTTGTTGAAGTTGCCCCTTCATTTGCCACAGCTTCCCTCTCAGCCTTTCGAATCCTCTGTTGCCTTCGCCACTGGGATCTCGACATGGGGTTCCTTCCTTTGTAGTTCTCTAATCTCACCTCTTCCCTCTTCGCTATGTTGAATTGCCTTCTGTATGTCATAGCATGGCGTGTGTTTCATTCGGTGTTTCTCCATCTGTCTTTGCCTTTGTCATTTCTGAGTTGCAGCCATCTGTCTGTTGGCACTTCAGCAGGGAGTTTGAACGTCACTCTTCGAGCACCCTTGGGATGAGGGCTATCAGGCCTTCGTTGTTTGTATTTGCTATCGAAACGTGGGTCCATCTGAACAGTTTCTTGATGGTTCCAGCAAGGGGCGAAAGGAATTGTCTCGAAGGCTCTGGCCATGCTTTGATCATACACAGCAGAACACCTTGGGCATATCAAGCACTTGGTTGCCCCTTTGTAGCAGCGAAACACAAATTCCAGCAAACTTTCTCCAGCCTTAGGATAACACCTAAATAGTTGGTTATCCTGGCGCCAGTTGTTGCCAGTTCGTGCCCTCTGTACCCTCTCGAAGTTCGCAACGATTCTCTGATTGCAGAGGATGCTGCACCTAGGGCACAGTATCATTCCTGTATCTCCCTTGTGGCACGTCATGAGGTAATCCTTGAGACTAGCATCTCCAACATGATTATCCTCCATTTTATACTTCTCTTTTTCTAAGTATCTTTCTACTTCCTCCATCTCAGAGCAAGGTCTCTCCATATCCACCATGTTTACCTCAACATCCTCCCCCTTAGCTTCATCATCTCCCCATCCTGTGGGTTTTATATCTTCAATGTGGACCTTTGAACTCTCTGGGGCAGAATATTTGACCAAATAGTCAAATTTTCCACTGGGTTCCCCTAAAGTGTCCCATATTTCTTTCTGAGGGGAGGTTGGCTTTGTGATTTGGACTTTCTCTAATTCCAGACTCAGGCCTTCAGTGACCTGTGTCAATTCTTGGTTTTGGTTTTCCTGGCCTTCAGTAGCCTGGATTTCTTTTGCAACAGCTAAAGGTGCTGCTTCAATCGAAGTCTCTGATTGTTTGTGGACGTCTTAAGTGACCTCCTTATTGACTTCGACTATCACCCAGCTTTCGTTTTCAGTACCTTTCTCTCCTATTGGGGCATCACTTTGGTCAGCTTCCACCATGTTAATCTCTCCAATGCATGCAGGCTCGGAGTAATTGGTGTCTGTGACGTCCAAAGGATCTTCGTCCACTTTCATTTTTGCTTTATCAGCAAACTTCAGTCTGCCATCTTTAATTGCATTCTGAATTAGGTCCCTGAAAAGAAAACATTGTGAGGTTTTGTGGCCTAGGAAACTATGATATTTGCAAAATCCTCTTTTCTTTCTTTGATCTAAAGGAGGTATTTTGACATTTGATGGCACAATGAGTTGGCCATCTTTGACAAGTAAATCAAAAATCTCGTCACACTTAGTGACATCGAAGGTATAAACCTTCTTTGGGAATTTGTCACTTTTCTCATTTTCAACAATTTTTTTCCCTTTTGTGGGAACTAATAGTTTGCAGGAGTAAGGTGGTGCCTGTTTTAATTCAACGAGGTCGATTTCGACCTCTTCGAATTCGAATTCAGGATAATCTTCTGCTTCCTCAGTTCCAACATAGGAGATCCTTTCCTTCTTTTTATTTTTAAAGACTCTGGCCTTTTCGGCCTTTAGCCTTTCGACCTGTCGAATCCTATCGGCTAACTGAGCCATATCCCTCAAATATTGAGTGTCTAGTTTCTTTCGAATAGAGTAATCCAAGCCACCAGCGGCCATTTCGACTAACTCATGTTTAGGCACTACTGTGTAACATCTGGATTTCAAAAGCCTGAATCTATTCAGATAATCATCTATGGGTTCAGTGAACTTTCTCTTGACACTGGCTAATTCCTTCAAACTTATTTTTGACTGTCCCATGTAAAACTGTTCATGGAATAATCTCTCCAAAAGAGCCCAAGTATCAATGGACCCAGGAGGCAAAGTGGTGAACCATGTGAAGGCGTTTTTAGTCAGGGAACTTGGGAAATATTTGATCCTGAGGTCTTCGTTTTGGCTATATCTCCCGCTTCGGTTAGATATCTGGCTATATGTTCGACTGTTGACTCATTGGTATCCCCATCAAACTTTGTAAACTTAGAGACTTTATATCCCCTTGGTAAATCAGTATGCATTATGTAATCTAATATAGGAGAAGCATAATTTGGCCTTCTAATTCCTGTGTTGAGGCCATTCTGGGCCATGACTCTCTCTATCATGGTGGTTAAATTGTTTTCTGCCAAGATGTTATCGTTTCGAATTCTATGAACGACTGCATCAGCATCTTGATTTCGACCCACCATGACAACCCCCCTAGGTTGTTCTTCTCGAAACTCTGGAACTTCCAGCCTTTCGACCCTTGCCCCTGGTTCCATAATTTCCCTTTGTGGGCCTTGGATCATTGGAGCTTCTAACCTTTGTGCCCTTACCCCCAAGTTAACTTCTTCTCTGGGTGGTCTATAGGTTGAGTCGTTAGCAACTTGTTCCATAATAGGTACGTTCGCTCGAACTCCCGCCTGATTCTGCCTACGCCTCTCTGGGGGAGCAAAGAAATATGCTATTCGACTCATGTTATCTGCGTTTTCTCTGTTTGTCACAGTCACATTTTGTACTATTGGGGCAAATATTTCCTGCATAGTTTGTGCTAACACCCCTATCATATTATGGTTACTATCATCCATCAATTGCCTAAAAGCCAACTGGTTTTCTATGGTTAAAATAGGCATTGCGCTATAACCCACTGACCCTTGGTTATTTGTCATAAACTGATTCGCCCCAGACCCTGACCCTAATTGTGGTGATGAATTCGATGTGGAATTGTGTAAGCCTGCCATAAAAGATGTTGGCATTCCATAAGAGGAGTTTCTGGTTCTATTACCGTCGAAACCGGGTGGTCTAGTTAGTGGGGTGGCGAAATGGGTTTGTGTCCCTGATGGTGGAATGAATCCCCCAGGATAACCAATGGTTCCAGTGTTTCCTAAGAACGAACTATTAGTTGATATGCCACTTATTCCATTAGTGGCTATATTGCTGGTAGAAGATGCAACAGACTGTGCATTCGAAGGAATCACATTAGATGCTCCCATCGAAGCAGACATATTAGTGCCTGTTGTATGTGGGGCATTTTGTTCCCCTTGTTGATTATCAGAATTAGACATCTTGTTCAAACATTTTCTTCTGGATAAGGGTTGGTTGGTGTTGGTTATTTTACCACTTCTTAGGTTCATAAAATAACAAACTTATCACTCAGAGGGTATTTTTATAATGGTTACGTCTCAACAATCTTTATTTCTGTTCTAAATTTCGTAATGGCCAACGATTTGTCCCACCGGGTGTGCCAATTTGTTTACAGTGATTTCTGGTAAACAACCGCTAGTCCTCCAAACTATCGAATAATCTTACTGACTGTTATTCAATTTCTCTAGTAACCCGCAGGATCGACTAGATTGATCCTAGGACGTGTTGGTCATTAGGGTAACTCTCATGATCGAACTGGTATTCATGGTTGGTATTTAGAATGTTGTGTATGTGTTTAACTTATTTCGATTTCTCTATTAAAGATCTAAAGGTGTGATCAAGTAAATGTGCGTGAAACTAAATTACATGAATAAAGGTCAATTGTAAAGACATGTAAAAACTGTATAAAAGACAAATAAATGACTTCGAATCATAAAAACAGTTAATGTAAAAGATTCTCTGGAATGTAAAAGATTGTGAAATATGAAGAAAGCGTTTAAATGCAAGAAGACTGTAAAATGACTTTAAGTAAAAAATATGTTTGAATGGTAAAAACTTGAAGATAAAGGCATGAAATGTATAACAGTTTCTGAAATGTAAAGCATTTGAAATGGAAAGAAAGCATTTAAATGTAAGGCATCAGTAAAAAGATTTCGAATGAAAACATTTTAAATGCAAAGGCTTGTAAATGGTATTAACATGAAGATAAAGGAAAGTACTGGAAATGATAAAGAGTTTTCATTAAATCATAAACATATGGTGTTATCATACGTACATTGCTCGTGCATTCGTTTCCCTAGCCATGTGGTAATTTGAATGTTACTGAGTTTTTTGTACAATAGATATGACACACGAAATCCTAATGCTAAGACTTCTATTTATACTACTTCGACCATAACGGTCTTGCTATAAGATTCTGCCACGTTCAGAACATGCAGAGCAATGCCTCTCTCTTGCTTCCACGCGTCTTCGAATGCTCCAGCGCATATATTTCAAATTTCGAACATCCCGCTTGCATTTGAATTTAAAATGTATTGGCACTTCTTCGCTTCGAACGCATTTCTTAGATACAGCCTTGTTATCATTTCGAGGCTTCTTTGAATATACTCTCATGACTGCCACTCGAAGCTCCAAGCTTTGATATGCCCATTCGAAGCACTGCTTCTACCATTTCGAAACATGACGTTTTGTTTCATTTCAATCGAAATGTCCAACTTACTTTACTTCTAATAATATCATCAAAATCTTCAGCCAACACAAGGCTCGATAGTTTATTTGTTCACCATATTCACATTGTGTTATGGTATAATAGATGTAAAGAATTTCAATATTTTTCTTCTTCTCTATCACAAAAATTTAGGTTACTTCATCACTAAGAAACTTAGTTAAAAGACTATTAATTAATGACATATATTTCATATACATTGGTAATAATTCAAATTATATAATGAGGCTCGATAGTATATTTATTCACCATACTCATATGGTATCATGGTATAATAATTGTAAACAATTTCAATATTTTACTTCTTCTCCATCACCAAATTTTAGGTTACTTCATCACTAAGAAATTAAGTTAAAAGACAATGAATTAATGACACATATTTTATATACATTGGTAATAATTAAAATTATATACCAAGGCTCGATAGTATATTCGTTCACCGTATTCACGTTGTGTTATGGTATAATAGATGTAAACAATTTCAATATTTTTCTTCTTCTCCATCACCAAATTTCAGGTTTCTTCTTCACTAAGACACTAAGTTAAAAGACTACTAATTAATAACACATATTTCATATGCATTGGTAATAATTCTAATTATATATTGAGGCTCGATAGTATATTTATTCGCCATACTCATAAGATATTATGGTATAACAGATGTAAATAATTTAAATATTTTTATTCTTCTCCATCACCAAATTTTAGGTTACTTCTTCACTAAAAAACTAAGTTAAAAGACTATTAATTAATGAAACATATTTCATATACATTGGTAATAATTCAAATTATATAACAAAGTTTAATAGTTTATTTTTTTCACCATATTCACATTGTGTTATGGTATAATAGATGTAAATAACTTCAATATTTTCCTTTTCTCCATCACCAAATTTTAGGTTACTTCATCACTAAGAAACTAAGTTAAAAGACTATTCAATAATGACACATATTTCATATACATTGGTAATATTTTAAATTATATAACAAGGCTCGATAGTTTATTGATTCACCGTATTCACTTTGTGTTATGGTATAATAGATGTAAACAATTTCAATATTTTTCTTCTTCTCTATCCCCAAAATTTAGGTTACTTCATCACTAAGAAACTTAGTTAAAAGACTATTAATTAATGACACATATTTCATATACAGTGGTAATAATTCACATTATATAATGAGACTCGATAGTATATTTATTCACCATACTCATATGGTATTATGGTATAATAATTGTAAATAATTTCAATATTATACTTTTTCTCCATCACCAAATTTTAGGTTACTTCATCACTAAGACACTAAGTTAAAATACAATTAATTAATGATACATATTTTATATACATTGGTAATCATTAAAATTATATAACAAGGCTCGATAGTATATTCGTTCACCATATTCACATTGTGTTATGGTATAATAGATGTAAACAATTTCAATATTTTTCTTCTTCTCCATCACCAAATTTCAGGTTACTTCTTCACTAAGACACTAAGTTAAAAGACTATTAATTAATAACACATATTTCATATGTATTGGTAATAATTAAAATTATATAATGAGGCTTGATAGTATATTTATTCACCATACTCATATGATATTATGGTATAATAGATGTAAATAATTTCAATATTTTTCTTCTTCTCCATCACCAAATTTTAGGTTACTTCATCACTAAGAAACTAAGTTAAAAGACTATTAAATAATGACACATACTTCATATACATTGGTAATAATTCAAATTATATAACAAGGCTCGATAGTTTATTTGTTCATCATATTCACATTGTGTTATGGTATAATAGATGTAAACAATTTCAATATTTTTCTTCTTCTCCATCACCAAATTTCAGGTTACTTCTTCACTAAGACACTAAGTTAAAAGACTATTAATTAATAACACATATTTCATATGTATTGGTAATAATTATAATTATATAATGAGGCTTGATAGTATATTTATTCACCATACTCATATGATATTATGGTATAATAGATGTAAATAATTTCAATATTTTTCTTCTTCTCCATCACCAAATTTTAGGTTACTTCATCACTAAGAAACTAAGTTAAAAGACTATTAAATAATGACACATACTTCATATACATTGGTAATAATTCAAATTATATAACAAGGCTCGATAGTTTATTTGTTCATCATATTCACATTGTGTTATGATATAATAGATGTAAACAATTTCAATATTTTTCTTCTTCTCCATCACCAAATTTCAGGTTACTTCTTCACTAAGACACTAAGTTAAAAGACTATTAATTAATAACACATATTACATATGTATTGGTAATAATTATAATTATATAATGAGGCTCGATAGTATATTTATTCACCATACTCATATGATATTATGGTATAATAGATGTAAATAATTTCAATATTTTTCTTCTTCGCCATCACCAAATTTTAGGTTACTTAATCACTAAGAAACTAAGTTAAAATACAATTAATTAATGACACATATTTTATATACATTGGTAATAATTAAAATTATATAACAAGGCTCGATAGTATATTCGTTCACCATATTCACATTGTGTTATGGTATAATAGATGTAAACAATTTCAATATTTTTCTTCTTCTCCTTCACCAAATTTCAGGTTACTTATTCCCAGAGACACTAAGTTAAAAGACTATTAATTAATAACACATATTTCATATGTATTGGTAATAATTCTAATTATATAATGAGACTCGATAGTATATTTATTCGCCATACTCATATGATATTATGGTATAATAGATGTAAATAATTTCAATATTTTTCTTCTTCTCCATCACCAAATTTTAGGTTACTTCTTCACTAAAAAACTAAGTTAAAAGACTATTAATTAATGAAACATATTTAATATACATTGGTAATAATTTTAATTATATACCAAGGCTTAATAGTTTATTTTTTCACCAAATTCACATTGTGTTATGGTATAATAGATGTAAACAATTTCAAAAAATTTCTTCTTCTCCATCACCAAATTTTAGGTTACTTCATCACTAAGAAACTAAGTTAAAAGACTTTTAATTAATGACACATATTTCATATATATTAGTAATAATTAAAATTATATAACAAGGCTCGATAGTATATTTGTTCACCATATTCATATGGTATTCTGGTATAATAGTTATAAACAATTTCAATATTTTTCTTCTTCTATATCACCAAATTTTAGGTTACTTCATCACTAAGATACTAAGTTAAAAGACTATTAAATAATGACACATTTTTCATATACATTGGTAATAATTCAAATTATATAACAAGGCTCGATAGTTTATTTGTTCATCATATTCACATTGTGTTATGGTATAATAGATGTAAACATTTTCAATATTTTTCCCCTTCTCTATCACCAAAATTTAGATTACTTCGTCACTAAGAAACTTAGTTAAAAGACTAATAATTAATGACACATATTTCATATATATTGGTAATAATTCAAATTATATAATGAGGCTCGATAGTATATTTATTCAACATACTCATATGGTTTTATGGTATAATAATTGTAAACAATTTCAATATTTTACTTCTTTTCCATCACCAAATTTTAGGTTACTTCATCACTAAAAAACTAAGTTTAAAGACTATTAAATAATGACACATATTTCATATACATTTGTAATAATTAAAATTTAATAATAAGGCTCGATAGTTTATTTGTTCACCATATTCATATTGTGTTATTGTATAATAGATGTAAACAACTTCAATATTTTCTTCTTCTCCATCACCAAATTTCAGGTTACTTCTTCACTAAGACACTAAGTTAAAAGACTATTAATAAATAACACAAATTTCTTATACATTGGTAATAATTCTAATTACATAATGAGGATCGATAGTATATTTATTCGCCATACGCATATGATATTATGGTATAATAGACGTAAACAATTTCAATATTTTTCTTCTTCTCCATCACCAAATTTTAGGTTACTTCATCACTAAGAAAATAAGTTAAAAGACAATTAATTATGTCACGTATTTTATATACATTTGTAATAATTAAAATTATATAACAAGGCTCGATAATATATTTGTTCACCATATTCACATTGTGTTATGGTATAATAGATGTAAACAATTTCAATATTTTTCTTCTTCTCCATCACCAAATTTCTGGTTACTTCTTCACTAAGACACTATGTTAAAAGACTATTAATTAATGAAACATATTTCATATACATTGGTAATAATTCAAATTATATAACAAGGCTTAATAGTTTATTTTTTCACCAAATTCACATTGTGTTATGGTATAATAGATTTAACAATTTCAATATTTTTCTTCTTCTCCATCACCAAATTTTAGGTTACTCCATCACTAAGAAACTAAGTTAAAAGACTTTTAACTAGTGACACATATTTCATATATATTAGTAATAATTAAAATTATATAACAAGGCTCAATAGTATATTTGTTCACCATATTTATATGGTATTCTGGTATAATAGTTGTAAACAATTTCAATATTTTTCTTCTTCTCCATCACCAAATTTTAGGTTACTTCATCACTAAGAAACTAAGTTAAAAGACTATTAAATAGTGACACATATTTCATATACATTTGTAATAATTCAAATTATATAACAAGGCTCGATAGTTTATTTGTTTACTGTATTCAGATTGTGTTATGGTATAATAGATGTAAACAATTTCAATATTCTCTTCTTCTCTATCACAAAAATTTAGGTTACTTCGTCAGTAAGAAACTAAGTTAAAATACAATTAATTAATGACACATATTTTATATACGTTAGTAATAATTAAAATTATATAACAAGGTTCGATAGTATATTCGTTCACCATATTCACATTGTGTTATGGTATAATAGATGTAAACAATTTCAATATTTTTCATCTTCTCCATCACCAAATTTCAGGTTACTTCTTCACTAAGACACTAAGTTAAAAGACTATTAATTAATAACATATATTTCATATGTATTGGTAATAATTCTAATTATATAATGAGGCTCTATAGTATATTTATTCACCATACTCATATGATATTATGGTATAATAGATGTAAATAATTTCAATATTTTTCTTCTTCTCCATCACCAAATTTTAGGTTACTTCATCACTTAGAAACTAAGTTAAAATACAATTAATTAATGACACATATTTTATATACTTTGGTAATAATTAAAATTATATAACAAGGCTCGATAGTATATTCGTTCACCATATTCACATTGTGTTATGGTATAATAGATGTAAACAATTTCAATATTTTTCTTCTTCTCCACCACCAAATTTCAGGTTACTTTTTCACTAAGCCACTAAGTAAAAAGACTATTAATTAATAACACATATTTCATATGTATTGGTAATAATTCTAATTATATAATGAGCCTCTATAGTATATTTATTCGTCATACTCATATGATATTATGGTATAATAGATGTAAATAATTTCAATATTTTTCTTCTTCTCCATCACAAAATTTTTGGTTACTTCTTCACTAAAAAACTAAGTTAAAAGACTATTAATTAATGAAACATATTTCATATACATTGGTAATAATTCAAATTATATAACAAGGATCAATAGTTTATTTGTTCACCAAATTCATATTGTGTTATGGTATAATAGATGTAAACAATTTCAATATTTTTATTCTTCTCCATCACCAAATTTTAGGTTACTTCATCACTAAGAAACTAAGTTAAAAGGCTTTTAATTAGTGACACATGTTTCATAAACATTGGTAATAATTAAAATTATATAACAAGGCTCGATGGTATATTTGTTCACCATATTCATATGGTATTCTGGTATAATAGTTGTAAACAATTTCAATATTTTTCTTCTTCTCCATTACCATATTTTAGGTTACTTCATCACTAAGAAACTATGTTAAAAGACTATTAAATAATGACACATATTTCATATACATTGGTAATAATTCAAATTATATAACAAGGCTCGATAGTTTATTTGTTCATCATTTTCACATTGTGTTATGGTATAATAGATGTAAAGAATTTCGATATTTTTCTTCTTCTCTATCACAAAATTTTAGGTTACTTCATCACTAAGAAACTTAGTTAAAAGACTATTAATTAATGACATATATTTCATATACGTTGGTAATAATTCAAATTATATAATGAGTTTCGATAGTATATTTATTCACCATACTCATAGGGTATCATGGTATAATAATTGTAAACAATTTCAATATTTTACTTCTTCTCCATCACCAAATTTTAGGTTACTTCATCACTAAGAAACTAAGTTAAAAGACAATGAATTAATGACACATATTTTATATACATTGGTAATAATTAAAATTATATACCAAGGCTCGATAGTATATTCGTTCACCATATTCACATTGTGTTATGGTATAATAGATGTAAACAACTTCAATATTTTTCTTCTTCTCCATCACCAAATTTCAGGTTTCTTCTTCACTAAGACACTAAGTTAAAAGGCTACTAATTAATAACACATAATTCATATGCATTGGTAATAATTCTAATTATATAATGAGACTCGATAGTATATTTATTCGCCATACTCATAAGATATTATGGTATAATAGATGTAAACAATTTCAATATTTTTATTCTTCTCCCTCACCAAATTTCAGGTTACTTCTTAACTAAAAAACTATGTTAAAAGACTATTAATTAATGAAACATATTTCATATACATTGGTAATAATTATAATTATATAATGATACTCGATAATATATTTATTCACCATACCCATATGATATTATGGTATAATAGATGTAAATAATTTCAATATTTTTCTTCTTTGCCATCACTAAATTTTAGGTTACTTCATCACTAAGAAACTAAGTTAAAATACAACTAATTAATGACACATATTTTATATACATTGGTAATAATTAAAATTATATAACAAGGCTCGATAGTATACTCGTTCACCATATTCACATTGTGTTATGGTATAATAGATGTACACAATTTCAATATTTTTCTTCTTCTCCATCACCAAATTTTAGGTTACTTATTCACTAAAAAACTAAGTTAAAAGACTTTTAATTAATGACTCATATTTCATATATATTAGTAATAATTAAAATTATATAACAATGCTCGATAGTATATTTGTTCACCATATTCATATGGTATTCTGGTATAATAGTTGTAAACAATTTCAATATTTTTCTTCTTCTCCATCACCAAATTTTAAGTTACATCATCACTAAGAAACTAAGTTAAAAGACTATTAAATAATGACACATATTTCATATACATTGGTAAAAATTCAAATTATATAACAAGCCTCGATAGTTTATTTGTTTACCGTATTCACATTGTGTTATGGCATAATAGATGTAAATAATTTTAATATTTTTCTTCTTCTCCATCACCAAAATTTAGGTTACTTCGTCACTAAGAAACTAAGTTAAAAGACTTTTAATTAGTGACATATATTTTATATACATTGTTAATAATTAAAATTATATTACAAGGCTCGATAGTTTATTTGTTCACCATATTCATATGGTATTATGGTATAATAGTTATAAACAATTTCAATATTTTTCTTCTTCTCCATCACCAAATTTTAGGTTACTTCATCACTAAGATTCTAAGTTAAAAGACTATTAAATAATGACACATATTTCATATACATTGGTAATAATTCAAATTATATAACAAGGCTCGATAGTTTATTTGTTCTTCGTATTCACATTGTGTTATGGTATAATAGATGTAAACATTTTCAATATTTTTCCCCTTCTCTATCACCAAAATCTAGGTTACTTCGTCACTAAGAAACTTAGTTAAATGACTAATAATTAATGACACATATTTCATATATATTGGTAATAATTCAAAATATATAATGAGGTTCGACAGTATATTTATTCAACATACTCATATGGTCTTATGGTATAATAATTGTAAACAATTTCAATATTTTACTTCTTCTCCATCACCAAATTTTAGGTTACTTCATCACTAAGAAACTAAGTTAAAAAACAATTAATTAATTGTATTTATTTTATTTACATTGGTAGTAATTAAATTTATATAACAAGGCTCGATAGTATATTCGTTCACCATATTCACATTGTGTTATGGTATAATAGATGTAAAAAATTTCAATATTTTTCTTCTTCTCCATTACCAAAATTCAGGTTACTTCTTCACTAAGACACTAAGTTAAAAGACTATTAATTAATAACACATATTTTATATGTATTGGTAATAATTCTAATTATATAATGAGGCTCGATAGTATATTTATTCGCCATACTCATATGATATTATGGTGTAATAGACGTAAACAATTTCAATATTTTTCTTCTTCTCTATCACCAAATTTAAGGTTACTTCATCACTAAGAAACTAAGTTAAAAGACTTTTAATTAGTGACACATATTTAATATATATTTGTAATAATTCAAATTATATAATGGAGCTCGATAGTATATTTATTCAACATACTCATATGGTATTATTATACAATAATTGTAAACAATTTCAATATTTTACTTCTTCTCCATCACCAAATTTTAGGTTACTTCGTCACAAAGAAACTAAGTTAAAAGACTATTAATCAATGACATATATTTCTTATACATTGGTAATAATTCAAATTATATAATGAGGCTCGATAGTATATTTATTCACCATACTCATATGGTATTATGGTATGATAATATTAAACAATTTCAATATTTTACTTCTTCTCCATCACCAAATTTTAGGTTACTTAATCACTAAGAAACTAAGTTAAAAGACTTTTAATTAATGGCACATATTTCATATACATTGATAATAATTCAAATTATATAATGAGGCTCGATAGCATATTTATTCACCATATCCATGTGGTAATATGGTATAATATATGTAAACAATTTCAATATTTTTCTTCTTCTCCATCACCAAATTTTAGGTTACTTCATCACTAAGAAACTAAGTTAAAAGGCAATTAATTAATGTCACATATTTCATATACATTTGTAATAATTAAAATTATATAACAAGGCTCGATAATATATTTGTTCACCATATTCACATTGTGTTATGGTATAATAGATGTAAACAATTTCAATAATTTTCTTCTTCTCCATCACCAAATTTCTGGTTACTTCTTCACTAAGACACTAAGTTAAAAGACTACTTATTCATGAAACATATTTCATATACATTGGTAATAATTCAAATTATATAATGAGGTTCGAAAGTATATTTATTCACCATACTTATATGGTATTATAGTAAAATAGAAGTAAACAATTTCAATATTTTTCTTCTTCTCCATCATTAAGTTTTAGGTTATTCCTTCACTAGGAAACTAAGTTAAAAGACGGTTACTTAATGGCACATATTTCATATATATTCATAAAAATTTAAATTATGCAATAGGGATCGATAGCATATTTATTCACCATAATCATATGGTATTCTGATATAATAGTTGTAAATAATTTCAATATTTTTCTTCTTCTCCATCATCAAATTATAGACTACTTCTTCACTAAGAAACTATGTTAAAAGACTATTAATTAATTACACATATGTCATAAACATTTGTAATAATTCAAATTAAATAACAAGGCTTGATAGTATATTTATTCATCATACTCATATGGTATTATGGTATAATAGATGTAAATAATTTCTATATTTCTCTTCTTCTCCATCACCAAAATTTAGGTTACTTCACTAAAAAAATAAGTTAAAAGACTATTAATTAATGACACATATATCATATACATTGGTAATAATTCAAATTATATAATGAGACTCAATAGTATATTTATTCACCATACTCATATGGTATTATGGTATAATAATTGTAAATAATTTTAATATTTTACTTTTTCTCCATCACCAAATTTTAGGTTACTTCATCACTAAGAAATTAAGGTAAAAGACTATTTATTAATGAAACATATTTCATATACATTGGTAATAACTCAAATTATATAATGAGGCTCAATAGTATATTTATTCACCATACTTATATGGTATTATGGTAAAATAAAAGTAAACAATTTCAATATTTTTCTTCTTCTCCATCATTAAGTTTTAGGTTATATCTTCACTAAGAAACTAAATTAAAAGATGGTTACTTAATGGCACATATTTCATATACATTGATAATAATTTAAGTTATACAATGAGGCTCGATAACATATTTATTCATCATACTCATATGGTATTCTGGTATAGTAGTTGAAAACAATTTCAATATTTTTCTTCTTCACCATCATCAAATTTTAGGTTACTTCTTCACTAAGAAACTAAGTTAAAAGATAGTTACTTTATGACACATATTTTATATAAATTGATAATCAATTCAAAATATATAATGTGGCTTGATGGCATATTTATTCACCATATTCATACGGTATTCTGGTATAATAGTTGTAAACAATTTCAATATTCTTCTTCTTCTCCATCACCAAAGTTTAGGTTACTTCAACACTAAAAAACTAAGTTTAAAGACTATTAAATAATGACACATATTTCATATACATTGGTAATAATTCAAATTATATAA
This sequence comes from Vicia faba, assembly GCA_948472305.1. Lineage (NCBI taxonomy): Eukaryota > Viridiplantae > Streptophyta > Magnoliopsida > Fabales > Fabaceae > Vicia > Vicia faba. The sequence goes on along the minus strand of OX451738.1, from coordinate 271,836,413 downwards.
CAAGACTCGATAGTTTATTTGTTTACCATATTCACATTGTGTTATGGTAAAATAGATGTAAACAATATCAAAAATTTTCTTCTTCTCTATCATCAAAATTTAGGTTACTTCATCACTAAGAAACTAAGTTAAAAGACTATTAATTAATGACACATATTTCATATACATTGGTAATAGTTCGAATTATATAATGAGGCTCGATAGTATATTTATTCACCATACTCAAATGGTATTATGGTATCATAATTGTAAACAATTTCAATATTTTACTTCTTCTCCATCGCCAAATTTTTGGTTACTTCATCCCTAAGAAACAAAGTTAAAACACTATTAATAAATGACACATATTTCATATACATTGGTAATAATTCAAATTATATAATGAAGCTCGATAGTTTATTCGTTCACCATATTCACATTGTGTTATGGTATAATAGATGTAAACAATTTCGATATTTTTCTTATTCTCCATCACCAAATTTCAGGTTACTTCTTCACTAAGACACTAAGTTAAAAGACTTTTACTTAATGGCACATATTTCATATACATTGATAATAATTTAAGTTGTACAATGAGGCTCGAGAGCATATTTATTCATCATACTCATACGGTATTCTGGTATAGTAGTTGTAAACAATTTCAATATTTTTCTTCTTCTCTATCATCAAATTTTAGGTTACTTCTTCACTAAGAAACTAAGTTAAGAGATAGTTACTTTATGACACATATTTTATATAAATTGATAATTAATTCAAAATATATAATGTGGCTTGATGGCATATTTATTCACCATATTCATACGGTATTCTGGTATAATAGTTGTAAACAATTTCAATATTCTTCTTCTTCTCCAACACCAAAGTTTAGGTTACTTCATCACTAAAAAACTAAGTTTAAAGACTATTAAATAATGACACATATTTCATATACATTTGTAATAATTAAAATTTAATAATAAGGCTCGATAGTTTATTTGTTCACCATATTCATATTGTGTTATTGTATAATAGATGTAAACAACTTCAATATTTTCTTCTTCTCCATCACCAAATTTCAGGTTACTTCTTCACTAAGACACTAAGTTAAAAGACTATTAATTAATAACAAAAATTTCTTATACATTGGTAATAATTCAAATTATATAATGAGGCTCGATAGTATATTTAATCACAATACTCATATGGTATTATGGTATAATAGATGTAAATAATTTCTATATTTTCTTCTTCTCTATCACCAAATTTTAGGTTACTTCTTCATCAAAAAACTAAGGTAAAAGACTATTAATTAATGACACATACTTCATATACATTGGTAATAATTCAAATTATATAATGAGACTCAATAGTATATTTATTCAACATACTCCTATAGTATTATGGCATAATAATTGTAAATAATTTTAATATTTTACTTCTTCTCTATCACCTAATTTTAGGTTACTTCGTCACTTAGAAACTAAGTTAAAAGATTATTTATAAATGAAACATATTTCATATACATGTGTAATAATTCAAATTATATAACGAGGCTCGATAGTATATTTAATCACCATACTCATATGGTATTATGGTATAATAATTGTAAACAATTTCAATATTTTGTTTCTTCTCCGTCACCAAATTTTAGGTTACTTCATCACTAAGAAACTAAGTTAGAAAGACTTTTAATTAATGACACATATTTCATATACATTGATAATAATTTAAATTATATAATGAGGCTCAATAGCATATTTATTCACCATACCAATATGGTATTATGGTATAATAAATGTAAACAATTTCAATATTTTTTTCTTCTCCATCACCATATTTTAGGTTACTTCATCTCTAAGAAACTAAGTTAAAAGACAATTAATTAATGACACATATTTCATATACATCAGTAATAATTAAAATTATATAACAAGGTTTGATAGTATATTTGTTCACCATATTCACATTGTGTTATAGTATAATAGATGTAAACAATTTCAATATTTTTCTTTTTCTCCGTCAACAAATTTCAGGTTACTTCTTCACTAAGACACTAAGTTAAAATACTATTAATTAATGACACATATTTCATATAAATTGGTAATAATTAAAATTATATAATGAGGCTCGATAGTATAGTTATTCACCATACTCATATGGTATTATAGTATAATAGATGTAAATAATTTCAATATTTTTCTTCTTCTCCATCACCAAATTTTAGGTTACTTCTTCCCTAAAAAACTAAGTTAAAAACTATTAATTAATGACATATATTTCATATACATTGGTAATAATTCAAATCATATAATGAGACTCAATAGTATATTTATTCACCATACTCATATGGTATTAAGGTATAATAATTGTATATAATTTTAATACTTTACTTCTTCTCCATCACCAAATTTTTGGTTACTTCATCACTAACAAACTATGTTAAAAGACTATTTATTAATGAAACATATTTCATATACATTGATAATAATTCAAATTATATAATGAGGCTCTATAATATATTAATTCACCATACTTATATGGTATTATGATAAAATAGAAGTAAACAATTTCAATATTTTTCTTGTTCTCCATTAATAAGTTTTAGGTTACTTATTCACTAAGAAACTAAGTTACAAGACGGTTACTTAATGACACATATTTTATATAAATTGATAATAATTCAAATTATATAATGAGGCTTGATAGCATATTTATTCACCATATTTATATGGTATTCTGGTATAATAGTTGTAAACAATTTCAATATTTTTCTTCTTCTCCATCACCAAATTTTAGGTTACTTCATCACTAAGAAACTAAGTTAAAAGACTATTAAATAATGATACATATTTCATATATATCGGTAATAATTCAAGTTATATAACAAGACTCGATAGTTTACTTGTTCATCATATTCACATTGTGTTATGGTATAATAGATGCAAACAATTTCAATATTTTTTTTTGTTCTCCATCACCAAAATTTAGGTTACTTCATCACTAAGAAACTAAGTTAAAACACTATTAATTAGTGACACATATTTCATATACATTGGTAACAATTCAAATTATATAATGAGACTCAATGGTCTATTTATTCACCATACTCATATGGTATTATGGTATAATAATTGTAAACAATTTCAATATTTTTCTTCTTCTCCATCACAAAATTGTAGGTTACTTCATCACTAAGAAACTAAGTTAAAAGACTATTAATCAATGACACATATTTCATATACATTGGTAACAATTCAAATTATATAATGAGGCTCGGTAGTATATTTATTCACCATACTCATATGGTGTTATTGTATAGTAATTGTAAACAATTTCAATATTTTACGTCTTCTCCATCACCAAATTTTAGGTTACTTCATCACTAAAAAACTATGTTAAAAGACTTTTAATTAATGACACATATTTCGTATACATTGATAATAATTCAAATTATATAATGACGCTCGATAGCGTATTTATTCACCATACCCATATGGTATTATGGTTTAATATATGTAAACAATTTCAATATTTTTCTTCTTCTCGATCACAAAATTTTAGGTTACTTCATCACTTAGAAACTAAGTTTTTAAAGACAATTAATTAATGACACCTATTTTATATACTTTAGTAATAATTAAAATTATATAACATGGCTCGATAGTATATTTGTTCACCATATTCACATTGTGTTATGGTATATTATATGTAAACAATTTTAATAGTTTTCTTCTTCTCTGTCACCAAATTTCAGGTTACTTCTTCACTAAGACACTAAGTTAAAAGACTATTAATTAATGACACATATTTCATATACATTGGTAATAATTAAAACTATATAATGAGTCTCGATAGTATATTTATTCACCATATTCATATGGTATTATAGTATAATAGATGTAAATAATTTCAATATTTTTCTTCTTCTCCATCACCAAATTTTAGGTTACTTCTTCACTAAAAAACTAAGTTAAAAGACTATTAATTAATGACACATATTTCATATACATTGGTAATAGTTCAAATTATATAATGAGACTCAATAGTATATTTATTCACCATACTCATATGGTATTATGGTATAATAAGTGTAAATAATTTTAATATTTTACTTCTTCTCCATCACCAAATTTTAAGTTACTTCATCACTAAGAAACTAAGTTAAAAGACTATTTATTAATGAAACATATTTCATATACATGTGTAATAATTCAAATTATACAATGAGGCTCGATAGTATGTTTATTCACCATACTCATATGTTATTATGGTATAATAATTGTAAACAATTTTAATATTTTACTTCTTCTCCATCACCAAATTTTAGGTTACTTCATCACTAAGAAACTAAGTTAAAAGACTTATTATTTATGACAAATATTTCATATACATTGATAATAATTCAAATTATATAATAAGTCTCGATTGCATATTTATTCACCATACCCATTTGGTATTATGGTATAATATATGTAAACAATTTCAATATGTTTCTTCTTCTCCGTCATCCTATTTTAGGTTACTTCATCTCTAAGAAACTAAGTTAAAAGACAATTAATTAATGACACATATTTCATATACATTAGTAATAATTAAAATTATATAACTAGGCTTGATAGTATATTTGTTCACCATATTCACATTGTGTTATGGTATAATAGATGTAAACAATTTCAATATTTTTCTTTTTCTCCGTCGCCAAATTTCAGGTTACTTCTTCACTAAGACACTAAGTTAAAAGACTATTAATTAATGACACATATTTCATATACATTGGTAATAATTCAAATTATATAATGAGGCTCGATAGTATATTTATTCACCATACTCATATGGTATTATAGTATAATAGATGTAAATAATTTCACTATTTTTCTTCTTCTCCATCACCTAATTTTAGGTTACTTCTTCCCTAAAAAACTAAGGTAAAATACTATTAATTAATGACATATATTTTATATACATTAGTAATAATTCAAATTATATAATGAGGCTCGATAGTATATTTATTCACCATACTTATATGGTATTATAGTAAAATAAAAGTAAACAATTTCAATATTTTTCTTCTTCTCCATCGTTAAGTTTTAGGTTATTTCTTCACTAAGAAACTAAGTTAAAAGACAGTTACTTAATGGCACATATTTCATATACATTGATAATAAATTAAATTATATAATGAGGCTTGATAGTATATTTATTCACCATACTTATGTGGTATTATGATAAAATAGAAGTAAACAATTTCAATATTTTTCTTCTTCTTCATCATTAAGTTTTAGGTTACTTATTCACTAAGAAACTAAGTTACAAGACGGTTACTTAATGACACATATTTTATATAAACTGATAATAATTCAAATTATATAATGAGGCTTGATAGCATATTTATTCACCATATTCATATGGTATTCTGGTATAATAGTTGTAAACAATTTCAATATTTTTCTTCTTCTCCATCACCAAATTTTAGTTTACTTTATCACTAAGAAACTAAGTTAAAAGTATATTAAATAATGATACATATTTCATATACATCGGTAATAATTCAAATTATATAACAAGGCTCGATAGTTTATTTGTTCATCATATTCACATTGTGTTATGGTATAATAGATGTAAACAATTTCAATATTTTTTTTCTTCTCCATCACCAAAATTTAGGTTACTTCATCACTAAGAAACTAAGTTAAAACACTATTACTTAGTGACACATATTTCATATACATTGGTAATAATTCAAATTATAAAATGAGACTCGATGGTATATTTATTCACCATACTCATATGATATTTTGGTGTAACAATTGTAAACAATTTCAATATTTTACATCATCATAAAATTTTAGGTTACTTCATCACTAAGAAACTAAGTTAAAAGATTATTAATCAATGGTACATATTTCATATACATTGGTAATAATTCAAAATATATAATGAGGCTCGATAGTATATTTATTCACCATACTCATATGGTATTATGGTATAGTAATTATAAACAATTTCAATATTTTACGTCTTCTCCATCACCAAATTTTAGGTTACTTCATCACTAAAAAACTATGTTAAAAGACTTTTAATTAATGACACATATTTCATATACATTGATAATAATTCAAATTATATAATGACGCTCGATAGCATATTTATTCACCATACCCATATGGTATTATGGTTTAATATATATAAACAATTTCAATATGTTTCTTCTTCTCCATCATCCTATTTTAGGTTACTTCATCTCTAAGAAACTAAGTTAAAAGACAATTAATTAATGACACGTATTTCATATACATTAGTAATAATTAAAATTATATAACAAGGCTTGATAGTATATTTGTTCACCATATTCACATTGTGTTATGGTATAATAGATGTAAACAATCACAATATTTTTCTTTTTCTCTGTCACCAAATTTCAGGTTACTTCTTCACTAAGACACTAAGTTAAAAGACTATTAATTAAAGACACATATTTCATATACATTGGTAATAATTCAAATTATATAATGAGGCTCGATAGTATATTTATTCACCATACTCATATGGTATTATAGTATAATAGATGTAAATAATTTCACTATTTTTCTTCTTCTCCATCACCAAATTTTAGGTTACTTCTTCACTAAGACACTAAGTTAAAAGACTATTAATTAATGACACATATTTCATATACATTGGTAATAATTCAAATTCTATAATGTGACTCAATAGTATATTTATTCACCATACTCATATTTTACTTCTTCTCCATCACCAAATTTTTGATTACTTCATCACTAAGAAACTAAGTTAAAAGACTATTTATTAATGAAACATATTTTATGGACATTGGTAATAAGTCAAATTATATAATGAGGCTCGACAGTATATTTTTTCACCATACGTATATGGTATTCTGGTAAAATAGAAGTAAACAATTACAATATTTTTCTTCTTCTCCATCATTAAGTTTTAGGTTATTTCTTCACTAAGAAACTAAGTTAAAAGACGTTTACTTAATGGCACATATTTCATATACATTGATAATAAATTAAATTATATAATGAGGCTTGATAGTATATTTATTCACCGTACTTATATGGTATTATGATAAAATAGAAGTAAACAATTTCAATATTTTTCTTCTTCTTCATCATTAAGTTTTAGGCTACTTATTCACTAAGAAACTAAGTTACAAGACGGTTACTTAATGACCCATATTTTATATAAATTGATAATAATTCAAATTATATAATGAGGCTTGATATCATATTTATTCACCATATTCATATGGAATTCTGGTATAATAGTTGTAAACAATTTCAATATTTTTCTTCTTCTCCATCACCAAATTTTAGGTTACTTCATCACTAAGAAACTAAGTTAAAAGACTATTAAGTAATGATACATATTTCATATACATCGGTAATAATTCAAATTATATAACAAGGCTTGATAGTTTATTTGTTCATCATATTCACATTATGTTATGGTATAATAGATGTAAACAATTTCAATATTTTTTTTCTTCTCCATCACCAAAATTTAGGTTACTTCATCACTAAGAAACTAAGTTAAAACACTATTAATTAGTGACACATATTTCATATACATTGGTAACAATTCAAATTATATAATGAGACTCGATGGTATATTTATTCACCATACTCATATGGTATTATGGTATAATAATTGTAAACAATTTTAATATTTTACTTCTTCTCCATCACAAAATTTTAGGTTACTTCATCACTAAGAAACTAAGTTAAAAGACTATTAATTAATCGTACATTTTTCGTATACATTGGTAATAATTCAAATTATATAATGAGGGTCGATAGTATATTTATTCACCATACTCATATGGTATTATGGTATAGTAACTGTAAACAATTTCAATATTTTACGTCTTCTCCATCACCAAAATTTAGGTTACTTCATCACTAAGAAACTAAGTTAAAACACTATTAATTAGTGACACATATTTCATATACATTGGTAACAATTCAAATTATATAATGAGACTCGATGGTTTACTTATTCACCATACTCATATGGTATTATGGTATAATATATGTAAACAATTTCAATATTTTACTTCTTCTCCATCACAAAATTTTAGGTTTTAGGTTACTTCATCACTAAGAAAATAAGTTAAAAGACAATTAATTTATGACACCTATTTTATATACTTTAGTAATAATTAAAATTATATAACATGGCTCGATAGTATATTTTTTCACCATATTCACATTGTGTTATGGTATAATAGATGTAAACAATTTAAATATTTTTCTTCTTCTCTGTCACCAAATTTCAGGTTACTTCTTCACTAAAACACTAAGTTAAAAGACTATTAATTAATGACACATATTTCATATACAATGGTAATAATTAAAATTATATAATGAGTTTCGATAGTATATTTATTCACCATACTCATATGGTATTATAGTATAAATGATGTAAATAATTTCAATATTTTTCTTCTTCTCGATCACCAAATTTTAGGTTACTTCTTCACTAAAAAACTAAGTTAAAAGACTATTAATTAATGACACATATTTCATATACATTGGTAATAATTCAAATTATATAATGAGACTCAATAGTATATTTATTCACCATACTCCTATAGTATTATGGCATAATAATTGTAAATAATTTTAATATTTTCCTTCTTCTCTATCACCTAATTTTAGGTTACTTCGTCACTTAGAAACTAAGTTAAAAAATTATTTATAAATGAAACATATTTCATATACATGTGTAATAATTCAAATTATATAATGAGGCTCGATAGTATATTTAATCACCATACTCATATGGTATTATGGTATAATAATTGTAAACAATTTCAATATTTTACTTCTTCTCCATTACCAAATTTTAGGTTACTTCATCACTAAGAAACTAAGTTAAAAGACTTTTAATTAATGACACCTATTTCATATACATTGATAATAATTCAAATTATATAATGAGGTTCGATAGCATATTTATTCCCCATACCCATTTGGTATTATGGTATAATAAATGTAAACAATTTCAATATTTTTTTCTTCTCCATCACCATATTTTAGGTTACTTCATCTCTAAGAAACTAAGTTAAAAAACAATTAATTAATGACATGTTTTTCATATACATTAGTAATAATTAAAATTATATAACAAGGCTTGATAGTATATTTGTTCACCATATTCACATTTTGTTATAGTATAATAGTTGTAAACAATTTCAATATTTTTCTTTTTCTCCGTCAACAAATTTCAGGTTACTTCTTCACTAAGACACTAAGTTAAAATACTATTAATTAATGACTGTTGGCTCTTAAATTCGACACCCTTGTTTCATTAAGGTCAGCCATTAAAGCTGAAGGTTGTTTTCGACCAGCTAAGTCCGTCGAAATACCCATCGAAAGATGGCAATGTACTTAGAAGATTTCTTCCAAGGGAGAAGTTGGTTGCCTTTGACGTCGAATGTGTTTCTCGTCGAAGATGCTTCTCGACAAAGGTGTTCGATGGTTCAGAGTGGAACGGTTTGAAATTCAAGCATTTGGAGGGAAAACGGTTTCTAGCGGTTACCAAGTGCAACGTGCAAAGATCTGGAGCGTCGAACATTGAGAACGTGCCAAGTGGGATCATCTCGAAGCAGTGTAACTGCCCGACGGTTACTTGGGATGTTTTAGTATAAATAGTAGTAGTTCACGCAGTTTCTCGCGTGTGTTCACAATTATATACAAAGTCACTCATATAGATTCGAGTACCCAGCGTGTGAGAAAGAATTGTTGAGAAATGTATGTGTGAAACACCAACTTTATTAATCAAAGTCATTTACTTTTCCAGAAATTTACTTGCTTTCTTCTTTACTTTTCCTGTCGAAGCCCTTCATTTAAAGCCTTCATTTATTTTATCAAAGTCCTTCTTCATGCAATTTACTTAAAGCCTCTTTATTTTATTGCCAACTAACCATTATCCAATTTAATCAAAACCTCAAAATCAACCTATGTCCTAGGATCAATCTGATCGATCCTGCGAGTAACCAAATAAGTAACCATTTGGAGGATCAGCGGTTGTTTACCAATAACCACGGTAAACAAATTGGCACACCTGATGGGACTGTGTGTTGATTGTTGAACATAATCTCATCTTTTTCGAGGAGCGTTGTATGTTATTGAGAAGTGGTAGAATATACACTAACGATAACAATACTGCTAGAAGAAGGGAAGAGATGGCGAATCCGCCAAACAATAACGAAATCCCACAAACGAATGTGGGAGCAACGGTTATCCCGACCGTAAGTGAAGCGATAACCGCTGGTTCGACACCAGCAGTAACGGTCACAGCAACGGGGCCATTACCTCCGTTCACAGGCCCCAGAGTGCCTTTGGGAACTCCCCCACCAAGGGGAAATTTAGGCACAAGGCCTTTTGTTCCCCCAGGATTTATGACAGGCGGTCATAATCGAGAACCACTCTATGGCATGCCAACTTCTGACTTGGCTAGCCTGACGAATATTGCGTCCACTTTTTCAGACCCTTTAGTGAGTGCCTCTTCGCCACTCCAAGGCTCTGGAGTAGGTATGGCGAATAGAAATAGGACCCAACTCTTAGGAGGAACGTCCCAAGTAGCCCATGGCCTTACAAATGCCTCGACAGCAGTCTTGAGGCAACAAATGGACGAAAGCAACCATGATATGGTGCAAATGTTGGCACAAACTTTAAGTACAGTGCTGAACCCTCTAATACAAAACACTACTCAATCGAATCAGCAGATGACAGCGCAAATGACGCGTTTGGCTGATTTCTTTGGAGTACCCCAACCTATTCGACAGCCCCAAAGGGCACAAATAAGGGGAAACCAGGGTATATTTTTAGAGGAAGAAACCACCATCAACCAAGTCCAACAGCCCGTCGAAGAAAACCTTAGGGCACGATTGGAGCAACCTGTCGAGGAACCTAGGGTAATAACCCCAGAGGTAAGGTTAGTTAACAGAAACCAAAATGCTGACGAAGTAGTTCAGCATATCCAATACCAAAACATGGGTTTGGAAAATAATCTGGCAACCATGATCGAAAGGACCATGACTCAAAATGGGATGAACATGGGCTTTCGAAGGCCCAACTTTACGTCCCCATTGTCAGAATACGTGTTACAAACAGACATACCTCCTAGATGTAAAGTCCCCAAATTCACTAAGTTCTCTGGGGACACGACAGAATCTACTGTCGAGCATGTGGCGAGATACTTGATCGAAGCAGGAGATATTTCGAATAACGAAAACCTGAGGATTAAGTACTTCCCAAGTTCTTTAACAAAGAACGCTTTTACTTGGTTTACAACTCTCCCCCCCAATTCGATCCATCATTGGACCTAGTTGGAAAGATTGTTCCATGAACAATTCTACATGGGGCAAACCAAGATAAGCCTGAAAGAATTGGCCAGTGTAAAGAGACGTTTCACTGAACCTATAGACGAATATCTAAATAGGTTTAGGTTGCTCAAGGCGAGATGTTTTACACAAGTGCCGGAACATGAGTTAGTCGAAATAGCCGCAGGCGGTTTAGATTATTCCATTAGGAAGAAGTTAGACACCCAATACCTGAGAGACATGGCCCAACTTGCCGATAGAGTTCGACAGGTAGAACGCCTCAAAGCTGAAAAAGCAAAGGCAACGAAAACTCATAAGAGAGAGAGGATAGCGTATGTTGAGATGGATGACGAAGATCCAGAATCCTTCGACGATACAATAATTGTCGAAGAAGGAGAAGTCGATTTAGAGGAACTAAAACAAGGGCCACCATACTCTTGCAAACTGTTAGTCCCCTCAAGAGGGAAAAATCCCATTGGTCCAGAAAGGACCAACGATAGGTTCCCCAAAAAGACTTATAGTTTTGACATCACAAAATGTGATGAAATATTTGACTTGCTTGTAAAAGATGGCCAAATGATAGTACCCCCAGGGGTAAAAGTGCCTCCTCTTGATCAAAGAAAGAAGAGAGGCTTTTGCAAATATCATAATTTTTTGGGCCATAAAACTTCTCAATGTTTTCTTTTCAGGAATCTTGTGCAAGACGCTATCGAAGAAGGGAGGTTGAAGTTTGCTGACAAGACCCCCATGGCTGTCGACTCAAATCCATTGCAGGCTGAAGCCCACTATGCTGAGCCTTCTGAGGTGAACGTGATCGAGGCAACCAAGAGCCAGTCGAAGAGGCCAGGAATCACAATGGTCGAAGTCTCAAAGGACCATATCAACATGCCAATCTTTGGCAGTTTTTCTGGGAATTTATCCAGAAAGACAATTGAAGCAGTTCAGAAAGCGATCGAAAGCCCAAAGCTGGAGACCGTTGAAGCACAAAAAACTGGACCAAAACCCAGTTCTCACTTGGCCACAGTTCAAGGCCAGACGGAGAATTTGGAGATACAAATGAAGCAGTTAACTCTTGCCAACAAAGATACAATGAATATCAACATGGTCGAACTCTCTGACCCAAAAGCATCAGAAGAGGCCATGAGGCAAGAACAAGCTAATAAGACTGCTTTCCCTCGGGAAAATGAAAATCTGGCAGATTTCCTGCAAAGATGCCAGAAAAAGAAGTCAGAGGTGATGTTGTGTCCAAGATGCAGTTCGATCTTTGACAAAAAAGCTGCTGAGCACATTCAAGGCGTAAGAGCAGCAAATAAGAGAAGGGAAAATGTTGATCTTCGACATGACCCAAGAAGAGCCTCCCAAAGAGGTTCAAACCAAGAAAAGAGGCCATTGACCTTCAGGCCTCCAACAAATGTGCCAGTAGATACCTGGTACAAAACCTCTGGTCGAAAAAGGCCAAGTGAGGAGAGATGGCACTCTTTCGACGTGCCAAGGGGTTCATCTTTAGCACAAAAGAAAGAGCCTCAAGTTGCTGCACCCAAAGTTGCACAAGTGTCAAGCAACTACAAAGGGAAAAATCCCATGTCTCGATCTCAATGGAGGAGATACCAAAGGAGACGAAAAGCTGAGAGGGGGGCTGCCAATGAACCAAAGGCAGAAACCAGTTCAAATGTTCCTCTAAGGAAGCAAAGGAAACCTCTGGAGAGAGAGCCAGTAACCAACAGGCTAGTTTGGCCTAACCAAGGTGAGATCGAAGACGAAGACGGTTCTGAGTCTGATGATACTTTGGACATAATGGTGAATATAGTCTCAGTACTGCCCAGAGAATTCAACCGACAGGTGGAGGTCGAAGCAAGTGACTGGGAAGTGGAGCAAGAAATGGCCAAACATAGGCCAGTGTGCTATTTCGTCATGGACAATGGCACTACTGAGGAACAAAATGGGTTCTTCGAACCACCTACAGAGGCGATGAAAAATCACCTCAAGCCTTTATTTATAAGGGCTAAACTCGAAGAAACTACAGTGAATAAAATATTGGTGGATTATGGGGCAACCATCAATATTATTCCTCACTCTATGCTAAGGAAAATTGGCAAAAGGGATGAGGACATTAAGCCTCACAACATGGTCCTGTCGAACTATGAGGGCGGCATAGGGACCACTATGGGAGTGATCCAACTAGATATCAAAGTAGGGTCTATCCTTCGACCAACAATGTTTATGGTCATATCGGCCAAACCTAACTACAATCTTTTGTTGGGCCGTGAATGGATTCATGGTGTTGGAGTTGTGCCATCACCAATGCACCAGAGGCTGCTCCTATGGCGTCCAGATGGGATGGTCGAAAACATAGAGGCAGATCAAAGCTATTACCTGGGCGAAGTGAATCACCTAGGGCTGGCAGATTTCGACAAGAACTTGGCTCACATAGGGCCATGCCCAACACCTGACTTCGACTTGGCGCCAGCGCCAAACACTTTTTGTTCCCTATACCTGCATCCTGAGCATGGTTTCCAATGGGACAGAGAAGACTTGTCCCACATAGACTTCAGTGGGTTAACTGATATCCAACCAACTGGTTGGGGAAGTGAATTCAGTGATAATGACTGAGTCACAATCATTGAAGCGAATTTCGGCTTATGTAGCCGAAACTAAGATGATAACGGCTCTCGAAGCCGAAGTGAAGTACATGGCCACACATGCCAATGATCAACAGTTATCTGCTGCAGGTCCAGGAAAGGATTTCGATCCAGAACCCCCTGATATCATGCCAGAAGAAATGCAGGAACAGAGGCTCGACGCCATCTATGACGATGAGCCTTTGGGCTTCGAAAAGGACCCCTTGGCGAACAACATTAAAATGTTAGCGCAAGATCCTTTAGAAGAAATCAACTTAGGCGAAGGGTCAGAGAAAAGGCCAACTTACATCAGCGCCAAAATTGACCCAGAACTTAGGTTGGAAGTAATCCAATTGTTGAAAGAGTTCAAGGACTGTTTTGCATGGGATTACGACGAAATGCCTGGTCTCGATAGAGGATTGGTAGAACTTCAGTTGCCAATCAAACCTGGGAAGAAGCCAATCAAGCAAAGTCCAAGACGCTTCACTCCAGAAATACTGTCGAAGATCAAAACGGAAGTCGAAAGACTGCTGAAATGAAAATTCATACGCGTTACAAGGTATGTCGAATGGATTGCAAACATTGTGCCAGTGATTAAGAAAAATGGTACATTAAGGGTGTGCATAGATTTCAGAGATTGGAATGCTGCTACGCCCAAAGATGAATATCCTATGCCTGTGGCGGAAATGCTAGTCGATTCTGCCGCTGGCTATGAATACCTGAGTATGCTCGATGGTTATTCAGGATATAATCAAATATTCATTGCTGAAGAGGATGTGTCGAAAACAGCTTTTCGATGCCCTGGGGCCCTAGGCACTTACGAATGGGTAGTGATGCCTTTTGGCCTAAAGAACGCTGGGGCAACATACCAGCGAGCAATGAATACTATCTTCCATGATTTTATTAACACTTTTATGCAAGTATATATTGATGACATTGTTATAAAATCTGTTTCCAGGAAGAATCATATTGACCACCTTCGATAATCGTTCGAAAGAATGAGAGAACATGGTCTGAAGATGAACCCTTTGAAGTGTGCATTCTGTGTGAAAGCTGGAGATTTCTTGGGCTTCGTTGTCCACAAGAAAGGAATCGAAATCAACCAGAACAAAACAAAGGCAATTCTGGAAGCGAAAGCACCATCGAATAAGAAGGAACTGCAATCTCTGTTAGGCAAGATAAATTTTTTAAGGAGATTTATATCTAACCTAAGTGGGAAAGCTCGGGCCTTTTCACCCTTACTTCGACTGAATAAAGAGGGGTTCGAATGGGGGCAAGAGCAACAAGAAGCCTTCGACAAAATCAAAGGGTACCTCACTAAGCCACCTATTTTGGTGCCTCCTTGTAGCAATAAGAGTATGAGATTGTACATAGCTGCATCCGACAAAACTTTAGGAAGCATGTTAGCCCAAGAAGATGAGAATGGAGTCGAAAGACCCATTTACTATCTTAGTAGAGTTTTGAACGATGCAGAAACTAGATATAGTGAAGTTGAAAAATTGTGTCTATGTCTGTATTTCTCTTGTACAAAACTCAAGCAATATATAAAACCAGTTGATGTGTATGTTTCGTCTCATTTTGATGTTTTCAAGTACATGTTGTCGAAACCTATCTTGCACAGTCAAATTGGCAAGTGGGCATTAGCATTAACTGAATACTCCTTAACCTTTATGCCTCTTAAGGCAGTGAAAGGACAAGTGGTTGCAGACTTTATAGTCGACCACTCAATTCAAGTTGAGGATATTAATTATGTGGAGATAGAACCTTGGAAATTCTACTTCGATGGTTCCAGCCATAAAGATGGAACAGGAGTAGGGGTCTTGATCATTTCTCCAGAAAAAATTCCAACAACATTCAAGTACAAGATATCAGGTTCTTGTTCGAACAATGAGGCTGAGTATGAAGCTCTAATTACTGGCCTTGAAATATTGTTGGAATTGGGGGCAACTCGAGTCGAAATAATGGGAGACTAAGAGTTAGTCATTAAGCAAGTCACAAAAGAATATAAATGCATAAGAGAAAATCTCATTATGTACTTTGTGATAGCAAATCGTTTATTGAAAAAATTTGAAATGGTCAATATTCGACACATACCCAGAGTGGAAAATCAAATAGCCAACGACTTGGCACAAATTGCATCTGGGTATAAGATTTCAAAAACGAGATTACAAAGAGAAATCGAAGTTCGAGAAAAGATAAAAGCAACTTGTCTATCACCAACAGACTTGGAATCGACAAGACTAGGATATGCTGATCAAAGTAACTTCGAAATTTCGTTCATAGATAATTTGTCAGAACAAGATTGGAGGAAACCCATTATGGATTATCTTCAAAATCCAGGAGCTTCGACAGAACGAAAAACAAAGTACAGGGCGTTGAGTTATGTACTCATGGGTAATGAGTTATTCAAGAAGACGCCTGAAGGGGTATTGCTAAAATGCTTAAGTGAAACTGAGGCATACATAGCCCTTTCGACTACGCACGCTGGAGCATGTGGGGCTCACCAAGCAGGCCATAAGATGAAATGGTTGTTGTTTCGACAAGGACTATACTGGCCCACTATGCTGAAAGATTGTGTTGAGTTCGCCAAAGGTTGCCAAGAATGTCAAGTACATACAGGCATCCAACATGTACCAGCAAGCAAACTTCACTCGATAGTGAAACCTTGGCCCTTTAGAGGATGGGCGTTGGACCTCATTGGAGAGATTCGACCAGCATCATCAAAGAGTCAGAAGTATATACTGGTAGGCATTGATTATTTTACTAAGTGGATCGAAGCTATCCCTTTAGTCAATGTAGACCAAGAAAATGTCATTGAATTTATTCAAAAGAACATTATCTTTAGGTATGGAATCCCTGAGACTATAACTACTGATCAAGGGTCAGTTTTCACTGGTCGGAAGATGCAGGAATTCGCTCAGGAAACAGGTTTCAAACTCCTAACATCAACGCCTTATTATGCACAGGCAAATGGTCAAGTCGAAGCAGCGAACAAAGTAGTGATTGGCTTGATAAAAAAGCATGTTGGGAAGAAACCAAAAAATTGGCATAAGACGTTAGACCAGATTTTGTGGGCTTGTCGAACGTCCCCGAAAGAAGCCATAGGTACAACACCATATAGGCTAACTTTTGGCCATGATGCAGTGTTGCCAGCAGAAATTTGTCTTCAATCTGCAAGGGTTCAGAGACATTATGATATTCCCTCTGAAATTTATTGGGATATGATGTTAGACGAACTGGTGGATTTAGACGAAGAAAGATTGCGCGCTCTTGACCTACTCAGGCTTCAGAAGAAAAGAGTAGAAGACTCTTATAATAAAAAGGTGAAACCTAAAGTATTTTCGCCTGAAGAACTAGTTTGGAAGGTGATTCTTCCCATGGATCGAAGGGATCGAAGCATGGGAAAATGGTCACCCAAATGGGAAGGACCATTCAGAGTTATCCAGATTTTTTCTGGTGGAGCCTATGAAGTCGAAGAGCTAGGTGAAGATAAAAGGCTCTTGAGAGTAAATGGTAAATATTTGAAAAAGTACAAACCTACACTCCAAGAGATAAAAATAAAATAACAAGTAATGACTAAATTAACCATAAAAAAGCCAAAATGGAAATTTTTTATAATTTAGCCAAGATGGCAATGTTGTCGAATACATATTACAAAATATGGTTAAAAGGCTGAATCAATCAGAAGGGAATGGAGTCCTTGAGTCGAAGGTATTTGATTTGCTGCAGCTCCAATCTTTTGTTGCACCAGGCATTCGCCTGCACAAGCTTGGCAATCTGATCGTCGAAGCCTTGAGCTTTCTCAGCAAATTCTAGGCCCTGTGTGATTTCAGTTTGACTTTCGGTGTCTGGAACAGTCGAGAGAAGTTCCTCCTTGCGCTTAGTATTGGCATTTATCTTAGCCTCTATTTCTTCGATTTGCGCCTGGAGGGAGGCATTCTCTCGATCGATGGCATCCACTTCTTCTTGTTTAGATGCTTTTTGCTTCGACAACTCTGCAATTCGAGAAGTTGTCTCTGCTACAGCAGTCCATGCAGAAGAGCTTTTGCCATATAACACTTCAAGCTGGCTATTAAAGCCCCTTTGTCGCCGATAATCTGCTGAGACTTGATCAATAATGGAGTGTAACTCCATGATAAAGCCTGAGACTTCTGGAGGCACAGCTAACAAGTCTACGGCATTCAAAATAGCCCCCAAATATGATGGAGCAGTAGGGTCCCCCTCCAAAGTTTTCATCAAGTCCTTCTTGAAAAACTGAGCCTTAACCTTCGTCAAAGCCTCATCGAGAGGAGAAGTTTCAGTGGACTTCCCCGACAGAGTAGGAACCTCCTGGCTAGCGTCAGACGAACTTTTGCTCTCGATGATGGCGTTCAGATAGCTAACAGGATCAGTTTGCTTCAAGAGTTCTAAGTCCTCTTTCGACCTATGCTTTGTTGAGGTAACAGCCCTTGCAACAATATTGTCTTGGGTTTGAGGCTGTTGAGTAACATTTGCCTCGACTTGATTCCCTTCGACTCGGACTGCGGCAGTACCAGCGTCATCATGGTGCCCTTCGCCAGCGTCACCTTGGTTCCCTTCGCCAGAGTCACCATGGTTATCTTCGCCAGCGGCACCTTGATCCTCTTCGCCAGCGTTGCCGTGGTCCCCTTCGTCACGATTCTCTTCCGACAGATCCACCACCTGAATCTCTTTTGGCTGTTGCTCTTCTGTTTGTGGATCTTCTGCTGGTTTTTCTGCTGTCTCAGCATTGGCCTCATTTATTTCAGTATGGGCCTCATCGTTCGCCAAGTCTTTTTCTTGTGGCCTGCTGAGTTCAGCAGACTCCAATGTTTCAGAAGTCCTTGGCGCTGAGCTTTCAGTGGTGTCCTGAAAAAAGAAGAAGAAGAATCTTCTGAATTCGAAAGAGACATAGTCGAATGTAGGTATCGACACCTGAGTTACAAAGGGATCAAAGAGATTACCTGTAAAGTAGTTTCAGCCCCAGGGCTGGAATTGTCGCTTTCGACAGGCTTATTGAGAAGAACGTTTAATTCCTCCTCCGTTGGCTCCTCAATGAATACTGGAGGTGGCCTGGGCTTTCTCCCAGCGACCTTTATTCTAATTGTTCGACCAGCAGCCTCAGGAAGAGGAACGTCCTTCTTCAGCTTTTGCCTTTTTAGAGGAGCAGAGGGAGAATCATCTTCTTCGTCGCTCCTAGATTCGACCGTCAGTGCTGGCCGTTTCTTGGGCGAAGGTGCCTAAAGAACCAATTGGAGTTCGATTTAGCAGTTGCATCGAAAGTCAAAAATTAAAGCCAGAAGAAAATAATGAAAGTCTGGTTACCGATGCAGAAGCCTTTTTCGATGGGCCTTCCCCCTGTTGGTTTGTTGTGGTCTTCGCTGGCGCTATAGTCTTCGCCGGCGGTGGAGGTTTTGTTAAGGGGCCTCCTCCCTGTTGGCCTTCTGCAGCTTTCTTGGCTGCAGGCTTTCGAACAACTGAAAGTAGACAAAATAATTAAAACAGGCTAGCAGTCGAAAGATAAAGACAAAGTAATTTGAAAGGGTGAACTTACATTTCTTTATTTTGTCCAAGACAAGGACAAAAGATTTCTGAAGCTCATCCACGAAGTCCTTCTCGTCGAAAAACTCCTCAGCGTAGTAGCTTTTCCACCACTCCTCGAAGGATGGTGAGCAAAGAAAGTTAAGCTGGTAGTCAAACAACGAAAGAACTGTTCGACCAACATATCTGCTGATATGCTTAGTGGCAGCTTCTTCAGTGTAGTCGCTGCAGAAGTATAACATAGACTTCTCCCTTGGAAAAATTGGAGAAGGTAGTGTTTGAATAATACCAAACTGGCGAGATACCAGGTTTGGTTGATATGCAATAAGACTTAAGTGAATCTTAGAGCTCCTGAATCGAAGAGGCATTATTCTTGGTGTGAGGAATGCCTCCCACATTTTTGTATGTTCGTTAACCTGAGGACCACTCGACGTCCTAGGGTGTGGCCTTGTGAACCACTCTGGGCCAACCTTCCGTCGAGCAAACGGAGCCATAGTCGAAGCAAACTCTTTCCTTCTAGCGAACATCAGAACGAAGTTTGTGAAAGTTTGCTGAAGCTCCAGCCCATCTTCCGTTGGAGTCAACAAGGCCAATCTGGTGCCTTCGACGCGTCTGTTCGCTATTTCTGGAGCCTGCTCATTTATTTGAATCTTCTTAGGCAAGAAAGACTCGAAGGTGGCATTGAGCCACAGTTGAAGCAGCCAAAAAGGTCCAGCAAGCAGCAGACTGGCCCTGTTCTCGATGATCTTCAGAAGAGTCGCTCCATTACTAATCGACTCATACAGGCTAGCCAAAATCAATTCTGCCAAACAGATATTTTGGTCATGATGGAGTTGAGTGGCGAGAGTGACCATCTTCTTGGTCACCTGTAAGGACTTGGAGCAAAACACGAAGCGTGTCAGCCATAAGGCTAGAAACGCAATGTGTTCGACATCCGACACAGCATCTGTCGACTTATCGTGGTAGTGATTGATGAAGGTGGTGTAGGTTGGTTTTGTGGCAGAGAATCCAATCTGATCCTCCGACATTTCTTCCGGGTCGAAGTAGTCCCCGGTGGGTCGAAGGCCAGTGATGGCGGCCACGTCGAAGAGCGTGGGAGTCAACATTCCACAGAGAAGATGGAAGGTGAAATGGGTGTAGTCCCAGAAGAGTAGAGAAGTTATCAACATCTCTGGGGAATAGTTAAGACCTGTCTTCGACAGCATAACCAGGTCGAAAATCCCCATGTCTTTCCAGATCGAAGCCTGGCGTTTCTCCATTTTTTCCAGCCAAGCACTATAATCAGGAGTAAGGCTAGGGCCAGACCTGAAAGCCCTAACACCTTTGTTGAAGAAAAGGAGGTCGATTTTCTCTTTAGCAGGATCTTCATTATCCTCTGCATCTTTCTTGGAGCATCCAACTGGTTTGAGTCTCTCAAGTACCGGAAAGTAACTTTTGATCTTCATGGCCTCAACAATGCTTGGGTACAGTGGGCCAGACATAGCAAAGATCTGGTTGGAATATCCAACCGGAATCATAAGGTGGCGTGAGTAAGCATCACGTACATCAATGTCCAAAGGCTCAGGGACCCTTCGTTGGCCCGTGGAAGTCACTACGGGAGCGGTCGAGAAAACCCTAGGTTTAACGTTTCCAGATGGTGCGTTGGCGCTAGGAGCGTTGGAAGAGCCAGATGCCATTGTTGGTAACGAGGTTGAAGATGAAGTGAAAAGCAAAAGGTTTGCAAAGTTGACAAGAGTTTGTATGCAAAGGAGGAATTCTGAAAGCAAGGTAGCGTAAAAAGTCCCACAAATGGGTACTTACTGCTATTTATAGTAGTGGTGGAAATCCCCAAATTCGAGGACATTAAATGCCATTTAATGTTGCAGAAGGTAGTGGGACACGTGGCGTCTCCCTGTTGTTTTAGCCATTCTGCAGAAATGGAAGGGTGCAGTGTGCGCCCTCGTTTTTGGGAATTGTCATGATGACAATTGGTGAAATGACGTTTGGCACACTGCACGCCGTACTGAGGTGACGTCTTAGGTACGGATAAACGATGGTTTTTCTTGGGATTGTCAGTGGTTGGTAGAAGACAACAAAAAGTGCACAATTTAATTTGTAACTAAAAAATGAAAAGACAGGTGTCGAATGGCATTTCAAAGAAAGCCTTTTTCTTTCAGAGTCGAAATAAGGCATTCTTAAGGGGCAATTTGTTGGCTCTTAAATTCGACACCCTTGTTTCATTAAGGTCAGCCATTAAAGCTGAAGGTTGTTTTCGACCAGCTAAGTCCGTCGAAATACCCATCGAAAGATGGCAATGTACTTAGAAGATTTCTTCCAAGGGAGAAGTTGGTTGCCTTCGACGTCGAAGGTGTTTCTCGTCGAAGATGCTTCTCGACGAAGGTGTTCGATAGTTCAGAGTGGAACGGTTTGAAATTCAAGCATTTGGAGGGAAAACGGTTTCTAGCGGTTACCAAGTGCAATGTGCAAAGATCTGGAGCGTCGAACGTTGAGAACGTGCCAAGTGGGATCATCTCGAAGCAGTGTAACTGCCCGACGGTTACTTGGGATGTTTTAGTATAAATAGTAGTAGTTCACGCAGTTTCTCGCGTGTGTTCACAATTATATACAAAGTCACTCATATAGATTCGAGTACCCAGCGTGTGAGAAAGAATTGTTGAGAAATGTATGTGTGAAACACCAACTTTATTAATCAAAGTCATTTACTTTTCCAGAAATTTACTTGCTTTCTTCTTTAATTTTCCTGTCGAAGCCCTTCATTTAAAGCCTTCATTTATTTTATCAAAGTCCTTCTTCATGCAATTTACTTAAAGCCTCTTTATTTTATTGCAATCTAACCATTATCCAATTTAATCAAAACCTCAAAATCAACCTATGTCCTAGGATCAATCTGATCGATCCTGCGAGTAACCAAATAAGTAACCATTTGGAGGATCAGCGGTTGTTTACCAATAACCACGGTAAACAATGACACATATTTCATATAAATTGGTAATAATTAAAATTATATAATGAGGCTCGATAGTATATTTATTCACCATACTTATATGGTATTATAGTATAATAGATGTAAATAATTTCAATATTTTTCTTCTTCTCCATCACCAAATTTTAGGTTACTTCTTCCCTAAAAAACTAAGTTAAAAAACTATTAATTAATTACACATATTTCATATACATTGGTAATAATTCAAATCAAATAATGAGACTCAATTGTATATTTATTCACCATACTCATATGGTATTAAGGTATAATAATTGTATATAATTTTAATACTTTACTTCTTCTCCATCACCAAATTTTTGGTTACTTCATCACTAACAAACTAAGTTAAAAGACTATTTATTAATGAAACATATTTCATATACATTGGTAATAATTCAAATTATATAATGAGGCTCGATAGTATATTTATTCACCATACTTATATGGTATTATGGTAAAATAAAAGTAAACAATTTCAATATTTTTCTTCTTCTCCATCATTAAGTTTTAGGTTATTTCTTCACTAAGAAACTAAGTTAAAAGACGGCTACTTAATGGCACATATTTCATATACATTGATAATAAATTAAATTATATAATGAGTCTCGATAGTATATTTATTCACCATACTCATATGGTATTAAAGTATAATAATTGTATATAATTTTAATATTTTATTTCTTTTCCATCACCAAATTTTTGGTTACTTCATCACTAAGAAACAAAGTTAAAAGACTATTTATTAATGAAACATATTTCATATACATTGGTAATAAGTCAAATTATATAATGAGGCTCGACAGTATATTTTTTCACCATACTTATATGGTATTATGGTAAAATAGAAGTAAACAATTACAATATTTTTCTTCTTCTCCATCATTAAGTTTTAGGTTATTTCTTCACTAAGAAACTAAGTTAAAAGACGTTTACTTAATGGCACATATTTCATATACATTGATAATAAATTTAATTATATAATGAGGCTTGATAGTATATTTATTCACCATACTTATATGGTATTATGATAAAATAGAAGTAAACAATTTCAATATTTTTCTTCTTCTTCATCATTAAGTTTTAGGCTACTTATTCACTAAGAAACTAAGTTACAAGACGGTTACTTAATGACACATATTTTATATAAATTGATAATAATTCAAATTATATAATGAGGCTTGATATCATATTTATTCACCATATTCATATGGAATTCTGGTATAATAGTTGTAAACAATTTCAATATTTTACTTCTTCTCCATCACCAAATTTTAGGTTACTTCATCACTAAGAAACTAAGTTAAAAGACTTTTAATTAATGACACCTATTTCATATACATTGATAATAATTCAAATTATATAATGAGGTTCGATAGCATATTTATTCCCCATACCCATTTGGTATTATGGTATAATAAATGTAAACAATTTCAATATTTTTTTTCTTCTCCATAACCATATTTTAGGTTACTTCATCTCTAAGAAACTAAGTTAAAAAACAATTAATTAATGACATGTTTTTCATATACATTAGTAATAGTTAAAATTATATAACAAGGCTTGATAGTATATTTGTTCACCATATTCACATTGTGTTATAGTATAATAGTTGTAAACAATTTCAATATTTTTCTTTTTCTCCGTCAACAAATTTCAGGTTACTTCTTCACTAAGACACTAAGTTAAAATACTATTAATTAATGACACATATTTCATATAAATTGGTAATAATTAAAATTATATAATGAGGCTCGATAGTATATTTATTCACCATACTCATATGGTATTATAGTATAATAGATGTAAATAATTTCAATATTTTTCTTCTTCTCCATCACCAAATTTTAGGTTACTTTTTTCCTAAAAAACTAAGTTAAAAAACTATTAATTAATGACACATATTTCATATACATTGGTAATAATTCAAATCAAATAATGAGACTCAATTGTATATTTATTCACCATACTCATATGGTATTAAGGTATAATAATTGTATATAATTTTAATACTTTACTTCTTCTCCATCACCAAATTTTTGGTTACTTCATCACTAACAAACTAAGTTAAAAGACTATTTATTAATTAAACATATTTCATATACATTGGTAATAATTCGAATTATATAATGAGGCTCGATAGTATATTTATTCACCATACTTATATGGTATTATGGTAAAATAAAAGTAAACAATTTCAATATTTTTCTTCTTCTCCATCATTAAGTTTTAGGTTATTTCTTCACTAAGAAACTAAGTTAAAAGACGGCTACTTAATGGCATATATTTCATATACATTGATAATAAATTAAATTATATAATGAGTCTCGATAGTATATTTATTCACCATACTCATATGGTATTAAAGTATAATAATTGTATATAATTTTAATATTTTACTTCTTTTCCATCACCAAATTTTTGGTTACTTCATCACTAAGAAACTAAGTTAAAAGACTATTTATTAATGAAACATATTTCATATACATTGGTAATAAGTCAAATTATATAATGAGGCTCGACAGTATATTTTTTCACCATACTTATATGGTATTCTGGTAAAATAGAAGTAAACAATTACAATATTTTTCTTCTTCTCCATCATTAAGTTATAGGTTATTTCTTTACTAAGAAACTAAGTTAAAAGACATTTACTTAATGGCACATATTTCATATACATTGATAATAAATTTTATTATATAATGAGGCTTGATAGTATATTTATTCACCATACTTATATGGTATTATGATAAAATAGAAGTAAACAATTTCAATATTTTTCTTCTTCTTCATCATTAAGTTTTAGGCTACTTATTCACTAAGAAACTAAGTTACAAGACGATTACTTAATGACACATATTTTATATAAATTGATAATAATTCAAATTATATAATGAGGCTTGATATCATATTTATTCACCATATTCATATGGAATTCTGGTATAATAGTTGTAAACAATTTCAATATTTTTCTTCTTCACCATCACCAAATTTTAGGTTACTTCATCACTAAGAAACTAAGTTAAAAGACTATTAAGTAATGATACATATTTCATATACATCGGTAATAATTCAAATTATATAACAAATCTTGATAGTTTATTTCTTCATCATATTCACATTGTGTTATGGTATAATAGATGTAAACAATTTCAATATTTTTTTTCCTTCTCCATCACCAAAATTTAGGTTACTTCATCACTAAGAAACTAAGTTAAAACACTATTAATTAGTGACACATATTTCATATACATTGGTAACAATTCAAATTATATAATGAGACTCGATGGTATATTTATTCACCATACTCATATGGTATTATGGTATAATAATTGTAAACAATTTTAATATTTTACTTCTTCTCCATCACAAAATTTTAGGTTACTTCATCACTAAGAAACTAAGTTAAAAGACTATTAATTAATCGTACATATTTCATATACATTGGTAATAATTCAAATTATATAATGAGGCTCGATAGTATATTTATTCACCATACTCATATGGTATTATGGTATAGTAACTGTAAACAATTTCAATATTTTACGTCTTCTCCATCACCAAAATTTAGGTTACTTCATCACTGAGAAACTAAGTTAAAACACTATTAATTAGTGACTCATATTTCATATACATTGGTAACAATTCAAATTATATAATGAGACTCGATGGTATACTTATTCACCGTACTCATATGGTATTATGGTATAATATATGTAAACAATTTCAATATTTTACTTCTTCTCCATCACAAAATTTTAGGTTTTAGGTTACTTCATCACTAAGAAAATAAGTTAAAAGACAATTAATTAATGACACCTATTTTATATACTTTAGTAATAATTAAAATTATATAACATGGCTCGATAGTATATTTGTTCACCATATTCACATTGTGTTATGGTATAATAGATGTAAACTATTTTAATATTTTTCTTCTTCTCTGTCACCAAATTTCAGGTTACTTCTTCACTAAAACACTAAGTTAAAAGACTATTAATTAATGACACATATTTCATATATAATGGTAATAATAAAAATTATATAATGAGTCTCGATAGTATATTTATTCACCATACTCATATGGTATTATAATATAATAGATGTAAATAATTTCAATATTTTTCTTCTTCTCGATCACCAAATTTTAGGTTACTTCTTCACTAAAAAACTAAGTTAAAAGACTATTAATTAATGACACATATTTCATATACATTGGTAATAATTCAAATTATATAATGAGACTCAATAGTATATTTATTCACCATACTCCTATAGTATTATGGCATAATAATTGTAAATAATTTTAATATTTTACTTCTTCTCTATCACCTAATTTTAGGTTACTTCGTCACTTAGAAACTAAGTTAAAAGATTATTTATAAATGAAACATATTTCATATACATGTGTAATAATTCAAATTATATAATGAGGCTCGATAGTATATTTAATCACCATACTCATATGGTATTCTGGTATAATAATTGTAAACAATTTCAATATTTTACTTCTTCTCCATCACCAAATTTTAGGTTACTTCATCACTAAGAAACTAAGTTAAAAGACTTTTAATTAATGACACATATTTCATATACATTGATAATAATTCAAATTATATAATGAGGCTCGATAGCATATTTATTCACCATACCCATTTGCTATTATGGTATAATAAATGTAAACAATTTCAATATTTTTTTTCTTCTCCATCACCATATTTTAGGTTACTTCATCTCTAAGAAACTAAGTTAAAAGACAATTAATTAATGACACGTATTTCATATACATTAGTAATATTTAAAATTATATAACAAGGTTTGATAGTATATTTGTTCACCATATTCACATTGTATTATAGTATAATAGATGTAAACAATTTCAATATTTTTCTTTTTCTCCGTCAACAAATTTCAGGTTACTTCTTCACTAAGACACTAAGTTAAAATACTATTAATTAATGACACATATTTCATATAAATTTGTAATAATTAAAATTATATAATGAGGCTCGATAGTATATTTATTCACCATACTCATATGGTATTATAGTATAATAGATGTAAATAATTTCAATAGTTTTCTTCTTCTCCATCACCAAATTTTAGGTTACTTCTTCCCTAAAAAACTAAGTTAGAAAACTATTAATTAATGACACATATTTCATATACATTGGTAATAATTCAAATCATATAATGAGACTCAATAGTATATTTAATCACCATACTCATATGGTATTAAGGTATAATAATTGTATATAATTTTAATACTTTACTTCTTCTCCATCACCAAATTTTTGGTTACTTCATCACTAACAAACTAAGTTAAAAGACTATTTATTAATGAAACATATTTCATATACATTGGTAATAATTCAAATTATATAATGAGGCTCGATAGTATATTTATTCACCATATTTATATGGTATTATGGTAAAATAAAAGTAAACAATTTCAATATTTTTCTTCTTCTCCATCATTAAGTTTTAGGTTATTTCTTCACTAAGAAACTAAGTTAAAAGACGGTTACTTAATGGCACATATTTCATATACATTGATAATAAATTAAATTATATAATGTATCTCGATAGTATATTTAATCACCATACTCACATGGTATTAAGGTATAATAATTGTATATAATTTTAATATTTTACTTCTTCTCCATCACCAAATTTTTGGTTACTTCATCACTAAGAAACTAAGTTAAAAGACTATTTATTAATGAAACATATTTCATATACATTGGTAATAAGTCAAATTATATAATGAGGCTCGACAGTATATTTTTTCACCATACTTATATGGTATTCTGGTAAAATAGAAGTAAACAATTACAATATTTTTCTTCTTCTCCATCATTAAGTTTTAGGTTATTTCTTCACTAAGAAACTAAGTTAAAAGACGTTTACTTAATGGCACATATTTCATATACATTGATAATAAATTAAATTATATAATGAGGCTTGATAGTATATTTATTCACCATACTTATATGGTATTATGATAAAATAGAAGTAAACAATTTCAATATTTTTCTTCTTCTTCATCATTAAGTTTTAGGCTACTTATTCACTAAGAAACTAAGTTACAAGACGGTTAGTTAATGACACATATTTTATATAAATTGATAATAATTCAAATTATATAATGAGGCTTGATATCATATTTATTCACCATATTCATATGGAATTCTGGTATAATAGTTGTAAACAATTTCAATATTTTTCTTCTTCTCCATCACCAAATTTTAGGTTACTTCATCAATAAGAAACTAAGTTAAAAGACTATTAAGTAATGATACATATTTCATATACATCGGTAATAATTCAAATTATATAACAAATCTTGATAGTTTATTTGTTCATCATATTCACATTGTGTTATGGTATAATAGATGTAAACAATTTCAATATTTTTTTTCCTTCTCCATCACCAAAATTTAGGTTACTTCATCACTAAGAAAATAAGTTAAAACACTATTAATTAGTGACACATATTTCATATACATTGGTAACAATTCAAATTATATAATGAGAATCGATGGTATATTTATTCACCATACTCATATGGTATTATGATATAATAATTGTAAACAATTTTAATATTTTACTTCTTCTCCATCACAAAATTTTAGGTTACTTCATCACTAAGAAACTAAGTTAAAAGACTATTAATTAATCGTACATATTTCATATACATTGGTAATAATTCAAATTATATAATGAGGCTCGATAGTATATTTATTCACCATACTCATATGGTATTATGGTATAGTAACTGTAAACAATTTCAATATTTTACGTCTTCTCCATCACCAAAATTTAGGTTACTTCATCACTGAGAAACTAAGTTAAAACACTATTAATTAGTGACTCATATTTCATATACATTGGTAACAATTCAAATTATATAATGAGACTCGATGGTATACTTATTCACCGTACTCATATGGTATTATGGTATAATATATGTAAACAATTTCAATATTTTACTTCTTCTCCATCACAAAATTTTAGGTTTTAGGTTACTTCATCACTAAGAAAATAAGTTAAAAGACAATTAATTAATGACACCTATTTTATATACTTTAGTAATAATTAAAATTATATAACATGGCTCGATAGTATATTTGTTCACCATATTCACATTGTGTTATGGTATAATAGATGTAAACTATTTTAATATTTTTCTTCTTCTCTATCACCAAATTTCAGGTTACTTCTTCACTAAAACACTAAGTTAAAAGACTATTAATTAATGACACATATTTCATATACAATGGTAATAATAAAAATTATATAATGAGTCTCGGTAGTATATTTATTCACCATACTCATATGGTATTATAGTATAATAGATGTAAATAATTTCAATATTTTTCTTCTTCTCGATTATATAATTTTAGGTTACTTCTTCACTAAAAAACTAAGTTAAAAGACTATTAATTAATGACACATATTTCATATACATTGGTAATAATTCAAATTATATAATGAGACTCAATAGTATATTTATTCACCATACTCCTATAGTATTATGGCATAATAATTGTAAATAATTTTAATATTTTACTTCTTCTCTATCACCTAATTTTAGGTTACTTCGTCACTTAGAAACTAAGTTAAAAGATTATTTATAAATGAAACATATTTCATATACATGTGTAATAATTCAAATTATATAATGAGGCTCGATAGTATATTTAATCACCATACTCATATGGTATTATGGTATAATAATTGTAAACAATTTCAATATTTTACTTCTTCTCCATCACCAAATTTTAGGTTACTTCATCACTAAGAAACTAAGTTAAAAGACTTTTAATTAATGACACATATTTCATATACATTGATAATAATTCAAATTATATAATGAGGCTCGATAGCATATTTATTCACCATACCCATTTGCTATTATGGTATAATAAATGTAAACAATTTCAATATTTTTTTTCTTCTCCATCACCATATTTTAGGTTACTTCATCTCTAAGAAACTAAGTTAAAAGACAATTAATTAATGACACTTATTTCATATACATTAGTAATATTTAAAATTATATAACAAGGTTTGATAGTATATTTGTTCACCATATTCACATTGTATTATAGTATAATAGATGTAAACAATTTCAATATTTTTCTTTTTCTCCGTCAACAAATTTCAGGTTACTTCTTCACTAAGACACTAAGTTAAAATACTATTAATTAATGACACATATTTCATATAAATTTGTAATAATTAAAATTATATAATGAGGCTCGATAGTATATTTATTCACCATACTCATATGGTATTATAGTATAATAGATGTAAATAATTTCAATAGTTTTCTTCTTCTCCATCACCAAATTTTAGGTTACTTCTTCCCTAAAAAACTAAGTTAGAAAACTATTAATTAATGACACATATTTCATATACATTGGTAATAATTCAAATCATATAATGAGACTCAATAGTATATTTAATCACCATACTCATATGGTATTAAGGTATAATAATTGTATATAATTTTAATACTTTACTTCTTCTCCATCACCAAATTTTTGGTTACTTCATCACTAACAAACTAAGTTAAAAGACTATTTATTAATGAAACATATTTCATATAAATTGGTAATAATTCAAATTATATAATGAGCCTCAATAGTATATTTATTCACCATATTTATATGGTATTATGGTAAAATAAAAGTAAACAATTTCAATATTTTTCTTCTTCTCCATCATTAAGTTTTAGGTTATTTCTTCACTAAGAAACTAAGTTAAAAGACGGTTACTTAATGGCACATATTTCATATACATTGATAATAAATTAAATTATATAATGTGTCTCGATAGTATATTTAATCACCATACTCACATGGTATTAAGGTATAATAATTGTATATAATTTTAATATTTTACTTCTTCTCCATCACCAAATTTTTGGTTACTTCATCACTAAGAAACTAAGTTAAAAGACTATTTATTAATGAAACATATTTCATATACATTGGTAATAAGTCAAATTATATAATGAGGCTCGACAGTATATTTTTTCACCATACTTATATGGTATTCTGGTAAAATAGAAGTAAACAATTACAATATTTTTCTTCTTCTCCATCATTAAGTTTTAGGTTATTTCTTCACTAAGAAACTAAGTTAAAAGACGTTTACTTAATGGCACATATTTCATATACATTGATAATAAATTAAATTATATAATGAGGCTTGATAGTATATTTATTCACCATACTTATATGGTATTATGATAAAATAGAAGTAAACAATTTCAATATTTTTCTTCTTCTTCATCATTAAGTTTTAGGCTACTTATTCACTAAGAAACTAAGTTACAAGACGGTTAGTTAATGACACATATTTTATATAAATTGATAATAATTCAAATTATATAATGAGGCTTGATATCATATTTATTCACCATATTCATATGGAATTCTGGTATAATAGTTGTAAACAATTTCAATATTTTTCTTCTTCTCCATCACCAAATTTTAGGTTACTTCATCAATAAGAAACTAAGTTAAAAGACTATTAAGTAATGATACATATTTCATATACATCGGTAATAATTCAAATTATATAACAAATCTTGATAGTTTATTTGTTCATCATATTCACATTGTGTTATGGTATAATAGATGTAAACAATTTCAATATTTTTTTTTCCTTCTCCATCACCAAAATTTAGGTTACTTCATCACTAAGAAACTAAGTTAAAACACTATTAATTAGTGACACATATTTCATATACATTGGTAACAATTAAAATTATATAATGAGACTCGATGGTATATTTATTCACCATACTCATATGGTATTATGGTATAATAATTGTAAACAATTTTAATATTTTACTTCTTCTCCATCACAAAATTTTAGGTTACTTCATCACTAAGAAACTAAGTTAAAAGACTATTAATTAATCGTACATATTTCATATACATTGGTAATAATTCAAATTATATAATGAGGCTCGATAGTATATTTATTCACCATACTCATATGGTATTATGGTATAGTAACTGTAAACAATTTCAATATTTTACGTCTTCTCCATCACCAAAATTTAGGTTACTTCATCACTGAGAAACTAAGTTAAAACACTATTAATTAGTGACTCATATTTCATATACATTGGTAACAATTCAAATTATATAATGAGACTCGATGGTATACTTATTCACCGTACTCATATGGTATTATGGTATAATATATGTAAACAATTTCAATATTTTACTTCTTCTCCATCACAAAATTTTAGGTTTTTGGTTACTTCATCACTAAGAAAATAAGTTAAAAGACAATTAATTAATGACACCTATTTTATATACTTTAGTAATAATTAAAATTATATAACATGGCTCGATAGTATATTTGTTCACCATATTCACATTGTGTTATGGTATAATAGATGTAAACTATTTTAATATTTTTCTTCTTCTCTGTCACCAAATTTCAGGTTACTTCTTCACTAAAACACTAAGTTAAAAGACTATTAATTAATGACACATATTTCATATACAATGGTAATAATAAAAATTATATAATGAGTCTCGATAGTATATTTATTCACCATACTCATATGGTATTATAGTATAATAGATGTAAATAATTTCAATATTTTTCTTCTTCTCGATCACCAAATTTTAGGTTACTTCTTCACTAAAAAACTAAGTTAAAAGACTATTAATTAATGACACATATTTCATATACATTGGTAATAATTCAAATTATATAATGAGACTCAATAGTATATTTATTCACCATACTCCTATAGTATTATGGCATAATAATTGTAAATAATTTTAATATTTTACTTCTTCTCTATCACCTAATTTTAGGTTACTTCGCCACTTAGAAACTAAGTTAAAAGATTATTTATAAATGAAACATATTTCATATACATGTGTAATAATTCAAATTATATAATGAGGCTCGATAGTATATTTAATCACCATACTCATATGGTATTATGGTATAATAATTGTAAACAATTTCAATATTTTACTTCTTCTCCATCACCAAATTTTAGGTTACTTCATCACTAAGAAACTAAGTTAAAAGACTTTTAATTAATGACACATATTTCATATACATTGATAATAATTCAAATTATATAATGAGGCTCGATAGCATATTTATTCACCATACCCATTTGCTATTATGGTATAATAAATGTAAACAATTTCAATATTTTTTTTCTTCTCCATCACCATATTTTAGGTTACTTCATCTCTAAGAAACTAAGTTAAAAGACAATTAATTAATGACACGTATTTCATATACATTAGTAATATTTAAAATTATATAACAAGGTTTGATAGTATATTTGTTCACCATATTCACATTGTATTATAGTATAATAGATGTAAACAATTTCAATATTTTTCTTTTTCTCCGTCAACAAATTTCAGGTTACTTCTTCACTAAGACACTAAGTTAAAATACTATTAATTAATGACACATATTTCATATAAATTTGTAATAATTAAAATTATATAATGAGGCTCGATAGTATATTTATTCACCATACTCATATGGTATTATAGTATAATAGATGTAAATAATTTCAATAGTTTTCTTCTTCTCCATCACCAAATTTTAGGTTACTTCTTCCCTAAAAAACTAAGTTAGAAAACTATTAATTAATGACACATATTTCATATACATTGGTAATAATTCAAATCATATAATGAGACTCAATAGTATATTTAATCACCATACTCATATGGTATTAAGGTATAATAATTGTATATAATTTTAATACTTTACTTCTTCTCCATCACCAAATTTTTTGTTACTTCATCACTAACAAACTAAGTTAAAAGACTATTTATTAATGAAACATATTTCATATACATTGGTAATAATTCAAATTATATAATGAGCCTCAATAGTATATTTATTCACCATATTTATATGGTATTATGGTAAAATAAAAGTAAACAATTTCAATATTTTTCTTCTTCTCCATCATTAAGTTTTAGGTTATTTCTTCACTAAGAAACTAAGTTAAAAGACGGTTACTTAATGGCACATATTTCATATACATTGATAATAAATTAAATTATATAATGTGTCTCGATAGTATATTTAATCACCATACTCACATGGTATTAAGGTATAATAATTGTATATAATTTTAATATTTTACTTCTTCTCCATCACCAAATTTTTGGTTACTTCATCACTAAGAAACTAAGTTAAAAGACTATTTATTAATGAAACATATTTCATATACATTGGTAATAAGTCAAATTATATAATGAGGCTCGACAGTATATTTTTTCACCATAATTATATGGTATTCTGGTAAAATAGAAGTAAACAATTACAATATTTTTCTTCTTCTCCATCATTAAGTTTTAGGTTATTTCTTCACTAAGAAACTAAGTTAAAAGACGTTTACTTAATGGCACATATTTCATATACATTGATAATAAATTAAATTATATAATGAGGCTTGATAGTATATTTATTCACCATACTTATATGGTATTATGATAAAATAGAAGTAAACAATTTCAATATTTTTCTTCTTCTTCATCATTAAGTTTTAGGCTACTTATTCACTAAGAAACTAAGTTACAAGACGGTTAGTTAATGACACATATTTTATATAAATTGATAATAATTCAAATTATATAATGAGGCTTGATATCATATTTATTCACCATATTCATATGGAATTCTGGTATAATAGTTGTAAACAATTTCAATATTTTTCTTCTTCTCCATCACCAAATTTTAGGTTACTTCATCAATAAGAAACTAAGTTAAAAGACTATTAAGTAATGATACATATTTCATATACATCGGTAATAATTCAAATTATATAACAAATCTTGATAGTTTATTTGTTCATCATATTCACATTGTGTTATGGTATAATAGATGTAAACAATTTCAATATTTTTTTTTCCTTCTCCATCACCAAAATTTAGGTTACTTCATCACTAAGAAACTAAGTTAAAACACTATTAATTAGTGACACATATTTCATATACATTGGTAACAATTCAAATTATATAATGAGACTCGATGGTATATTTATTCACCATACTCATATGGTATTATGGTATAATAATTGTAAACAATTTTAATATTTTACTTCTTCTCCATCACAAAATTTTAGGTTACTTCATCACTAAGAAACTAAGTTAAAAGACTATTAATTAATCGTACATATTTCATATACATTGGTAATAATTCAAATTATATAATGAGGCTCGATAGTATATTTATTCACCATACTCATATGGTATTATGGTATAGTAACTGTAAACAATTTCAATATTTTACGTCTTCTCCATCACCAAAATTTAGGTTACTTCATCACTGAGAAACTAAGTTAAAACACTATTAATTAGTGACTCATATTTCATATACATTGGTAACAATTCAAATTATATAATGAGACTCGATGGTATACTTATTCACCGTACTCATATGGTATTATGGTATAATATATGTAAACAATTTCAATATTTTACTTCTTCTCCATCACAAAATTTTAGGTTTTTGGTTACTTCATCACTAAGAAAATAAGTTAAAAGACAATTAATTAATGACACCTATTTTATATACTTTAGTAATAATTAAAATTATATAACATGGCTCGATAGTATATTTGTTCACCATATTCACATTGTGTTATGGTATAATAGATGTAAACTATTTTAATATTTTTCTTCTTCTCTGTCACCAAATTTCAGGTTACTTCTTCACTAAAACACTAAGTTAAAAGACTATTAATTAATGACACATATTTCATATACAATGTTAATAATAAAAATTATATAATGAGTCTCGATAGTATATTTATTCACCATACTCATATGGTATTATAGTATAATAGATGTAAATAATTTCAATATTTTTCTTCTTCTCGATCACCAAATTTTAGGTTACTTCTTCACTAAAAAACTAAGTTAAAAGACTATTAATTAATGACACATATTTCATATACATTGGTAATAATTCAAATTATATAATGAGACTCAATAGTATATTTATTCACCATACTCCTATAGTATTATGGCATAATAATTGTAAATAATTTTAATATTTTACTTCTTCTCTATCACCTAATTTTAGGTTACTTCGTCACTTAGAAACTAAGTTAAAAGATTATTTATAAATGAAACATATTTCATATACATGTGTAATAATTCAAATTATATAATGAGGCTCGATAGTATATTTAATCACCATACTCATATGGTATTATGGTATAATAATTGTAAACAATTTCAATATTTTACTTCTTCTCCATCACCAAATTTTAGGTTACTTCATCACTAAGAAACTAAGTTAAAAGAGTTTTAATTAATGACACATATTTCATATACATTGATAATAATTCAAATTATATAATGAGGCTCGATAGCATATTTATTCACCATACCCATTTGCTATTATGGTATAATAAATGTAAACAATTTCAATATTTTTTTTCTTCTCCATCACCATATTTTAGGTTACTTCATCTCTAAGAAACTAAGTTAAAAGACAATTAATTAATGACACGTATTTCATATACATTAGTAATATTTAAAATTATATAACAAGGTTTGATAGTATATTTTTTCACCATATTCACATTGTATTATAGTATAATAGATGTAAACAATTTCAATATTTTTCTTTTTCTCCGTCAACAAATTTCAGGTTACTTCTTCACTAAGACACTAAGTTAAAATACTATTAATTAATGACACATATTTCATATAAATTTGTAATAATTAAAATTATATAATGAGGCTCGATAGTATATTTATTCAGCATACTCATATGGTATTATAGTATAATAGATGTAAATAATTTCAATAGTTTTCTTCTTCTCCATCACCAAATTTTAGGTTACTTCTTCCCTAAAAAACTAAGTTAGAAAACTATTAATTAATGACACATATTTCATATACATTGGTAATAATTCAAATCATATAATGAGACTCAATAGTATATTTAATCACCATACTCATATGGTATTAAGGTATAATAATTGTATATAATTTTAATACTTTACTTCTTCTCCATCACCAAATTTTTGGTTACTTCATCACTAACAAACTAAGTTAAAAGACTATTTATTAATGAAACATATTTCATATACATTGGTAATAATTCAAATTATATAATGAGCCTCAATAGTATATTTATTCACCATATTTATATGGTATTATGGTAAAATAAAAGTAAACAATTTCAATATTTTTCTTCTTCTCCATCATTAAGTTTTAGGTTATTTCTTCACTAAGAAACTAAGTTAAAAGACGGTTACTTAATGGCACATATTTCATATACATTGATAATAAATTAAATTATATAATGTGTCTCGATAGTATATTTAATCACCATACTCACATGGTATTAAGGTATAATAATTGTATATAATTTTAATATTTTACTTCTTCTCCATCACCAAATTTTTGGTTACTTCATCACTAAGAAACTAAGTTAAAAGACTATTTATTAATGAAACATATTTCATATACATTGGTAATAAGTCAAATTATATAATGAGGCTCGACAGTATATTTTTTCACCATACTTATATGGTATTCTGGTAAAATAGAAGTAAACAATTACAATATTTTTCTTCTTCTCCATCATTAAGTTTTAGGTTATTTCTTCACTAAGAAACTAAGTTAAAAGACGTTTACTTAATGGCACATATTTCATATACATTGATAATAAATTAAATTATATAATGAGGCTTGATAGTATATTTATTCACCATACTTATATGGTATTATGATAAAATAGAAGTAAACAATTTCAATATTTTTCTTCTTCTTCATCATTAAGTTTTAGGCTACTTATTCACTAAGAAACTAAGTTACAAGACGGTTAGTTAATGACACATATTTTATATAAATTGATAATAATTCAAATTATATAATGAGGCTTGATATCATATTTATTCACCATATTCATATGGAATTCTGGTATAATAGTTGTAAACAATTTCAATATTTTTCTTCTTCTCCATCACCAAATTTTAGGTTACTTCATCAATAAGAAACTAAGTTAAAAGACTATTAAGTAATGATACATATTTCATATACATCGGTAATAATTCAAATTATATAACAAATCTTGATAGTTTATTTGTTCATCATATTCACATTGTGTTATGGTATAATAGATGTAAACAATTTCAATATTTTTTTTTCCTTCTCCATCACCAAAATTTAGGTTACTTAATCACTAAGAAACTAAGTTAAAACACTATTAATTAGTGACACATATTTCATATACATTGGTAACAATTCAAATTATATAATGAGACTCGATGGTATATTTATTCACCATACTCATATGGTATTATGGTATAATAATTGTAAACAATTTTAATATTTTACTTCTTCTCCATCACAAAATTTTAGGTTAC
The DNA here is from genome assembly GCA_948472305.1 of Vicia faba. Taxonomy (NCBI): domain Eukaryota; kingdom Viridiplantae; phylum Streptophyta; class Magnoliopsida; order Fabales; family Fabaceae; genus Vicia; species Vicia faba. The sequence goes on along the minus strand of OX451738.1, from coordinate 271,797,537 downwards.
TTCATCACTAAGAAACTAAGTTAAAAGACTATTAATTAATCGTACATATTTCATATACATTGGTAATAATTCAAATTATATAATGAGGCTCGATAGTATATTTATTCACCATACTCATATGGTATTATGGTATAGTAACTGTAAACAATTTCAATATTTTACGTCTTCTCCATCACCAAAATTTAGGTTACTTCATCACTGAGAAACTAAGTTAAAACACTATTAATTAGTGACTCATATTTCATATACATTGGTAACAATTCAAATTATATAATGAGACTCGATGGTATACTTATTCACCGTACTCATATGGTATTATGGTATAATATATGTAAACAATTTCAATATTTTACTTCTTCTCCATCACAAAATTTTAGGTTTTTGGTTACTTCATCACTAAGAAAATAAGTTAAAAGACAATTAATTAATGACACCTATTTTATATACTTTAGTAATAATTAAAATTATATAACATGGCTCGATAGTATATTTGTTCACCATATTCACATTGTGTTATGGTATAATAGATGTAAACTATTTTAATATTTTTCTTCTTCTCTGTCACCAAATTTCAGGTTACTTCTTCACTAAAACACTAAGTTAAAAGACTATTAATTAATGACACATATTTCATATACAATGTTAATAATAAAAATTATATAATGACTCTCGATAGTATATTTATTCACCATACTCATATGGTATTATAGTATAATAGATGTAAATAATTTCAATATTTTTCTTCTTCTCGATCACCAAATTTTAGGTTACTTCTTCACTAAAAAACTAAGTTAAAAGACTATTAATTAATGACACATATTTCATATACATTGGTAATAATTCAAATTATATAATGAGACTCAATAGTATATTTATTCACCATACTCCTATAGTATTATGGCATAATAATTGTAAATAATTTTAATATTTTACTTCTTCTCTATCACCTAATTTTAGGTTACTTCGTCACTTAGAAACTAAGTTAAAAGATTATTTATAAATGAAACATATTTCATATACATGTGTAATAATTCAAATTATATAATGAGGCTCGATAGTATATTTAATCACCATACTCATATGGTATTATGGTATAATAATTGTAAACAATTTCAATATTTTACTTCTTCTCCATCACCAAATTTTAGGTTACTTCATCACTAAGAAACTAAGTTAAAAGACTTTTAATTAATGACACATATTTCATATACATTGATAATAATTCAAATTATATAATGAGGCTCGATAGCATATTTATTCACCATACCCATTTGCTATTATGGTATAATAAATGTAAACAATTTCAATATTTTTTTTCTTCTCCATCACCATATTTTAGGTTACTTCATCTCTAAGAAACTAAGTTAAAAGACAATTAATTAATGACACGTATTTCATATACATTAGTAATATTTAAAATTATATAACAAGGTTTGATAGTATATTTGTTCACCATATTCACATTGTATTATAGTATAATAGATGTAAACAATTTCAATATTTTTCTTTTTCTCCGTCAACAAATTTCAGGTTACTTCTTCACTAAGACACTAAGTTAAAATACTATTAATTAATGACACATATTTCATATAAATTTGTAATAATTAAAATTATATAATGAGGCTCGATAGTATATTTATTCAGCATACTCATATGGTATTATAGTATAATAGATGTAAATAATTTCAATAGTTTTCTTCTTCTCCATCACCAAATTTTAGGTTACTTCTTCCCTAAAAAACTAAGTTAGAAAACTATTAATTAATGACACATATTTCATATACATTGGTAATAATTCAAATCATATAATGAGACTCAATAGTATATTTAATCACCATACTCATATGGTATTAAGGTATAATAATTGTATATAATTTTAATACTTTACTTCTTCTCCATCACCAAATTTTTGGTTACTTCATCACTAACAAACTAAGTTAAAAGACTATTTATTAATGAAACATATTTCATATACATTGGTAATAATTCAAATTATATAATGAGCCTCAATAGTATATTTATTCACCATATTTATATGGTATTATGGTAAAATAAAAGTAAACAATTTCAATATTTTTCTTCTTCTCCATCATTAAGTTTTAGGTTATTTCTTCACTAAGAAACTAAGTTAAAAGACGGTTACTTAATGGCACATATTTCATATACATTGATAATAAATTAAATTATATAATGTGTCTCGATAGTATATTTAATCACCATACTCACATGGTATTAAGGTATAATAATTGTATATAATTTTAATATTTTACTTCTTCTCCATCACCAAATTTTTGGTTACTTCATCACTAAGAAACTAAGTTAAAAGACTATTTATTAATGAAACATATTTCATATACATTGGTAATAAGTCAAATTATATAATGAGGCTCGACAGTATATTTTTTCACCATACTTATATGGTATTCTGGTAAAATAGAAGTAAACAATTACAATATTTTTCTTCTTCTCCATCATTAAGTTTTAGGTTATTTCTTCACTAAGAAACTAAGTTAAAAGACGTTTACTTAATGGCACATATTTCATATACATTGATAATAAATTAAATTATATAATGAGGCTTGATAGTATATTTATTCACCATACTTATATGGTATTATGATAAAATAGAAGTAAACAATTTCAATATTTTTCTTTTTCTTCATCATTAAGTTTTAGGCTACTTATTCACTAAGAAACTAAGTTACAAGACGGTTAGTTAATGACACATATTTTATATAAATTGATAATAATTCAAATTATATAATGAGGCTTGATATCATATTTATTCACCATATTCATATGGAATTCTGGTATAATAGTTGTAAACAATTTCAATATTTTTCTTCTTCTCCATCACCAAATTTTAGGTTACTTCATCAATAAGAAACTAAGTTAAAAGACTATTAAGTAATGATACATATTTCATATACATCGGTAATAATTCAAATTATATAACAAATCTTGATAGTTTATTTGTTCATCATATTCACATTGTGTTATGGTATAATAGATGTAAACAATTTCAATATTTTTTTTTCCTTCTCCATCACCAAAATTTAGGTTACTTCATCACTAAGAAACTAAGTTAAAACACTATTAATTAGTGACACATATTTCATATACATTGGTAACAATTCAAATTATATAATGAGACTCGATGGTATATTTATTCACCATACTCATATGGTATTATGGTATAATAATTGTAAACAATTTTAATATTTTACTTCTTCTCCATCACAAAATTTTAGGTTACTTCATCACTAAGAAACTAAGTTAAAAGACTATTAATTAATCGTACATATTTCATATACATTGGTAATAATTCAAATTATATAATGAGGCTCGATAGTATATTTATTCACCATACTCATATGGTATTATGGTATAGTAACTGTAAACAATTTCAATATTTTACGTCTTCTCCATCACCAAAATTTAGGTTACTTCATCACTGAGAAACTAAGTTAAAACACTATTAATTAGTGACTCATATTTCATATACATTGGTAACAATTCAAATTATATAATGAGACTCGATGGTATACTTATTCACCGTACTCATATGGTATTATGGTATAATATATGTAAACAATTTCAATATTTTACTTCTTCTCCATCACAAAATTTTAGGTTTTTGGTTACTTCATCACTAAGAAAATAAGTTAAAAGACAATTAATTAATGACACCTATTTTATATACTTTAGTAATAATTAAAATTATATAACATGGCTCGATAGTATATTTGTTCACCATATTCACATTGTGTTATGGTATAATAGATGTAAACTATTTTAATATTTTTCTTCTTCTCTGTCACCAAATTTCAGGTTACTTCTTCACTAAAACACTAAGTTAAAAGACTATTAATTAATGACACATATTTCATATACAATGGTAATAATAAAAATTATATAATGAGTCTCGATAGTATATTTATTCACCATACTCATATGGTATTATAGTATAATAGATGTAAATAATTTCAATATTTTTCTTCTTCTCGATCACCAAATTTTAGGTTACTTCTTCACTAAAAAACTAAGTTAAAAGACTATTAATTAATGACACATATTTCATATACATTGGTAATAATTCAAATTATATAATGAGACTCAATAGTATATTTATTCACCATACTCCTATAGTATTATGGCATAATAATTGTAAATAATTTTAATATTTTACTTCTTCTCTATCACCTAATTTTAGGTTACTTCGTCACTTAGAAACTAAGTTAAAAGATTATTTATAAATGAAACATATTTCATATACATGCGTAATAATTCAAATTATATAATGAGGCTCGATAGTATATTTAATCACCATACTCATATGGTATTATGGTATAATAATTGTAAACAATTTCAATATTTTACTTCTTCTCCATCACCAAATTTTAGGTTACTTCATCACTAAGAAACTAAGTTAAAAGACTTTTAATTAATGACACATATTTCATATACATTGATAATAATTCAAATTATATAATGAGGCTCGATAGCATATTTATTCACCATACCCATTTGCTATTATGGTATAATAAATGTAAACAATTTCAATATTTTTTTTCTTCTCCATCACCATATTTTAGGTTACTTCATCTCTAAGAAACTAAGTTAAAAGACAATTAATTAATGACACGTATTTCATATACATTAGTAATATTTAAAATTATATAACAATGTTTGATAGTATATTTGTTCACCATATTCACATTGTATTATAGTATAATAGATGTAAACAATTTCAATATTTTTCTTTTTCTCCGTCAACAAATTTCAGGTTACTTCTTTTTCTCGTGACGTTGAACCTTTCGACTTTATTTGTTACCTTGCTTGTGGTTGTTGCATAGCCATGCATTCATGCATCCATAAAACCCTTTTCACTTGACTTTGAAGGAATTTGGAGGTCTTTCTTTGTAAACATCACCAGTTTCGTCAAGCTCAATGGATCTTGGGTGTTGATAGGGCGAAAACCCTAATCCACCAAAATGGATGATTGATCTTGATGATAACTTGATCAATGTTTGGAGCCAATTTAAAATTCATCTTTTATCTTCATACTTTGATGTTTACAACTTAATATCTTGAGTTCCTTGAAAATCAAATAAAAACTCTCTTTTGCATATCATACATCATTATACATTTTTTGTTTCACTTTCAAAGGTCTTTTTCCGAGTCTTATTTTTCCTTTGGTCTCACTAGTACAACACTCGCGCTAAGAGAACAATGGAGAATATCAAGCAAGAGGTTTCTTAACTCCGTAGAGAGATGACTAATTTGAAAGCTAGTATGGAGCACTTAACTGGTTTGGTTGAAATTCTAGTTGCCGCCCAAGTCAATCCTTCTAGGAGGGAGGAAGCGATGATAAAAGTATTCACTGAAACTCTAAAATCATTCTCTCATGAGAAGGTGATGGTTAATGCACCTAATGACTTTCCTGACAAGGTGAATGTGGGAGTGCGTCTAGAAGAAGATGTCTGAAAGGGATGTTTATATGAAGATGGTAGCTCAGCTAATGGTGTGAAGAAGTTTGATAATGACTTTTCCAAAAAAAGAGAACCAGAGGAAGAAATAATCATCGTCAGAATCATCATGTTTCTCCTATTCATCAACAGAATCAGCAAGTTCCTAATCAGAGGAAAACTCAATTTGATCCAATTCCAATCACCTATACAGAGTTGTTCCCTATCCTGATGCAGAGAAAGTTGGTTCAGACCCGACCTCCACCGAAGGTTCCTGAGAAGATACATTGGTACTACAAAGCTGATTTGGCTTGTACCTTTCATCAAGGTGCTCCTGGGCATGACTTGGAGGATTGCTTTGCTTTGAAGATTGAGGTTCAGAAGTTGGTCAGAAGTGGTATCTTGTCATTCAGGGACGTTGGTTTTGAAGTTCAAATCAAGCACGTGCCGAAGAGTAAACACGGTTGATGGTCACTTTGAGTTTTGAAGGATGTTTTCGGTGATTCAAGTCCAGATGGAAAGCCTTCCCCGATCATTAACTTATTTCTACTTTTTGTAGCTTTTCTTGTTTATCAAAACATTGTTTGCATGTAAGAACTTGTTTGCATCTGTATGATTATCTTAATACAATGAGTATGTTTGTCTTGAAGAAATTCATTCGTTTCACTCATATTTGTTTTCAAATTTTAAATTTCTTTTGGCATTATGATACCAACTTGTTGCCCATTCTCTTGCCTAGACAGAGATTGAGGGGAGGATGATGATCTAAAGAACACAAAATCTCTGTTTGTTTGCTTTTGGATAAAATCTTGCTGATGATGTACAGGCATTGTTTCAAATCCCTAAACACCGGAGATATAAGGAAGATAATCCCTTTCTAACCCCTTTTGAGCCTTTGAAGCAGAAGTTTTTTTTCTATACGAAAAAACCTTGAATTTTAACCTGGGGCAGGGTAGTTTCTAGTTAATCTGACTGAGTGTTCAAAATTCATAAGGAAGATGTTTTTTGAAGAGAAACTACGAGGGCTATCCTTCATGCATAATGAATCTAGAGGATGTGGAACCACAATGTTATCCCTCATTCATCAAGAAACGAGGCAATCACAATCCTCTCAACAAGCAAAGACAAGCTAATGTCACACATTTTGTTCAAAAAGTCAAAAAAATCGAGAAAAAGAAAAGCCTGCTAAGTCAAAAAACATGGAAACGTGTGACTTAGGCAAAATTAAGGCATCCCGCTGGACTATCAATTCAAAAGAATTAGTTTAGGCAAAAGTTAGGGAAAATAAAAATTGCAAAGAAAGGACTACAAAGAAAAGTCCTCAGCAAAGAACAAATTGGTGACTACAAACACGAAGACATGAGGGTGGTTTCTACTCCGAAAGCCTCGTCGTTTCCTTGACCGTCACAAAATCCTTTTGAGAGATGAACACTCATGTTGAATTAACTGAACATAGGGGTGGAGAACATCATGAAGAATGGGTGGGCACCAAATATTTTGAGCCTTAAAATCTTTTTTCTAAAAACCATGAACCAGACCATGTTACAACCTTCAAAAGTCCTAATTGAAGCAAGATTATTTTGAAAGCATACTTCAATGAGATAGTGTTCCTGACTCCCATGAATGTTCTAAATAGTTATGTTGGTATCATATGTTTTTCCTATACAAAAATAAGTGGTGCTTTAACTCGCAAAATTTGTGCGATATCTTTCAAAATCTTCAAGACTTACATAACTGTTGCATTAGAATTTTCATTCTCATTGTAAACGTTTTCTGACTGCAAAACATTTGTTTGATATCAAGGAAGCTCACATAAGCACCAGTGATGAGTTTATTCTTTTAAGGCCTGAAACTATGTTGAGTAATTGGCGGATCACTTCAAGAAAAAAATCATATCCATGGGCATGTCACCTGAAGACCGTAAGCACGAACATGTGGCTTCTCCCAGTTAATGCTTCTCCCAACTTGTTTGCTCGTTTGGGGCAAAAATTCGAAGACTTTGTTGTGCCGACTACAGTCAATCCGGGGCAATCCCGTAAAGATTTGATGAATCTCTCTAAGAGTTTGAAGACACCAGAGCATGGTGAATGCCAGGTCTTTTGTAAAATCCTCTTGAGACGATTTCTCCTCATCAACCAGATAGCTTGGGGCATGTTAGAAGTGAAGCTATTCGCAAGAATTGTCGTGTAACATGCAGTTCATCAGCAGTAAACTTGGGGCATCCAAAATTAATCCCAAGGGCAATCCAGATTTGTCAAGATATGTTTTCATACATTATCAAAGGGTGGTGTTCCCAGTATCTCTAGCTAAACATGACTTTTTCCCGCTGAAACATTTGTTTGTGTTGTTATCCTTTCAATGGATTGTTGACATTAGAAGATTGGACTTTGGGTTTTCTACCTGAAAATATCTTCCTCTCCAAAGAGATTTAAGCCTTGTAAAAGGACCTTGCTCCAATGATGGCCTGTGTTTTATCTCCAGTAATGTTCCCATCCTGTTGAGATTAGCCTAGTGTTGAGTTGTACTGTGACGTCTTATCATCTCCTGTCTATCTCATGTCTGTTTTGTCAGCATATACATAACATTCATGCACAGTTGTATTTGTTGATGTCATTAAGTTCGTACACCTTGGTTATGTCTATTCAAATAGCATATTTGATCTTTCCAAATAGAGTGTCAACTTAAGCAGAAAGTGCGCCTCTTTTCTAATTCCCCACTGAGTTAACTCTCGTGGAAGAATCTTGGTTTAGCTTTCCTTTTCCATCTCTGGATAGGATAAATCCCCATTTGAGTTTGTTTCCTCCTTGGGTGGAGTCTTGTTTGACTGTTTTCTCCCCAGTTTATTCCTGGATTGAGCTTTGTCTCTTGTGAACGATACCTTGTGAATATCTCTAGGCTGTGAAACCTAGATGGAAAGTGCAGTTATTTTGCAATGTAAATACTTGGTCTCCTCAAGAAGGATTTATTCATGGTTCCCCATTGAAGATGAACTTTATTCCCCAGCAGTGTTATCACAACCTTCTTCTGGAATATCCACATGACAACAAGCGACTGACTCTTTATTTGAGCAGTTTTATTATTTATGATTTCTCTACGACAAATGGCGGTCTCTTCATGAGCAATTTGTCCATCCTCGATGAAATTATTGATTCTCACCTCCAGCAATATCTTCATGATGTTTCATGGGTATCTTTGAAAAAACAGCAAGCGGCGGTCTCTTCATGAGCAACTTGTGTGTTATTTTTCTCTTGAAAAACAGCAAGCGGCGGTCTCTTCATGAGCAACTTGTGTGTTACTGTCACCTTTCAAAACATCAAGCGACGGTCTCTTCACGAGAAACTTGTATGTTATTGATACCTTGACAAACAGCAAGCGGCGGTCTCTTCATGAGCAACTTGTGTGTTATTGGTAATTTTGAAAAGAAACAGCAAGCGGCAGTCTCTTCATGGACAACTTGTATGTTATTAACACTTTTTAAAAAAAACATCAAGCGGCGGTCTCTTCATGAGCAACTTGTATGTTATTGATACCTTGAAAGAAAACAACAAGCGGCGGTCTCTTCATGAGCAACTTGTGTGTTATTTTTCTCTTGAAAAACATCAAGCGGCGGTCTCTTCATGAGCAACTTGTATGTTATTGATACCTTGAAAGAAAACAACAAGCGGCGGTCTCTTCATGAGCAACTTGTGTGTTATTGGTAATTTTGAAAAGAAACAGCAAGCGGCAGTCTCTTCATGGACAACTTGTATGTTATCAACACTTTTAAGAAATAGCAAGCGGCTGTCTCTTCATGGACAACTTGTATGTTATCAACACTCCTTGAAAACGGCAAGTGGCAGCTTCTTCATGAGCAGCTTGTACGTTAGTATTTTTGGAAGACAGCAAGTGGCAGCTTATCTATTTGAGCAACTTGTGTGTTATTGTTCCCTTGAAAATGGCAAGTGGCAGCTTCTTTATGAGCAGCTTGTGTGCTTTGATATTCTTTGAAGACGGCAAGTGGCATCTTCTTTATGAGCAGCTTGTGGGTTATTGGCAACAAGTGGCGGACTCTTCATGAGCAGCTTGTATGCTTTAATTTTCTTTGAAGACAGCAAGTGGTGGTCTCTTCATGAGCAGCTTGTATGTTATTGACACCTTTGAAAGGAAGCAAGTGGCGGCCTCTTTATTTGAGCAGCTTGTGTATCCCCAACAATAATGTTTACTCAGCAAATGGAATCCCTTTGGAAAAGTCCCGTGGGGAAGTTTGTTATTTTATCCTTTTCAAGTGATATCTTGGTTAAAGAGGAAATGTGTTACCGTTCTTGGTAAAATTCAGAAATCAGAGATGTTTATTTCCAGCCACAGTGCTGATGTCAATCATTTTGTTTTCCAGCCACAGTGCTGATGTTAATCACTTTCCAGTCTCAGTACTGATGTCTATCATTTTCTTTTCCAGTCACAGTACTGATATCCATCATTTTCTTTTCCAGTCACAGTACTGATGTCAATCATATGCTTTTCTAGTCACAGTACTGATGTGAATCATTACCTTTTCCAGTCTCAATACCGATGTAAATCATTCAAGAGTCTCTCATTTGAAGTCTATGACTTTGTTTCCCCGGTGGTGTTATAACCTGTTCCTCTGTGGGATTACTGTATAATGTGTCTGGTTTCTCCAGCATAGTCTGTCTCATATGGCGTCATTCCCTATAAAATTCAGAGCATTACATTCATATCATATCATGAACATAATCGCGGTATCTTAAGGCCAAAAATTGTGTATTCTATATTTAAGTCCCTTCAATCTCGTCGGAATGAAGATCCCAATCTTCATATCTCCAGATAGAAGAAACTTAAATAGGGGCAGCTGTTGTACCCCAATTTTTGACCTAAGATCCCATTTTTATTTTTTGCATTTTTAAGATAAGTCAAGTGCACGAAATATGGTCGGTTTTAACCTCTCAAACTTCTCCACAACTTCCTCAGAGCACAATCAAGATTTCATCATCATTGGTTTACATGTGTATCAAGATGCTTTAGAATGCGAAGAAAGATCAAGTTTGCAAGTCGATTCAAAGTACTTAGACCAAAAAGCCAACTTTTTCAAGATCAAGTTCAAAGGATCATAAGTTTCCAATATTTTGAGACAATTCTTTTTGCATGTCGTCATATTATGCTTTGAAGGCTATGGAATTTATTGAAACGTTATAGGTCATTCTCATAACCTAGAATATTCTTAATCTCCAAGCCACAATTCATGCCATAATTGTTCTCTAAAGATATTGAATTTTATGATGAGTTTGTTCATGACACATGATGTTGAGTTTAAGGATTCTTTAAATTGTTTGGCGTTTGTTTCAAGTCACTTGCATTTGAGCATAAGTGATTGTCAAATTATGATGAATTTTTTTACCAAGGCTCTTAAGATACTATTTGTTCACTCAAGTACTAATGACAAGTTTGCAAATATTCTTCAAGATAAGCTCACAAAAGTCCATCAATTCTACAAGGACTATTTCTAAGGAAAAGTTCTTATTCAATTCAAGAATTTGATACAAACTTTAAAGAAAATTTCAAGATCCTTGATTCAAGGATATTTGTCATGTTTAGTTCAAAAGTGGAGAATGCATCATGTTAATTTTTAGGCATATTTCAAGTTTGCAATTTCAAAAAAAATCTCAAGACAAATCCATTCCAAACTCAAATGAAATATTTTAAGTTACATCCAAATTCAAGACTTGTTACAAATTTCATATCCCATTACAAATACTATAGCCACAAAATCACATGAAAAAACATTGTAAATCCTGAAGCCTATTTTAAACTATCCTTCATCAATTTTCAAAATACCAAGTTTAAGTCTATGCTATTATTTTCAAGCCCATTTTCCTTGCTTCATGATGCATCAAATTGCTCCATAACTTGTACCAATGTTGTCCATAAATCAGCTGCTACAAACACTTCAAAACAGTCCAAACCTTGCTTCAAAACCATCCATACTGTATGCTGCTCCAAACTCTGCATCATCCATGCTGCAATGCTGTAAAAAAAACTGCATAATAATGCCAAAAAGTCCCTGTCAAACCTGTCCAAAAACAGTCTAAAACTTTCACAAAAATAGGAAATGCCAATCCTGCATCAAAAAGGAAGAATCAGCCTATTACATTTTGTCCAAGACCCATAAATTTTCCCTCCAAAAAAATTCATTCTGAAGGCGGGAAAACAAAGTAAAAGAACCTGTAAAAATTTCTAATAACTTTCCTCCAAGTTGAGGGAAGCTTCAGAACATCACCTGCTCTCAAACGAAAAAACACAAAAACAAAAAAACATATACAATAACTCATCCTCCTGTTTCTTTTTTTTTTCACCACACTACCTTAACCCCCCTGCAATTATTCCTCTCATATCAAAACTTCCGAACCGTAATTCCGGCATCACCTTCTTCACTCATCCGTGAATGCTCCGCCTAGCTCATAATCCATTCAGCAACAAACTGTACTCAGGAAACTTGGAGAAAAGAATAGGCATAACTGCAGGCTTATGTACACTGATCCAGCATGTACCTGAGAAAAAAAAAGGGGACAAATATGAAGCAATTTACAGCTTCTATTTTGGAGACTATGGTCATACATCAGTACAAGGACCTAACCTCACAACTCAGCTGCTCCCATCGCACATCTTCATCTATTCATTGTTACCGTCAAGTTGCACGGTATCATCAGTTCACGAACTACCAGTTCCGTCAAAGGCATAACTTTCTTGTTACAGCTCCAGCTTCCTCAGGCCAACCGACAGGAATCAATATCCCAACAGTTGCACATCATCATCAACATCTAGCAGTTCCAACAACACACTCCACCTTCCAAACCTAAAATCAACCATGGAAGATAGTTTCAGAGTTCGTGTAGAGAAAGCCTTCGGTTCTCTTCCAATTCCTTCTGCAGCTTCTCTTTGGTCTCTCTCCGAAGACGAAACCAACAACAAACCCTTCACCCAAATTAATGCCTTTACAACTCTACAAACAAACAGACCAATCAACTAAGCATTTTCCCATTCTGTCATTTCATCAAACAGATAGTAGGCAAGCACATTCACACCGTGAGATTTGAGAATTAATGGCTGGAATTTTGAAACAACCAGGTCCATTCGCAATAACTCCACACAAAGTATCCCTCTGCATACTCTTCAAGAATCTACGCTCCTCCAACTCTTCTCCTAACACCATTACCAGATTTTCCTCCTTGAAGAGCGGTGACCAGGAAGCTCTCACGAAGTTATTTGCTGGAAAGGACAAGTCTGAAAAGGCTGGTGAAGCAACGGAAGACATACAAAACGAAAAGCAAGATACCGAAGAAAGTTGTTCAAAGAAAAGAAAATTATCCACGTCTGAGGTTAATATCACCTTTTCCGTTTCTGATGTCAAGAGTACATACAAGGATGCTACCCTTTTGCCCAAATGGAAGGCATTCCAGACAGTCATTTTTCTTGAAGGGGATGATGGTTTGCAAGATTCAAGTAAAATCGCTGCATTTGATTTTGATGGGTGTCTTGCGAAAATGATGTGAATATAACAGGTCCTAATGCTTGGTCCCTCATGTATCCCTTAATTCCTGATAAGCTGCAAACCTTATACAACGATGGCTACAAACTGGTAATTTTCACCAATGAATCCAATATTGATCGTTGGAAGAATCAAAGACAAAAAGCCGTGGACTCAAAAAATTGGACGGCTAAATCAGTTTATTGAGAAAGTGAAGGTCCCAATTCAGGTTTTTATAACTCGTGGGACAGGTGGTAAATCAGGCAAGGCTGGAACAAAGGAAGCTGATCCTTTTCGGAAACCAAAACCTCAATGGGGCGCTGCTGTTGGTATCCAGGTTCCTATTGATGCTATGTTCCAGAAGGACGAAATGATTGACCTCATTGGAGTGACAAAGAGCAATAGGGTTTTCTACAACCCAATTCTGTGAGTTTGGGAGATGGGTCCGGCCCATCCTATTTTTTTTTATATCTGTCTGATCTTTATTTGTGTTACAGTTTAGGCTTATTGTTTCCTTTTCTTTTTGTTTTAGGGCCCAACTGCTTTTATTACTCCCCCTCCAATAATTTTTTTGTTACACTCTTTCAATTTATTTCTCTTAAATAATAATTAGCTTAGTCAATCTAGGTATTTTATAGATTTAATTAAACAACTATGTTTTAGTTAATTAGATAATCTTAATTATTTAGATTAATTTTAGGCTTAATTTAATAACTTTAGAATTTTAATTTAATTAGATATAAGTTAGTGATGTTAAAACCTTTAATTAGTTTATATACATTTTGATAACTTTAGAATGTTAATTTAGTCTTAGAATTTTAATCTTTAAGTTATAATTAGTTTAGTTTAGATTTAAGTTAGTAATTTTATTATTAATATAGTTTAGATTAAATTAGTAATTTTATAATGAATTTAGTTTATACTAGTTTAGATGTAATTTAGTAACTTTAGAATTAATTTAGTTTAGACCTAATTTAGTAATATTAGAGTGTTGATTTATTTTAGATTTAATTTAATAACTTACGAATTTTAGTTAGTAACTTTAGAATTTTAATCTAGTTTTAGTTAGTAACTTCGAAGTTTTATTTAATTTAGTTAGACGCTTTAAAATTTAAGTTTAGCTTACTTAGCAACCTTAGAATTTCAAATTAGTTTAGATAATTTTTTTTTTATTTACATTTTTCTTTTATTCATGATTCTTCTTTGTCCATTCATTTAGTTTCTTACAATTTATCTTGTTATCTACCTTGTTCGTTTCTCGTAGAATTTTTTATTATTTATGCTTTCTTACTCGAATATCAGATCTACCTGCTTATGATTAATTCCAAGGGAAATGTTTCAACTCAGTTGACTTCACGTCATCAAATACATCTTCTACGATCGTGCGAATAACCTCATTCATGTTTTGCTTGCTTACTATTTTTCCAAACTTAAGACAATTTTCCCAAAAGACTTCATTTTCAAACTCACTCCTTTTAAGTCAAAACTTCAACACTAGGTTGTCGTATCTTCAAAAATCTCGTCCATACCCATCTTTTAGCCAAACGAACCATTTTAATCAAACAAACAATTTGTAACCGAAAAACAGATATTTCAAAAGGTTCCTGCGGAGTACCGCAGATGCATTGGGTGCTAATACCTTCCCATTGTATAACCAACCCCCGAACTCTCGATCTCTTTCAAAAACGCATTGTATTTTTATTACTTTTAAGTCTTATTTTACATTGCATATTTTTAGGGTTTTATTTCGCTCTTTTCCCTTTTCCCTTGGAAATAATAAAGCGCGGTGGCGACTCTTGCTTTTGTGAGTCAAGTTAATTAATAGCTTGATCTCCGATTTTCACCGCTACAGTTACTTTATCACTAAGAAACTAAGTTAAAACACTATTAATTAGTGACTCATATTTCATATACATTGGTAACAATTCAAATTATATAATGAGGCTCGATGGTATACTTATTCATCGTACTCATATGGTATTATGGTATAATATATGTAAACAATTTCAATATTTTACTTCTTCTCCATCACAAAATTTTAGGTTTTAGGTTACTTCAACACTAAGAAAATAAGTTAAAAGACAATTAATTAATGACACCTATTTTATATACTTTAGTAATAATTAAAATTATATAACATGGCTCGATAGTATATTTGTTCACCATATTCACATTGTGTTATGGTATAATAGATGTAAACAATTTTAATATTTTTCTTCTTCTCTGTCACCAAATTTCAGGTTACTTCTTGACTAAAACACTAAGTTAAAAGACTATTAATTAATGACACATATTTCATATACAATGGTAATAATAAAAATTATATAATGAGTCTCGATAGTATATTTATTCACCATACTCATATGGTATTATAGTATAATAGATGTAAATAATTTCAATATTTTTCTTCTTCTCGATCACCAAATTTTAAGTTACTTCTTCACTAAAAAACAAAGTTAAAAGACGTTTACTTAATGACACATATTTCATATACATTGGTAATAATTCAAATTATATAATGAGACTCAATAGTATATTTATTCACCATACTCCTATAGTATTATGGCATAATAATTGTAAATAATTTTAATATTTTACTTCTTCTCTATCACCTAATTTTAGGTTACTTCGTCACTTAGAAACTAAGTTAAAAGATTATTTATAAATGAAACATATTTCATATACATGTGTAATAATTCAAATTATATAATGAGGCTCGATAGTATATTTAATCACCATACTCATATGGTATTATGGTATAATAATTGTAAACAATTTCAATATTTTACTTCTTCTCCATCACCAAATTTTAGGTTACTTCATCACTAAGAAACTAAGTTAAAAGACTTTTAATTAATGACACATATTTCATATACATGGATAATAATTCAAATTATATAATGAGGCTCGATAGCATATTTATTCACCATACCCATTTGGTATTATGGTATAATAAATGTAAACAATTTCAATATTTTTTTTCTTCTCCATCACCATATTTTAGGTTACTTCATCTCTAAGAAACTAAGTTAAAAGACAATTAATTAATGACACGTATTTCATATACATTAGTAATAATTAAAATTATATAACAAGGCTTGGTAGTATATTTGTTCACCATATTCACATTGTGTTATAGTATAATAGATGTAAACAATTTCAATATTTTTCTTTTTCTCCGTCAACAAATTTCAGGTTACTTCTTCACTAAGACACTAAGTTAAAATACTATTAATTAATGACACATATTTCATATAAATTGGTAATAATTAAAATTATATAATGAGGCTCGATAGTATATTTATTCACCATACTCATATGGTATTATAGTATAATAGATGTAAATAATTTCAATATTTTTCTTCTTCTCCATCACCAAATTTTAGGTTACTTCTTCCCTAAAAAACTAAGTTAAAAAACTATTAATTAATGACACATATTTCATATACATTGGTAATAATTCAAATCATATAATGAGACTCAATAGTATATTTATTCACCATACTCATATGGTATTAAGGTATAATAATTGTATATAATTTCAATATTTTTCTTCTTCTCTATCACCAAAAATTTAGGTTACTTCATCACTAACAAACTAAGTTAAAAGACTATTTATTAATGAAACATATTTCATAGACATTGGTAATAATTCAAATTATATAATGAGGCTCGATAGTATATTTATTCACCATACTTATATGGTATTATGGTAAAATAAAAGTAAACAATTTCAATATTTTTCTTCTTCTCCATCATTAAGTTTTAGGTTATTTCTTCACTAAGAAACTAAGTTAAAAGACGGTTACTTAATGGCACATATTTCATATACATTGATAATAAATTAAATTATATAATGTGTCTCGATAGTATATTTATTCACCATACTCATATGGTATTAAGGTATAATAATTGTATATAATTTTAATATTTTACTTCTTCTCCATCACCAAATTTTTGGTTACTTCATCACTAATAAACTAAGTTAAAAGACTATTTATTAATGAAACATATTTCATATACATTGGTAATAAGTCAAATTATATAATGAGGCTCGACAGTATATTTTTTCACCATACTTATATGGTATTCTGGTAAAATAGAAGTAAACAATTACAATATTTTTCTTCTTCTCCATCATTAAGTTTTAGGTTATTTCTTCACTAAGAAACTAAGTTAAAAGACATTTACTTAATGACACATATTTCATATACATTGATAATAAATTAAATTATATAATGAGGCTTGATAGTATATTTATTCACCATACTTATATGGTATTATGATAAAATAGAAGTAAACAATTTCAATATTTTTCTTCTTCTTGATCATTAAGTTTTAGGCTACTTATTCACTAAGAAACTAAGTTACAAGACGGTTACTTAATGACACATATTTTATATAAATTAATAATAATTCAAATTATATAATGAGGCTTGATATCATATTTATTCACCATATTCATATGGAATTCTGGTATAATAGTTGTAAACAATTTCAATATTTTTCTTCTTCTCCATCACCAAATTTTAGGTTATTTCATCACTAAGAAACTAAGTTAAAAGACTATTAAATAATGATACATATTTCATATACATAGGTAATAATTCAAATTATATAACAAGGCTTGATAGTTTATTTGTTCATCATATTCACATTGTGTTATGGTATAATAGATGTAAACAATTTCAATATTTTTTTTTCTTCTCCATCACCAAAATTTAGGTTACTTCATCACTAAGAAACTAAGTTAAAACACTATTAATTAGTGACACATATTTCATATACATTGGTAACAATTCAAATTATATAATGAGATTCGATGGTATATTTATTCACCATACTCATATGGTATTATGGTATAATAATTGTAAACAATTTTAATATTTTACTTCTTCTCCATCACAAAATTTTAGGTTACTTCATCACTAAGAAACTAAGTTAAAAGACTATTAATTAATCGTACATATTTCATATACATTGGTAATAATTCAAATTATATAATGAGACTCGATAGTATATTTATTCACCATACTCATATGGTATTATGGTATAGTAACTGTAAACAATTTCAATATTTTACGTCTTCTCCATCACCAAAATTTAGGTTACTTCATCACTAAGAAACTAAGTTAAAACACTATTAATTAGTGACACATATTTCATATACATTGGTAACAATTCAAATTATATAATGAGACTCGATGGTATATTTATTCACCATACTCATATGGTATTATGGTATAATAATTGTAAACAATTTTAATATTTTACTTCTTCTCCATCACAAAATTTTAGGTTACTTCATCACTAAGAAACTAAGTTAAAAGACTATTAATTAATCGTACATATTTCATATACATTGGTAATAATTCAAATTATATAATGAGGCTCGATAGTATATTTATTCACCATACTCATATGGTATTATGGTATAGTAACTCTAAACAATTTCAATATTTTACGTCTTCTCCATCACCAAAATTTAGGTTACTTCATCACTAAGAAACTAAGTTAAAACACTATTAATTAGTGACACATATTTCATATACATTGGTAACAATTCAAATTATATAATGAGACTCGATGGTATATTTATTCACCATACTCATATGGTATTATGGTATAATAATTGTAAACAATTTTAATATTTTACTTCTTCTCCATCACAAAATTTTAGGTTACTTCATCACTAAGAAACTAAGTTAAAAGACTATTAATTAATCGTACATATTTCATATACATTGGTAATAATTCAAATTATATAATGAGGCTCGATAGTATATTTATTCACCATACTCATATGGTATCATGTTATAGTAACTGTAAACAATTTCAATATTTTACGTCTTCTCCATCACCAAAATTTAGGTTACTTCATCACTAAGAAACTAAGTTAAAACACTATTAATTAGTGACACATATTTCATATACATTGGTAACAATTCAAATTATATAATGTGACTCGATGGTATATTTATTCACCGTACTCATATGGTATTATGGTATAATATATGTAAACAATTTCAATATTTTACTTCTTCTCCATCACAAAATTTTAGGTTTTAGGTGACTTCATCACTAAGAAAATAAGTTAAAAGACAATTAATTAATGACACCTATTTTATATACTTTAGTAATAATTAAAATTATATAACATGGCTCGATAGTATATTTGTTCACCATATTCACGTTGTGTTATGGTATAATAGATGTAAACAATTTTAATATTTTTCTTTCTTCTCTGTCACCAAATTTCAGGTTACTTCTTCACTAAAACACTAAGTCAAAAGACTATTAATTAATGACACATATTTCATATACAATGGTAATAATTAAAATTATATAATGAGTCTCGATAGTATATTTATTCACCATACTCATATGGTATTATAGTATAATAGATGTAAATAATTTCAATATTTTTCTTCTTCTCGATCACCAAATTTTAGGTTATTTCTTCACTAAAAAACTAAGTTAAAAGACTATTAATTAATGACACATATTTCATATACATTGGTAATAATTCAAATTATATAATGAGACTCAATAGTATATTTATTCACCATACTCCTATAGTATTATGGGATAATAATTGTAAAATTTTTTAATATTTTACTTCTTCTCTATCACCTAATTTTAGGTTACTTCGTCACTTAGAAACTAAGTTAAAAGATTATTTATAAATGAAACATATTTCATATACATGTGTAATAATTCAAATTATATAATGAGGCTCGATAGTATATTTAATCACCATACTCATATGGTATTATGGTATAATAATTGTAAACAATTTCAATATTTTACTTCTTCTCCATCACCAATCTTTAGGTTACTTCATCACTAAGAAACTAAGTTAAAAGACTTTTAATTAATGACACATATTTCATATACATGGATAATAATTCAAATTATATAATGAGGCTCGATAGCATATTTATTCACCATACCCATTTGGTATTATGGTATAATAAATGTAAACAATTTCAATATTTTTTTTCTTCTCCATCACCATATTTTAGGTTACTTCATCTCTAAGAAACTAAGTTAAAAGACAATTAATTAATGACACGTATTTCATATACATTAGTAATAATTAAAATTATATAACAAGGCTTGATAGTATATTTGTTCACCATATTCACATTGTGTTATAGTATAATAGATGTAAGCAATTTCAATATTTTTCTTTTTCTCCGTCAACAAATTTCAGGTTACTTCTACACTAAGACACTAAGTTAAAATACTATTAATTAATGACACATATTTCATATAAATTGGTAATAATTAAAATTATATAATGAGGCTCGATAGTATATTTATTCACCATACTCATATGGTATCATAGTATAATAGATGTAAATAATTTCAATATTTTTCTTCTTCTCCATCACTAAATTTTAGGTTACTTCTTCCCTAAAAAACTAAGTTAAAAAACTATTAATTAATGACACATATTTCATATACATTGGTAATAATTCAAATCATATAATGAGACTCAATAGTATATTTATTCACCATACTCATATGGTATTAAGGTATAATAATTGTATATAATTTCAATATTTTTCTTCTTCTCTATCACCAAAAATTTAGGTTACTTCATCACTAACAAACTAAGTTAAAAGACTATTTATTAATGAAACATATTTCATAGACATTGGTAATAATTCAAATTATATAATGAGGCTCTATAGTATATTTATTCACCATACTTATATGGTATTATGGTAAAATAAAAGTAAACAATTTCAATATTTTTCTTCTTCTCCATCATTAAGTTTTAGGTTATTTCTTCACTAAGAAACTAAGTTAAAAGACGGTTACTTAATGGCACATATTTCATATACATTGATAATAAATTAAATTATATAATGTGTCTCGATAGTATATTTATTCACCATACTCATATGGTATTAAGGTATAATAATTGTATATAATTTTAATATTTTACTTCTTCTCCATCACCAAATTTTTGGTTACTTCATCACTAAGAAACTAAGTTAAAAGACTATTTATTAATGAAACATATTTCATATACATTGGTAATAAGTCAAATTATATAATGAGGCTCGACAGTATATTTTTTCACCATACTTATATGGTATTCTGGTAAAATAGAAGTAAACAATTACAATATTTTTCTTCTTCTCCATCATTAAGTTTTAGGTTATTTCTTCACTAAGAAACTAAGTTAAAAGACGTTT
Organism: Vicia faba; assembly: GCA_948472305.1. Lineage (NCBI taxonomy): Eukaryota > Viridiplantae > Streptophyta > Magnoliopsida > Fabales > Fabaceae > Vicia > Vicia faba. Next base: position 271,776,340 of record OX451738.1, on the reverse strand, counting down.
ACTTAATGGCACATATTTCATATACATTGATAATAAATTAAATTATATAATGAGGCTTGATAGTATATTTATTCACCATACTTATATGGTATTATGATAAAATAGAAGTAAACAATTTCAATATTTTTCTTCTTCTTCATCATTAAGTTTTAGGCTACTTATTCACTAAGAAACTAAGTTACAAGACGGTTACTTAATGACACATATTTTATATAAATTGATATTAATTCAAATTATATAATGAGGCTTGATATCATATTTATTCACCATATTCATATGGAATTCTGGTATAATAGTTGTAAACAATTTCAATATTTTTCTTCTTCTCCATCACCAAATTTTAGGTTACTTCATCACTAAGAAACTAAGTTAAAAGACTATTAAATAATGATACATATTTCATATACATCGGTAATAATTCAAATTATATAACAAGGCTTGATAGTTTATTTGTTCATCATATTCACATTGTGTTATGGTATAATAGATGTAAACAATTTCAATATTTTTTTTCTTTCTCCATCACCAAAATTTAGGTTACTTCATCACTAAGAAACTAAGTTAAAACATTATTAATTAGTGACACATATTTCATATACATTGGTAACAATTCAAATTATATAATGAGACTCGATGGTATATTTATTCACCGTACTCATATGGTATTATGGTATAATATATGTAAACAATTTCAATATTTTAATTCTTCTCCATCACAAAATTTTAGGTTACTTCATCACTAAGAAACTAAGTTAAAAGACTATTAATTAATCGTACATATTTCATATACATTGGTAATAATTCAAATTATATAATGAGGCTCGATAGTATATTTATTCACCATACTCATATGGTATTATGGTATAGTAACTGTAAACAATTTCAATATTTTACGTCTTCTCCATCACCAAAATTTAGGTTACTTCATCACTAAGAAACTAAGTTAAAACACTATTAATTAGTGACACATATTTCATATACATTGGTAACAATTCAAATTATATAATGAGACTCGATGGTATATTTATTCACCGTACTCATATGGTATTATGGTATAATATATGTAAACAATTTCAATATTTTACTTCTTCTCCATCACAAAATTTTAGGTTTTAGGTGACTTCATCACTAAGAAAATAAGTTAAAAGACAATTAATTAATGACACCTATTTTATATACTTTAGTAATAATTAAAATTATATTACATGGCTCGATAGTATATTTGTTCACCATATTCACGTTGTGTTATGGTATAATAGATGTAAACAATTTTAATATTTTTCTTTCTTCTCTGTCACCAAATTTCAGGTTACTTCTTCACTAAAACACTAAGTCAAAAGACTATTAATTAATGACACATATTTCATATACAATGGTAATAATTAAAATTATATAATGAGTCTCGATAGTATATTTATTCACCATACTCATATGGTATTATAGTATAATAGATGTAAATAATTTCAATATTTTTCTTCTTCTCGATCACCAAATTTGAGGTTACTTCTTCACTAAAAAACTAAGTTAAAAGACTATTAATTAATGACACATATTTCATATACATTGGTAATAATTCAAATTATATAATGAGACTCAATAGTATATTTATTAACCATACTCCTATAGTATTATGGCATAATAATTGTAAATAATTTTAATATTTTACTTCTTCTCTATCACCTAATTTTAGGTTACTTCGTCACTTAGAAACTAAGTTAAAAGATTATTTATAAATGAAACATATTTCATATACATGTGTAATAATTCAAATTATATAATGAGGCTCGATAGTATATTTAATCACCATACTCATATGGTATTATGGTATAATAATTGTAAACAATTTCAATATTTTACTTCTTCTCCATCACTAAATTTTAGGTTACTTCATCACTAAGAAACTAAGTTAAAAGACTTTTAATTAATGACACATATTTCATATACATGGATAATAATTCAAATTATATAATGAGGCTCGATAGCATATTCATTCACCATACCCATTTGGTATTATGGTATAATAAATGTAAACAATTTCAATATTTTTTTTCTTCTCCATCACCATATTTTAGGTTACTTCATCTCTAAGAAACTAAGTTAAAAGACAATTAATTAATGACACGTATTTCATATACATTAGTAATAATTAAAATTATATAACAAGGCTTGATAGTATATTTGTTCACCATATTCACATTGTGTTATAGTATAATAGATGTAAGCAATTTCAATATTTTTCTTTTTCTCCGTCAACAAATTTTAGGTTACTTCTTCACTAAGACACTAAGTTAAAATACTATTAATTAATGACACTATTTCATATAAATTGGTAATAATTAAAATTATATAATGAGGCTCGATAGTATATTTATTCACCATACTCATATGAAATTATAGTATAATAGATGTAAATAATTTCAATATTTTTCTTCTTCTCCATCACCAAATTTTAGGTTACTTCTTCCCTAAAAAACTAAGTTAAAAAACTATTAATTAATGACACATATTTCATATACATTGGTAATAATTCAAATCATATAATGAGACTCAATAGTATATTTATTCACCATACTCCTATAGTATTATGGCATAATAATTGTAAATAATTTTAATATTTTACTTCTTCTCTATCACCTAATTTTAGGTTACTTCGTCACTTAGAAACTAAGTTAAAAGATTATTTATAAATGAAACATATTTCATATACATGTGTAATAATTCAAATTATATAATGAGGCTCGATAGTATATTTAATCACCATACTCATATGGTATTATGGTATAATAATTGTAAACAATTTCAATATTTTAGTTCTTCTCCATCACCAAATTTTAGGTTACTTCATCACTAAGAAACTAAGTTAAAAGACTTTTAATTAATGACACATATTTCATATACATGGATAATAATTCAAATTATATAATGAGGCTCGATAGCATATTTATTCACCATACCCATTTGGTATTATGGTATATTAAATGTAAACAATTTCAATATTTTTTTTCTTCTCCATCACCATATTTTAGGTTACTTCATCTCTAAGAAACTAAGTTAAAAGACAATTAATTAATGACACGTATTTCATATACATTAGTAATAATTAAAATTATATAACAAGGCTTGATAGTATATTTGTTCACCATATTCACATTGTGTTATAGTATAATAGATGTAAACAATTTCAATATTTTTCTTTTTCTCCGTCAACAAATTTCAGGTTACTTCTTCACTAAGACACTAAGTTAAAATACTATTAATTAATGACACATATTTCATATAAATTGGTAATAATTAAAATTATATAATGAGGCTCGATAGTATATTTATTCACCATACTCATATGGTATTATAGTATAATAGATGTAAATAATTTCAATATTTTTCTTCTTCTCCATCACCAAATTTTAGGTTACTTCTTCCCTAAAAAACTAAGTTAAAAAACTATTAATTAATGACACATATTTCATATACATTGGTAATAATTCAAATCATATAATGAGACTCAATAGTATATTTATTCACCATACTCATATGGTATTAAGGTATAATAATTGTATATAATTTCAATATTTTTCTTCTTCTCTATCACCAAAAATTTAGGTTACTTCATCACTAACAAACTAAGTTAAAAGACTATTTATTAATGAAACATATTTCATAGACATTGGTAATAATTCAAATTATATAATGAGGCTCGATAGTATATTTATTCACCATACTTATATGGTATTATGGTAAAATAAAAGTAAACAATTTCAATATTTTTCTTCTTCTCCATCATTAAGTTTTAGGTTATTTCTTCACTAAGAAACTAAGTTAAAAGACGGTTACTTAATGGCACATATTTCATATACATTGATAATAAATTAAATTATATAATGTGTCTCGATAGTATATTTATTCACCATACTCATATGGTATTAAGGTATAATAATTGTATATAATTTTAATATTTTACTTCTTCTCCATCACCAAATTTTTGGTTACTTCATCACTAAGAAACTAAGTTAAAAGACTATTTATTAATGAAACATATTTCATATACATTGGTAATAAGTCAAATTATATAATGAGGCTCGACAGTATATTTTTTCACCATACTTATATGGTATTCTGGTAAAATAGAAGTAAACAATTACAATATTTTTCTTCTTCTCCATCATTAAGTTTTAGGTTATTTCTTCACTAAGAAACTAAGTTAAAAGACGTTTACTTAATGGCACATATTTCATATACATTGATAATAAATTAAATTATATAATGAGGCTTGATAGTATATTTATTCACCATACTTATATGGTATTATGATAAAATAGAAGTAAACAATTTCAATATTTTTCTTCTTCTTCATCATTAAGTTTTAGGCTACTTATTCACTAAGAAACTAAGTTACAAGACGGTTACTTAATGACACATATTTTATATAAATTGATAATAATTCAAATTATATAATGAGGCTTGATATCATATTTATTCACCATATTCATATGGAATTCTGGTATAATAGTTGTAAACAATTTCAATATTTTTCTTCTTCTCCATCACCAAATTTTAGGTTATTTCATCACTAAGAAACTAAGTTAAAAGACTATTAAATAATGATACATATTTCATATACATAGGTAATAATTCAAATTATATAACAAGGCTTGATAGTTTATTTGTTCATCATATTCACATTGTGTTATGGTATAATAGATGTAAACAATTTCAATATTTTTTTTTCTTCTCCATCACCAAAATTTAGGTTACTTCATCACTAAGAAACTAAGTTAAAACACTATTAATTAGTGACACATATTTCATATACATTGGTAACACTTCAAATTATATAATGAGATTCGATGGTATATTTATTCACCATACTCATATGGTATTATGGTATAATAATTGTAAACAATTTTAATATTTTACTTCTTCTCCATCACAAAATTTTAGGTTACTTCATCACTAAGAAACTAAGTTAAAAGACTATTAATTAATCGTACATATTTCATATACATTGGTAATAATTCAAATTATATAATGAGGCTCGATAGTATATTTATTCACCATACTCATATGGTATTATGGTATAGTAACTGTAAACAATTTCAATATTTTACGTCTTCTCCATCACCAAAATTTAGGTTACTTCATCACTAAGAAACTAAGTTAAAACACTATTAATTAGTGACACATATTTCATATACATTGGTAACAATTCAAATTATATAATGAGACTCGATGGTATATTTATTCACCGTACTCATATGGTATTATGGTATAATATATGTAAACAATTTCAATATTTTACTTCTTCTCCATCACAAAATTTTAGGTTTTAGGTTACTTCATCACTAAGAAAATAAGTTAAAAGACAATTAATTAATGACACCTATTTTATAAACTTTAGTAATAATTAAAATTATATAACATGGCTCGATAGTATATTTGTTCACCATATTCACATTGTGTTATGGTATAATAGATGTAAACAATTTTAATATTTTTCTTCTTCTCTGTCACCAAATTTCAGGTTACTTCTTCACTAAAACACTAAGTTAAAAGACTATTAATTAATGACACATATTTCATATACAATGGTAATAATTAAAATTATATAATGAGTCTCGATATTATATTTATTCACCATACTCATATGGTATTATAGTATAATAAATGTAAATAATTTCAATATTTTTCTTCTTCTCGATCACCAAATTTTAGGTTACTTCTTCACTAAAAAACTAAGTTAAAAAGACTATTAATTAACGACACATATTTCATATACATTGGTAATAATTCAAATTATATAATGAGACTCAATAGTATATTTATTCACCATACTCCTATAGTATTATGGCATAATAATTGTAAATAATTTTAATATTTTACTTCTTCTCTATCACCTAATTTTAGGTTACTTCGTCACTTAGAAACTAAGTTAAAAGATTATTTATAAATGAAACATATTTCATATACATGTGTAATAATTCAAATTATATAACGAGGCTCGATAGTATATTTAATCACCATACTCATATGGTATTATGGTATAATAATTGTAAACAATTTCAATATTTTACTTCTTCTCGATCACCAAATTTTAGGTTACTTCATCACTAAGAAACTAAGTTAAAAGACTTTTAATTAATGACACATATTTCATATACATTGATAATATTTCAAATTATATAATGAGGCTCGGTAGTATATTTATTCACCATACTTATATGGTATTATGGTAAAATAAAAGTAAACAATTTCAATATTTTTCTTCTTCTTCTTCATTAAGTTTTAGGTTACTTATTCACTAAGAAACTAAGTTACAAGACGGTTACTTAATGACACGTATTTTATATAAATTGATAATAATTCAAATTATATAATGAGGCTTGATAGCATATTTATTCACCATATTCATATGGTATTCTGGTATAATAGTTGTAAACAATTTCAATATTTTTCTTCTTCTCCATCACCAAATTTTAGTTTACTTCATCACTAAGAAACTAAGTTAAAAGACTATTAAATAATGATACATATTTCATATACATCGGTAATAATTCAAATTATATAACAAGGCTCGATAGTTTATTTGTTCATCATATTCACATTGTGTTATGGTATAATAGATGTAAACAATTTCAATATTTTTTTCTTCTCCATCACCAAAATTTAGGTTACTTCATCACTAAGAAACTAAGTTAAAACACTATTACTTAGTGACACATATTTCATATACATTGGTAACAATTCAAATTATATAATGAGACTCGATGGTATATTTATTCACCATACTCATATGATATTTTGGTGTAATAATTGTAAACAATTTCAATATTTTACATCTTCTCCATCACAAAATTTTAGGTTACTTCATCACTAAGAAACTAAGTTACAAGACTATTAATCAATGGTACATATTTCATATACATTGGTAATAATTCAAAATATATAATGAGGCTCGATAGTATATTTATTCACCATACTCATATGGTATTATGGTATAGTAATTGTAAACAATTTCAATATTTTACGTCTTCTCCATCACCAAATTTTAGGTTACTTCATCACTAAAAAACTATGTTAAAAGACTTTTAATTAATGACACATATTTCATATACATTCATAATAATTCAAATTATATAATGACGCTCGATAGCATATTTATTTACCATACCCATATGGTATTATGGTTTAATATATATAAACAATTTCAATATTTTTCTTCTTCTCTTTCACAAAATTTTAGGTTACTTCATCACTAAGAAACTAAGTTTTTAAAGACAATTAATTAATGACAGCTATTTTATATACTTTAGTAATAATTAAAATTATATAACATGGCTCGATAGTATATTTGTTCACCATATTCACATTGTGTTATGGTATATTAGATGTAAACAATTTTAATATTTTTCTTCTTCTCTGTCACCAAATTTCAGGTTACTTCTTCACTAAGACACTAAGTTAAAAGACTATTAATTAATGACACATATTTCATATACATTGGTAATAATTAAAATTATATAATGAGTCTCGATAGTATATTTGTTCACCATATACACATTGTGTTATGGTATAATAGATTTAAACAATTTCAATATTTTTCTTTTTCTCCGTCACCAAATTTTAGGTTACTTCTTCACTAAAAAACTAAGTTAAAAGACTATTAATTAATGACACATATTTCATATACATTGGATAATAGTTCAAATTATATAATGAGACTCAATAGTATATTTATTCACCATACTCATATGGTATTACGGTATAATAATTGTATATAATTTTAATATTTTACTTCTTCTCCATCACCAAATTTTAAGTTACTTCATCACTAAGAAACTAAGTTAAAAGACTATTTATTAATGAAACATATTTCATATACACGTGTAATAATTCAAATTATATAATGAGGCTCGATAGTATGTTTATTCACCATACTCATATGGTATTATTGTATAATAATTGTAAACAATTTTAATATTTTACTTCTTCTCCATCACCAAATTTTTGGTTACTTCATCACTAAGAAACTAAGTTAAAAGACTTTTATCTAATGACACATATTTCATATACATTGATAATAATTCAAATTATATAATGAGGATCGAAATCATATTTATTCACCATACCCATTTGGTATTACGGTATAATATATGTAAACAATTTTAACATTTTTCTTCTTTTCCATCACCATATTTTAGGTTACTTCATCTCTAAGAAACTAAGTTAAAAGACAATTAATTAATGACACGTATTTCATATACATTAGTAATAATTAAAATTATATAACAAGGCTTGATAGTATATTTGTTCACCATATTCACATTGTGTTATGGTATAATAGATGTAAACAATTTCAATATTTTTCTTTTTCTCCGTCACCAAATTTCAGGTTACGTCTTCACTAAGACACTAAGTTAAAAGACTATTAATTAATGACACATATTTCATATACATTGGTAATAATTCAAATTATATAATGAGGCTCGATAGTATATTTATTCACCATACTCATATGGTATTATAGTATAATAGATGTAAATAATTTCACTATTTTTCTTCTTCTCCATCACCAAATTTTAGGATACTTCTTCCCTAAAAAACTAAGGTAAAAAACTATTAATTAATGACACATATTTCATATACATTGGTAATAAATTAAACTCTATAATGCGACTCAATAGTATATTTATTCACCATACTCATATGGTATTAAGGTATAATAATTGTATATAATTTTAATATTTTACTTCTTCTCCATCACCAAATTTTTGGTTACTTCATCACTAAGAAACTAAGTTAAACGACTATTTATTAATGAAACATATTTCATATACATTGGTAATAAGTCAAATTATATAATGAGGCTCGACAGTATATTTTTTCACCATACTTATATGGTATTCTGGTAAAATAGAAGTAAACAATTTCAATATTTTTCTTCTTCTCCATCATTAAGTTTTAGGTTATTTCTTCACTAAGAAACTAAGTTAAAAGACGTTTACTTAATGACACATATTTCATATACATTGATAATAAATTAAATTATATAATGAGGCTTGATAGTATATTTATTCACCATACTTATATGGTATTATGATAAAATAGAAGTAAACAATTTCAATATTTTTCTTCTTCTTCATCATTAAGTTTTAGGCTACTTATTCACTAAGAAACAAAGTTACAAGACGGTTACTTAATGACACATATTTTATATAAATTGATATTAATTCAAATTATATAATGAGGCTTGATATCATATTTATTCACCATATTCATATGGAATTCTGGTATAATAGTTGTAAACAATTTCAATATTTTTCTTCTTCTCCATCACCAAATTTTAGGTTACTTCATCACTAAGAAACTAAGTTAAAAGACTATTAAATAATGATACATATTTCATATACATCGGTAATAATTCAAATTATATAACAAGGCTTGATAGTTTATTTGTTCATCATATTCACATTGTGTTATGGTATAATAGATGTAAACAATTTCAATATTTTTTTTCTTTCTCCATCACCAAAATTTAGGTTACTTCATCACTAAGAAACTAAGTTAAAACACTATTAATTAGTGACACATATTTCATATACATTGGTAACAATTCAAATTATATAATGAGACTCGATGGTATATTTATTCACCGTACTCATATGGTATTATGGTATAATATATGTAAACAATTTTAATATTTTACTTCTTCTCCATCACAAAATTTTAGGTTACTTCATCACTAAGAAACTAAGTTAAAAGACTATTAATTAATCGTACATATTTCATATGCATTGGTAATAATTCAAATTATATAATGAGGCTCGATAGTATATTTATTCACCATACTCATATGGTATTATGGTATAGTAACTGTAAACAATTTCAATATTTTACGTCTTCTCCATCACCAAAATTTAGGTTACTTCATCACTAAGAATCTAAGTTAAAACACTATTAATTAGTGACACATATTTCATATACATTGTTAACAATTCAAATTATATAATGAGACTCGATGGTATATTTATTCACCGTACTCATATGGTATTATGGTATAATATATGTAAACAATTTCAATATTTTACTTCTTCTCCATCACAAAATTTTAGGTTTTAGGTTACTTCATCACAAAGAAAATAAGTTAAAAGACAATTAATTAATGACACCTATTTTATATACTTTAGTAATAATTAAAATTATATAACATGGCTCGATAGTATATTTGTTCACCATATTCGCATTGTGTTATGGTATAATAGATGTAAACAATTTTAATATTTATCTTCTTCTCTGTCACCAAATTTCAGGTTACTTCTTCACTAAAACACTAAGTTAAAAGACTATTAATTAATGACACATATTTCATATACAATGGTATAATTAAAATTATATAATGAGGCTCGATAGTATATTTATTCACCATACTCATATGGTATTATAGTATAATAGATGTAAATAATTTCACTATTTTTCTTCTTCTCCATCACCAAATTTTAGGTTACTTCTTCCCTAAAAAACTAAGGTAAAAAACTATTAATTAATGACACATATTTTATATACATTGGTAATAATTCAAATTATATAATGCGACTCAATAGTATATTTATTCACCATACTCATTGTTTCCAGTGATTTCTGGTAAACAACCGCTAGTCTTCCAAACTATCGAATAATCTTTCTTACTGTTATTCAATCCCTCTGGTAACTCACAGGATCGACTAGATTGATCCTAGGACTCCTTGGATATTAAGGTTACTCTCACAATCAAACAGATATTCATGGTTGATATTGTATAAGTGTTTGGCTTGTTTCGATCTCTCTCTCTAAGAGTCTAAAGATGTAATCAAAATGTGTATGAAAACTAAGTTATACGAATAAATGCTAATTGTAATGCTAATTGCAAAGACATATAAAACTGCATGAAAATGAAGTAAATGGCTTCGACTTACAAAACGGTTAACATAAAGGGTTTCTGGAACGTAAAAGTTTGAAATGTAAAGAAAGCGTTCAATGCAAGAAATCTGTAAATGATTTTAAGTAAACATATGCGTTCGAAAGACAAAACTTGAAGGTAAAGGTATGGAAAATGTGACAGTTTTCTGAAATATAAAGTGCTCGAAATATAAAGAAAACAATAAAACGTAAAACTTTGAGGAAGAGACTTCGAAGTGAAAAGACTGTAAATAAGAAAACTTGTAAATGTTGTTTGACAAAAAGAATAAAGGAAAGTACTGGAAATGGTAAAAGGTTTTCATTAAATCAGAAATACATGGTGCTATCATACATACATTTCTCTTGCATTCGTTTCCCTTGCCATGTGGTAGTTTGAATGTTATTGAGTATTTTGTATAATAGATATGACACACGAAATCCTAATACTAAGACTTCTATTTATACTAATTCGACCCTAACGGTCTCGCTATAGGATTATGCCACATTTCGAACATGCAGGACAATGCTTCTTTCATCTTTCCACGTGTCCCCAAATGCTCCAACACCTAACTTTCAAACTTTGAAAGTCCCGCTTCCATTTGAATTTTAAATTCTTTGGTGTTTCTCCGTTTCGAACGCTCTTCCCAAACACAGCCTCGCTGTTGTTTCGAGACTCCTTTAGATATGTTCCCATAATTGCCGCTCGAAGCTCCAAGCTTTGACACACTTATTCGAAACACTGCTTCTGCTACTTCGAAATATGACGTTTAATTCCATTCCGATCAAAAACATTTAACTTTACTTGGCTTCTAAATAACATTATCAAAATCTTCAGCCAACAAATTGCCCCTTTAAAATATGTATTTCGATTCTTCTGAGAAATACCTATTTTAAACATCTACACAAGATTTTGATAGGACTTTCGAATCATCGTAACATTTAATGCATTTGACTCCAGTCACATCAATCATAGCACCTTTTGGATTCCTTAACCGCCCGGAGTCACTTCATGGCGTGGTGCAGTTATAAGTAATGATTATCTTTTAAATCACGCCTATTACCTATGTTAACTTCACGCCACCTCTTCATCACACCAACCCATGATCTCCACGTATCACACCTCTATTTGGTGGATGCTTAAACTTCCCCATTATAAAACATCAACTTAATCTTCTTCTTTCCTTTTCACACTCTAAATCTTTCACACTCTGAATTTTTTACCCTCCTTCTCTCATAAAACAATTTAAGCTTTCAAACATCTTTCAAAATGTCTTCTTCTACTTCATCCCAACTCAAGAAAGTCTCCAAGAAGAAAGGAAAAACTACAGGAGCTACCATGGAAAGTAAAATCATCACCATCCAAGGCCAATCTGCTCTTGCCCCTCAGATGATTTCCAAAGAAAAAGAAATGCTGTATGCGTCACAGGTACTCATTCCTACCCACGTTGATGGTAAGAGGTTAGCTTTAAATGGCCCTCTTACGGTTTTTGAAATATTAAAGGACACCAGGATAATTTTTCCCGTCTGTTATAGCTTCAAACCCTTATTCAACAAAATGGATGCCCCTAGGGCAGTAGAATCTCCTAGTTCAAATACCATAGAAACCCCAACTGTTCCTCCCAAGGACCCCTTTGTTTTGGATTATGTAAAAAGTAATTTTAAGCCATTTCGATCTTGCCATACTTCTGATATTGCTTATCAAAATTGGTTCACGAAAGTAGAAGCCAAGAAATTCCAGCAATGGGAAGAATTAGGCATTTATAACCTGATTAAGTTATCGAAACCTGGTTTCACCTACAGCCACCCTCTGCTATTCGCGTCCCTTTATTTCTGGAACAGTACCTACAACACTTTCCATCTCCCAGGTGGAATGATCACCCCAACCTTCTTCGATATAGCGGCCATTACTGGGCTGTCGCCAGTGGGAGAAACTTATGTACCCGACAACGAAGAGCACTCAAGCATAATTGACTTCGAAGTCAAGTTAGCCAGTTTTTCCAAATTTATCAGTCATTATCATGTTGAAGGGGACAATGTGTCTGACGTGGAGCACATTGCTTTTTTAACCCTGTGGCTGTCAAGATACGTTTTCTGCAGTAGATCCCTACAGGTAGCTAGTAGGTTCATTCCTCTAGCTAGGGATTTACATGAAAATCGAAAAGTGTGCCTAAGTGAATTACTCTTAGTTGACCTCTATGAAAGCCTGAGGTCAGCTGTTTCGAGCCTCAAATCCCACACCTCCAAAAACATTTTATTGGCTGGCCCATTTTGGTTACTCCAACTATGGCTAAATGCCATGTTCGAACCTTCCTTATCAACCGCCAATACCATTGATGAGCAAGATTCTGAGATAAGTGATAGGATAGTCGAAGGCACTAGGCTTCGAAGACTAACTCCTAATGATGACAAAGATGACTTCAAAGTTCAATTCTCGAAGTACATCATGATATTCTCCAAAAGGCACAAGTTCGAAGAGAGCATGGCGCCTTTTGCTTCGAGGGCTCATGGACCGTCTTGGTTCACCATGGCTCTCTCAGAAGCCATCAAGAGCAAGGAGATTCAGGATGTATGGAGAGCTTTCTTGCTGCCTAGACTCATTTCTTCAAGGATAACCCCAGCCAAGAACCAAATCTTTCTCTTTGCCTACCAACCAAACTTCGTTTCGAGGCAGTTTGGCTTATGCCAACTGATTCCTGAACCTTTGTTCCAAACTGAGAGCGCCATAACTTCTGGACGGACTTTCAAGGCAAGGGAAGCCAAAATACAGCAAGAACAATATCAAGGCTTTGCCCAATTTGAGCTGATAGCCTTCGAACCTACCCATCTCGCGGCTAAAGGATTTCTGGAGTGGTGGATTAAGTTTTATCAAACTTATATGTTCGATACACTTACAATTCGACAGAAACTAATTGATGCCTTCGATGTGCAGGTACCAGCAAAGAAAGGTATGTTTACTCATGCCAAAGAGATTAAAGCTTTTCAAAATTATTTTGAAACTACTTACGACCCCACGCGCTTGGACTCCACTGTGCATCAAGCAGTTGAGACCTTGAAGGAAAAATTTAAACAAAAAGTTTCTAAGTTAAAACTTCCTTCAGGGCTGTCACCTGAGGATAGGTATAGGTTGGCATTCGAAATGCATCCACCTAAATTTCCCAGATTACCTACCTCAGAACTGGCTCTGGCTTGGTTTCCCCCATATCCATGGTGGTTTACTTGCAAAGAGATGTTCAAATATCTTCAAAGGAAACCAAAGCCATCTGAGACTGTGACATGGGCTCGATACTGGCTTCATGATTTCCCAGGACACCTTCGATACGACCTTTTTGCCATGTCAATTAAATCTGATCAAGGCACAGGTGCGAATGCTTGGGAAAATCCCAAATGTCTTTTATTTTCCATATCTTTAACCTTTGCTTTAATTGTTTCGATTTTCAGCTATCAGGATAAAGACAGCTGCCTCGAAGTCGAAGGAAGGGAGTGCCTCTCAAGCCTCCATCGAAACTACTGACAAAGCGACTCCACCCGAAACAACTACTACTTCTGCAACTACAACAACAACAATAACGCCAACAACAACAAGTGTTCCAATTCCAACGGTAATCACTTAGCCTTGATGTTTCGAATTCACTCAAGCTTTATAGTTTACATCTAACTTTTCGTTAAAATTCTTTCAGACCAACAAGCTTCCTCCTACTACTCCCAAGAAGCGGAAATCAAGCACCACTGGGGAAGACCCCAAGGCTGGAGGAAACTTAAATACTGCTTCGAAGAAGAAGCCAAAGAAAGATACTTCTAAAAGCACTGTTCCGACTAGTGTCTCTGGACTCGATTCCAGGGATGCTGCTCCCTCACTCAAATCCAAAAATCCACCTTCGACCTCCAACCCAACGTTGGAACGTATAGCTAGTAACCTCTCCTCTGAGGGTCCACAGGTAAATTGAACCTCTAAAAATTGTTTCTAATACTAACTTCTTATTACCTTGGTGAATGTTTTTCTTTAACATTCTGCTGTTCCTTGCAGAACATCTTGAATCCAACTTCCACCATTTCGACTTCACCATCCAGATCTGCTGCTCCGCTCAACTCCTCTCCTCAAGGAGATTCCAGCAACTTGGTCCAAAATAAAGGTTCCTCCAATATGGCGGTTCTGGCTGGAACTTCTGAACAGCAGGATGATCAAGGTACCTCCATTCCTCTGAAAGAGGTAAACGAAACAATACTTCAAACGTCTGCAGAGGATTTGCAAAGGGCTTCTCTTCAAAAGTCCCCTCTTGAAACTCTTCAAGAGGACCCAAAGGACACTCAAACTGAAGAAGAGAAAGCTGATTCTGGGCAAAGAGCCGAAGAATCTGCAGACGAAGAATCTGAGGAGGAACATGCCAATGACGAGGAAAATGCCAATGATGGTTCGACTGCTGGGACGGAGTCTAACGCTAATAGCAGCGAAAGGGATGGTATCGAAGTGGTAGACTTGGACGAGGATGAAGAAGACCAAGAGCACGAAGCGAATGAAGGGGATGGTAATGCAACCAACGAACCCCTAGAGGTCGAAACAAACGTGGTTCCTCTACGCGTGGAACTCCCTCAATCCTCTCTGTCTCGAATGACTGACGAGGAGCTGGCACTTCTGAGACGAAATGACCCTATTGGGTACATGAAGGCGAAGTTGGCTCAGAGGGACGTCCCACTTGCTAGGGCTGGCACAGGTTCGACCATCTATCCTCTTCCCACGGATGAAAGAATTGTTCTTCTTAACAAAATTAGGAAAACCATTCTCAATGTGGATATATTCGAAGTGCTTAAGCAAGATAGTACTGCTTGCTATACTATGAAGGAGCTGCTCACAAAGTTCAATCTTTCCACCTGCTCCTTGCCAGTTAGTACTCTCTTATTCAATCTTCAGAATTTGCTGGACAACGTAACTGGCTACCTTCTCCAAGACGAATCTGCTGCCAAGAAGGTTCAAGAGAAACGCATTGCCATGGATGCCGCTTATGAACAAGCTTCGAAACTCTCTCAAGAAGCTGAGGATCAAGCTATGCATCTAAAGCAGGCGAAAACTGATTATGAGGCTCGAGCTGAGTCCATCCTTCTTTGGGAAAGGCAGATTCTGGAACTTCAACAGAAAGTTAAGGAGGCTAAAGAACAACAACTAGCCTTTAAAACCAATCCTGCTGGTAACCAATTCGAAGAGCTTCTCAACCAGGGGCTTGCGGAAATGGAGACTGCAGAACAACTTAAAGGAAAAGTGGCAACCTTGGAAGGAGCCAGGCGGTTCGCTCAGCAGAAACTTGAATCATTTCGAAGAACCTTTAATCGATTAAAAAATAATGCTTATTTCTAGATTTTGATGTTTATCTGACTATAATTTTGGTTTCTTACATGTAATATTCGAACAACGCCATTTTGGCATTCTATCTTGCCATCTTGGCTTTTTATAATATTTTGTTTACGTTGTTACTATTCGAATCTCCCGCAGGCTTGGCTTATATTTCTTTAAATATTTCCCATTAACCTTTAGGACACGTTTATCATTCAAGAGTTCTTCGACTTCGTATGCATTGTTTGAGAACACTTTTAATATTCGAAAAGGTCCTTCCCAATGAGGTGACCATTTACCTAACGCTTTATTCTTCTTATCCATAGGCAATATGACTCTCCAAACCAAGTCATTAATAATGAATACTTTTTTCTTCACCCTTTTATTGTATGTTCTGGCCACTCTTTCTTTTTGCCTCATCAAAATTTCCAATGCATGTAATCTAATTTCGTCCAACTCAACTAATTCATTCATCATCATTTCCCAATATAATGCAGTTGGGATTTCGTTTTGTCTCTGAATTCGAACTGATTGCAGATGAATTTCTACTGGTAACACTGCATCATGACCAAATGTAAGTTGGAAAGGCGTAGTGTTAGTAGCTTCCTTAGGAGATGTTCTACAAGCCCATAATATTTGGTCCAGAGTTTTGTGCCAGTTTCTTGGCTTCTTGCCAATATGCTTCTTGATTAATCCTATTATTACTTTATTTGCTGCTTCGACTTGTCCGTTTGCTTGAGCATAATATGGTGTTGATGTTAGCAATCTAAACCCCATTTCTTGGGCAAATCCTTGCATCTTTCTACCAGTAAATACAGAGCCTTGGTCTGTAGTTATGCTTTCTGGCAATCCAAACCTATAGATAATGTGCTTTTGTATAAATTCAATAATTGCCTCTTGATCAGCAACTACCAGAGGTATAGCTTCGATCCATTTGGTAAAATAATCTATTCCCACCAAGATATATTTTTGTCCTTTGGACGAAGCAGGATTTATTTCTCCTATCAAATCCAATGCCCATCCTCTAAATGGCCATGGTTTGATGATCGAATGCAACTCACTTGCAGGGGCATGTTGAATTCCTGCATGTTTCTGACATTCTTCACATCCTTTAGCAAAGTCTATGCAATCTTTGAGCATGCTAGGCCAATACAAACCGTATCGAAATAGCAACCATTTCATTTTATGGCCTGCTTGATGTGCCCCACATGCCCCATTATGGACTTCAGACAATGCTAAATATGCCTCACTCTCTCCTAGGCATTTCAATAATACACCCTCTTGGGTCTTTTTG
Source organism: Vicia faba (assembly GCA_948472305.1). NCBI lineage: Eukaryota > Viridiplantae > Streptophyta > Magnoliopsida > Fabales > Fabaceae > Vicia > Vicia faba. Next base: position 271,758,794 of record OX451738.1, on the reverse strand, counting down.
AACAATTCGTTCCCCATGAGGAGATATGACAATGCTCTATATTTTGTTTTTCTATCCACCTTTAGAGTTGGGTCTGCTAAATGACTTTTCAATGGACTTCGCCAATCTGCATCTGACAAAGTATTTATGGCTAGTATTTCGAATCCCTGTTTCTCAGCATATCCCAATCTCATACTTTCCAGATCCGATGGTGTGAATCTAGTAGCCATAACTCTTCCCCTTAATTCGACCAAATCCTTAAAGTTCTTGGTAGACACTTTATAATCTGAAGCCAACTGCGCTAAGTCATTTGCTTCTTGGTTCTCTATTCTTGGTATGTGTTGAATATCCATGTATTCAAATTTCCTTAATAGCCTATTGACTATGACGAAGTATACCATTAAATTTTCCTTTATGCACTTGTATTCCTTTGTGATTTGTTTGACCACTAATTCAGAGTCTCCTTTAATTTCGACTCTGGTTGCCCCCAATTCCAACAAAGCTTCAAGTCCAACAATGAGCGCTTCATACTCAGCTTCGTTGTTCGAACAACGAGGACCATCTAATTTATACTTGAATTTTGTTGGAATTCCTTCAGGAGAAATTAGAAGGACTCCAACACCACTTCCATTCCTGTGGGTTGAACCATCAAAGTACAATTTCCATGGTTGCATTTCGACGTAACTCATGCTCGTCTGCTCAACCAACGAATGGTCCACAATGAAATCAGAAATCACTTGACCTTTCATAGCTTTTAAAGGCATGAAAGTCAACGAATATTCTGTTAAGGCTAAAGCCCACTTGCAACTCTGCTATGCATTATTGGTTTTGAAAGCATATGTTTAATGACATCGAAGTGAGATGAAACATAAACATCAACAGGTTTTATATAATACTTGAGTTTCATACAAGAGAAATACAAAGAGACATAGCTTTTCTAGATTGCTATATCTGGTCTCTGCATCATTTAGCACTCTAATTAAATAGTATATGGCTCTTTCGACGCCATTGCTATCCTCTTGTGCTAGCATACTACCTATACTAACTTCAGAGGCAGATATGTACAATCTCATGGGCTTCCCCCATGATGGTGGAGACAAAATAGGAGGCTGAGAAAGATATTCTTTTATTCTGTCAAACGCCTCCTGGTGAGCTTCGTTCCATTCGAAGGCTTGACCTTGCTTCAGACGAAGTAACGGAGAGAAAGCTTGGGTTCTTCCACTCAGGTTCGAGATGAATCTTCTGAGGAAGTTAATTTTCCCTAGCAGAGATTGCAACTCCCTTTTTGACGCAGGTGCTTTCGTCTCCATTATGGCTTTGGTTTTGTTCTGGTTGATTTCGATTCCTTTCTTGTGGACCACAAAACCAAGAAAATCTCCAGCCTGCACAAAAAATGCACATTTAAGGGGATTCATCTTTAAGCCATGCTTTCTCATTCGCTCGAATGATTGGCTTAAATGATGCAAATGTGTTTCTGCAAATATAGATTTGATGACTATATCGTCAATATACACCTGCATGAAGGTTTCGATGAAATCATGAAAAATTGAATTCATCGCCCTTTGATAAGTTGCCCCAGCATTCTTTAAACCAAAAGGCATCACCACCCATTCGTAGGTGCCTAAGGCTCCTGGGCAACGAAATGTTGTTTTTGCAACATCTTCTTCAGCAATGAAAATCTGGTTATACCCAGAGTATCCATCTAACATACTCAAGTATTCGAACCCTGCAGCAGAATCTACTAGCATTTCTGCCACGGGCATGGAATATTCATCCTTAGGGGTTGCAGTGTTTAAATCCCTAAAATCTATGCAAATTCTTAAAGAACCATTTTTCTTAATAACGGGTACTATGTTTGCTAACCATTCGACGTACCTTGTTGTTCTGATAAATTTTCAGCGCAGCAACCTTTCGATCTCAGCTTTAATTTTTGTGAGAACCGCTGGTGCGAATCTTCTGGGAGTTTGTTTGATGGGCCTCTTGCCATCTTTGATTGGCAGTCTGTGTTCGACCAATTCCCTATTTAAACCAGGCATTTCATCATAATCCCATGCGAAGCAATCTTTGTTTTCCTTAAGGACTTCGATCACTTTCTTCTTGAGGCCTGGGCTAAGTTTAGCACTTATGTAGGTTACTCTTTTCGTTTTTTCATCCCCTAAGTTGACTTCTTCGAGCGGATCCTGTGCCAACATTTTGGCACCTGAGTTTATGGGGTCCCTTTCGAAGCGTAAGGGTTCTTTATCATAGATGGCATCCAACCTTTGATCCATCTCAGACTCTTTGAAGGGTGAGCATTTCGAACCCTCCCCACTAACTTCGTTCGTCTTTATAGTTGATTTATTTATTTCAGCCTCTAAGGCCGCTTTTGATTTGTTCTCAGCCATATAGGCCGAAATCCTTTCGAAAAAGGTAGACTCAGTCATGGCTAAGGTTGTCGAAGTCCCAGCCTGCTGGCCGTTTTTGTATAGTGCTTTCGACTTCCTCTTCTTCACTGATTATTGTTCTATCCCAGTAAAGGCCGTCATGACGAAGTGTCATGTAGTAGTGGGCGTTTCTAGTTTCATTAATCTCATCATTTGGAACACATGGAGCAATCTTTGCCAGATTTTTATCATAATCCCTTTTGTCAACTAAATTGACAGTTGACATAAAGTAACTCTGGTCTGCTTCGATGTTTTCCACGATTCCATCATCTCTCCACAGAACTAGTCGCTGATGCATTGACGAAGGAACTGCCCCCACGCCATGGATCCACTCTCTTCCCAACAGCAGGTTATAGTTGGCCTTGGCTTCGATCACCATAAACATGGTGGGCCTACAGCTTGAGCCTATTGTCAATTCCAACTGGACCACCCCCAGTGTTTTGCCCACTTTTCCCTCATAATTGGACAGAACCATATTATGGGGCTTGATATCTCCTTCACGGATCTCTAATCTTTTTAGCATGAAATGGGGTATCAAATTGACTGCAGCACCCCCATCCACTAGAACTTTGTTCACACCATGGACACCAACTTTCGCCCGAATGAAAAGTGGTTTGAGATGGTTCTTCATTGCAGGTTCTGGACGTTCGAAGAACGCATTTTGTTCCTCAACAGCCCCATTGTCCATCACGTAGTAGCACACGGGCCTATGTTTCATCAAATCTGTGGTGTCTTCCTCCTCATATTCGTTGATTTCGGTTTCCTGCCCAAATTCGCAGGGAAGCATAGACACCACGTTACAGTTCAAGTTGAATGAAGACTCCCCCTCCGATTCGAAGTTATCTGTTATCATATCTTCGTCCTCTTCCGGGCCTGGAGTGTATTCCTTTGGTTCATCGCGTTGTTCTTCAGAGAAGAGCCTCCTATTGACTGGAGGTTTATCTTCAGTTTGATTTTTTGGTTTGTTGGTGCTAGATTCACCTTGGTTTTTCGTTGAAGTATCCCCTTTGTTTGCCACAGCTTCTCTCTCAGCCTTTCGAATCCTTTGCTGTCTGCGCCACTGGGATCTTGACATGGGGTTCCTTCCTTTGTAATTCTCTAATCTCACTTCCTCCCTTTTTGCCGTGTTGAATTGCCTCCTGTACGTCACAGCATGGCGTGCATTTCGTTCAGCGTTTCTCCATCTATCTTTGCCTTTGTCATTTCTGACTTGTAACCATCTATCGGTTGGCACTTCAGCAGGAGTTTGAAAGTTACTCTTCGAGTAGCCTTGGGGTGAGGGCTATCGGGCCTTCGCTGTTTGTGTCTGCTGTCGAAACGTGGGCCCATCTGGGCAGTTTCTTGATGGTTCCAGCAAGGGGCGAAGGGGATCGTTTCGAAGGCCCTGGCCATGCTTTGGTCATACACAGCAGAACACCTTGGGCAAATCAAGCACTTGGTTGCCCCTTTGTAGCAGCGAAACACAAACTCCAGCAAACTTTCCCTAGCCTTGGGATAACACCTAAAAAGCTAGTTATCCTGGCGCCAATTGTTCCCAGTTCGAGCCCTCTGTACCCTTTCGAAATTCGCAGCAATTCTTTGATTGCAGAGGATGCTGCACCTGGGGCACAATATCATGCCCGAATCTCCTTTGTGGCATGTCATGAGATAATCTTTGAGACTAGCATCTCCAGTGTGATTATCCCCCATTCTGTACTTTTCTTTTTCTAAGTATTTTTTCACTTCCTCCATCTCAGAGCGAGGTCTTTCCATATCCACCATATTTATTTCCACATCCCCCTCTTTAGCTTCATCATCACCCATCCTGTGGGCTTTATATCCTCAATCTGAACCTTCGATCTCTCTGGGGCAGAATATTTGACCAAATAGTCAAATTTTCCACTGGGTTCCCCTAGAGTGTCCCATATTTCCTTCTGAGGGGAAATTGGCTGCGTGATTTGGACTTTCTCCAATTCCAGCCTCAAGCTTTCAGTGACTTGTGTTAATCCTTCGTTTTGATTCCCCTGGCCTTCAGTAGCCTGGGTTTCTCCTGCAACAGCTACAGGTGCAGCAATCGAAGTCTCTGGCGTATTCTGGATGTCTTCAGTGACCTCCTTGCTGACTTCGACCATCACCCAGTTTTCAACTCCAGTACCCTTCTCTTCTGTTAGGGCGTCGCTTCGATCAGTTTCCACCATGTTGACCTCTCCAATGCATGCAGGCTCGGAGTAGTTGGTGTCTGCGACGTCCAAGGGATCTTCGTCCACTTTCATCTTCACCTTATCAGCAAACTTTAGTCTGCCATCTTTGATTGCGTTTTGAATCAAGTCCCTGAAAAGAAAACATTGTGAGGTCTTGTGGCCTAGGAAACTATGATATTTGCAAAATCCCCTCTTCTTTCTCTGATCCAAAGGAGGTATTTTGACATTTGATGGCACAATTAGTTGGCCATCCTTGACAAGTAAGTCAAAAATTTCGTCACATTTAGTGACGTCGAAGGTATAAACCTTCTTTGGAAATTTGTCACTTTTCTCATTTTCAACAATATCTTTCCCTTTTGTGGGAACTAACATTTTGCAGGAGTAAGGCGGGGCCTGTTTTAATTCCGCGAGGTCAATTTCAACCTCTTCGAATTCGAATTCAGGGTATTCTTCTGCTTCCTCAGTCCCAACATAGGAAATCCTTTCTTTCTTGCTATTCTTAAAGACTCTGGCTTTTTCGGCCTTTAGTCTTTCGACCTGTCGAACCCTATCGGCTAACTGAGCCATGTCCCTCAAATACTGAGTGTCTAGTTTCTTTCGAATAGAATAATCCAAGCCACCAGCGGCCATTTCGACTAACTCATGTTCGGGCACTACTGTGTAACATCTGGATTTCAAAAGCCTAAATCTATTCAAATAATCATCTATGGGTTCGGTGAACTTTCTCTTAACACTGGCCAGTTCCTTCAAACTTATTTTCGACTGTCCCATGTAGAATTGTTCATGGAATAATCTCTCTAAGAGAGCCCAAGTGTCAATAGACCCAGGGGGCAAAGTGGTAAACCATGTGAAGGCGTTTTTTGTCAAGGAACTTGGGAAGTATTTGATCCTGAGATCTTCATTATTGGCTATGTCTCCCGCTTCGGTCAGATATCTCGCTATGTGTTCGACTGTTGACTCATTGGTATCCCCAGCGAACTTTGTAAATTTAGGGACTTTATATCCCCTGGGTAAATCAGTATGCATTATGCAATCCAATATAGGAGAAGCGTAATTTGGCCTCCTCATTCCTGTGTTGAGGCCATTCTGGGCCATGACCCTCTCTATCATGGTGGTTAGGTTGTTTTCTGCCAAGATGTTATCGTTTCGAATCCTATGAACGACGGCATCGGCATCTTGATTTCGACCAACCAAAATAACTCCCCTAGGTTGTTCTTCTCGAAATTCTGGGGCTTCTGGCCTTTCGACCCTTGCCCCTGGTTCCATAACTTCCCTTTGTGGACCCGGGATTATTGGGGCTTCTAACCTTGGTGCCCTGGCCCCTAAGTTAACTTCTTCTCTGGATGGTCTATAAATTGGGTCGTTAGCAATTTGTTCTATAACAGGCATGTTTGTTCGAAATCCCTCCTGGTGCTGCCTACGCCTTTCTGGAGGAGCAAAGAAATCTGCTATTCGACTCATATTGTCAGCGTTTTCCCTGTTCGTCACAGTCACATTCTGCACTATTGGGGCAAATATCTCCTGCATGGTTTGCGCTAACACCCCTATCATATTATGGTTACTGTCATCCATCAATTTCCTAAAATCCAACTGGTTATCTGTGGTTAGGATAGGCAATGTGCTATAACCCACCGACCCTTGGTTATTTGTCATAAACTGATTCGCCCCAGACCTAGACCCTAGTTGTGGAGATGAATTCGATGTGGAATTGTGTAAACCTGCCATAAAAGATGTTGGCATTCCATAAGAGGAATTTCCTATTCTATTCCCATCGAAACCGGGTGGTCTAGTTAATGGGGTGGCGAAATGGGATTGTGTCCCTGATGGTGGAACGAATCCCCCAGGGTAGCCCATAGTTCCAGTATTTCCTAAGATCGAACTATTAGTTGATATGCCACTTACTCCATTGGTGGCTATGTTACTGGTAGAAGATGCAACAGACTGTGCATTCGAAGGGATTACATTAGATGTTCCGCTCGAAGTGGACGCGTTAGTGCCTGTTGCATGTGGGCCATTTTGGTCCCCTTGTTGATTGTCTGAATTAGACATTCTGTCCAAACGTTTTCTTCTGGATAAAGGTTGGTTGCTGTTGGTTATTGTAACACCCTCTAAAACCCCGAACAAATTTTCGCAATTAATTAAAATTATAAACTCAGAGTACATGTAATAATCGAGGAATGCTACAATTCTCTTTTAATAAAATAAATTCCTGTCATGCATAATTTTAGTGGTAACTCATACATGTCTACACAGCGGAATAATGTATTTAATAAAATCAAATGTTATAATATTTTCCAAAATCACCAGGGATTAACACCTGGAAAGTCAACATCATATTATAACAAATAAAGGAATAAATGAGTCTGACTAAAGCAGCTCGACAACCAAACGTTCCCGGAGTTACAACTATCAGAGCATGACCCGGACATACTAAAACGAAACTAAACTAGACATGATAAGCCTTCGCCAAGCACCTGAACGAAGCTCCTCAATCTGAAATATTCAACAGTAAGGGTGAGCATCTCAATTATACATTTGGTTATACATTCATAACAATCAATTCATGAAATCATAAGCATCACCCAATAATTAACATATTTCATAGTTTTACAAAACCTTTACAATTCATATATCCATGACATATTGCTTTTCATATTTGCAAACATTCATCAAACATCATCAACCATTTATCAATCACATGTGCATACAAACAATCAAATATAACATTGGAAAAATCGTCCATTCATGTTATATTTAAGTTAATGCAACACACCCATGCATGTGGTACCATTTCACCGCCCCATTAAATCGCGGGTCACAGATAACTCACCGTTCCATTATATCGCGGACACGGCTACCACCTCAACGTTCCATTAAATCGCGGACACGTATATTGGCCACCATGTTAATTCCACACAATGGGAATTAACAAATGCAACATGATATGTAAGTATGTAACACACAGCATACTATGAACATCGATCAACATATCATGCACATCAACAATATCAAACATAATATGATATGAATAGCATGTAACCACTCAGCATACTATTTAACATCAATCATATCAAGTTACGAAATAGTATGTAATCACTCAGCATACTATTCAAACATCAACCAATAACATCAATTATATCATAATTCATGCTCGATAACATATCCAAAAGCATGGCAATAAAAATCCAACATCAAAACACTGAAACCAAAAATTCAGAAAATCATCACAGCAGAGCAACACGGGCACCCGTGTTGTGCAACACGGCCCGTGTTGTGCAGCACGTCCAGAAAATTGCACATTTTATTTTTATCAGTACAGGGGCTCTGACACGGGTACCCGTGTTGTGCAACACGGCCCGTGTCGTGCAACCAGAGCACACTGGCTCACCAACACAGAAGAGCAACACGGGCACCCGTGTTGTGCAACACGGCCCGTGTTGCTGAGCGCGTACAGGATTTTCCTGAACCTACAGCAGCTCAGAAACAGCAGTCCAAACGCGGGAAAAACGTTCGCTAAACGCGTAATTCAGTACCTAACGCATCGAGTTTGTAATTTCACAACAACACCACAATATCCAAATTACCAACAATTATAATAATAACCTTAACCGGGGATTAACCGTCCTTTTGGGGAATTCTACTGACACTGAGGTTATCCCTACAACTTCCAAGGTAAATTTACGATCATGATATATACTCCCAATTCCTCATTTTGGGATCTAAACTCTTAATCGATTCATAAAAATTGGGAACCTAACCCTTTTCTAACAAGGTTCAGTCCTACGATTATCGATCCCTAGAAACATCTAACAATTGGGATTCCCTACAATTACCCGAATCAACCGTACATAAACCCATAAACAAAGGTAAATCGAGTTATAGCCCCCCTTACCTTATCAATTAGCAGCTTTGAGTTCTTGAGCGATGTTCTTCGTTCTCCGTTCTTCAGAGCTCTATTTTCCCAAATTCCAACTTCTGTTCTTACGTGAAACCAAAAATGAGAAAATGGCCTAAGTCCCAAACATAACTTTATTTCTCTGCACCCCCACTCTTTACTAACAACAACTAAGCCCAATAACATAAAAATCCCAATATTCCTTATTTCTTTTATTTTCCTCAAATACTCCAAAATAAATAATTCTTTTTATTTTATTAATTCTAATAAAATAAATTCCCAAATTTAAATAAATCAATTAATTGAAAACGGGGTGTTACAACTCTCCCCCACTAAAAGAGTTTTCGTCCTCGAAAACATACCTTAGACGAACAGCTCCGGATAAGCCTCTCTCATCCGGCTCTCCAGCTCCCAAGTGATATTTCCATCTGCTGGACCTCCCCAAGCAACCTTCACTAATGCTATCTCTTTACCTCTTAACTGTTTCACTTCCCGATCTTCTATCCTCATAGGCAATGTTTCTACTGTCAGGTTATCTCTCACCTGTACATCATCTATTTGGATTACATGAGATGGGTCTGGAATGTATCTCCTCAACTGAGAAACATGAAAAACATCGTGCAAATTCGCAAGTCTCGGAGGTAAAGCAATACGATAAGCAACTTCTCCAACTCTTTCCATAATCTGAAATGGACCAATAAAACGCGGAGTCAACTTCTTAGATTTCAACGCTCGACCAATACCCGTCATCGGAGTAACTCTCATAAACACATGGTCTCCAGCACTGAATTCTAAATTCTTCCTCCTCTTATCATGACAACTTTTCTGACGACTCTGAGAAGCTCTCATCTTCTCTTGAATCAATTTGATCTTTTCAGTAGTCTGCTGAACAATCTCTGGCCCAACTACCGAACTCTCTCCAGATTCATACCAACACAAAGGCGTTCTACACCGTCTACCATACAATGCCTCAAACGGAGCCATACCAATACTCGAATGGTAACTATTGTTATAAGTAAATTCAATCAATGGCAAATAGCTATCCCAAGCTCCACCCTGCTCTAAAACACAAGCACGCAATAAATCTTCCAACGATTGAATCGTCCTCTCCGTCTGTCCATCAGTCTGAGGATGGTAAGCTGAACTCAACCTCAATTTAGTACCCAAAGCCTTCTGCAATCCTTCCCAAAATTTCGAAGTGAACCTCGGATCTCTATCTGACACAATACTAGAAGGAACTCCATGCAAACTCACTATTTTCTCAATATATAACTGTGCCAATCTCTCCATTGAGTAATCCATTCGCACCGGTATAAAATGAGCAGACTTAGTCAACCTATCCACAACGACCCATATCGCTTCACAATTCATAGGAGTCCTCGGCAACCCAGATACGAAATCCATAGAAATACTATCCCACTTCCATTCTGGAATAAACATCGGTTGCATAAATCCAGACGGCTTCTGATGCTCAATCTTCGACTTCTGACAGATTAAACATGCATACACAAATTCAGCTATTTCCTTTTTCATCCCCGGCCACCAAAACAATTTCTTCAAATCATGATACATTTTTGTGGCACCCGGATGAATACTCATCCCACTGCGATGTCCTTCCTCTAATATACTTTGCTTGATTTCAGCGACATCAGGAACACAAACTCTATCGCCAAATCTTATAACATCATTTTCATCAATTCTAAACTCACCACCTTGACCTTGGTTGATCAATGTCAATTTATCAACTAAATTAACATCAGATTTCTGCCCGATTCTGATCTCTTCTAGAATACCACTAGTAAGTCTTAACATACCCAAACGAACACACTTCGGAGTACTTTCACAAATTAAACTCAAATCTCGGAATTGTTCAATTAAATCCAATTCACGAACCATCATCATAGACATATGCAAGGATTTACTGCTCAAAGCATCTGCAACCACATTTGCCTTACCAGGATGGTAATTCAAACCAAAATCATAATCTTTGAGAAATTCCAACCACCTTCTTTGCCTTATATTGAGCTCTTTCTGATCGAAAAGATACTTCAAACTCTTATGATCACTATACACTTCAAATCTCGAACCATACAGATAATGTCTCCACAATTTCAAGACAAACACAACTGCTGCCAACTCTAAGTCATGAGTAGGATAGTTCCTTTCATGAACCTTCAACTGTCTCGAAGCATACACAACTACCTGTTGATTCTGCATTAAAACACCACCTAAACCCAACAGAGATGCATCACAATAGACCACAAAAGATTCCACCGGATTTGGCAAAATCAGAATAGGAGCACTAGTCAATCTCCGCTTCAATTCTTGGAAACCTTTCTCACAATCAGAATCCCAAATAAACGCTTGTCCTTTACGAGTCAATTTCGTCAACGGCAATGCTAACTTTGAGAATCCTTCGATAAACTTTCTGTAATAACCTGCAAGACCAAGAAAACTTCTGATTTCAGAAACAGTCTTCGGCGCTTCCCACTGAGATACCGCTTCTACCTTTGTAGGATCCACTGCAATACCATTCTTAGAAATCACATGTCCAAGAAAGCTAACTTCATTCAGCCAGAACTCACATTTGGACAACTTTGCATACAACTTCCTATCTTTCAACAACTCTAACACAATTCTGAGATGTTCCGCATGCTCTTTGTCATTCTTGGAATAAATCAGAATGTCATCAATAAAAACCACAACAAACTTATCCAGATACGGGTGAAAAATCCTATTCATATATTCCATGAAAACACCAGGTGCATTAGTAACTCCGAACGGCATAACAGAATATTCATAATGCCCATACCTCGTTCGAAAAGCAGTCTTTTGAATATCTTCCGCTTTCACACGAATCTGGTGATATCCAGATCTCAAATCAATCTTACTGAATACACTGGCTCCAATTAGTTGATCCATTAAGTCATCAATCCTCGGTAACGGATACCGATTCTTAATGGTTACCTTGTTCAATTGCCTGTAATCAACACACAGTCTCATAGAACCTTCTTTCTTCTTAACCAACAATACCGGAGCACCCCAAGGTGAAACACTTGGACGAATAAACTTCTTCTCCAGTAATTCTTCCAACTGACTCTTCAATTCAGCCAACTCAGACGCAGACATACGATATGGCGCCATCGACACCGGTCTCGTACCAGGAATCAAATCTATAGAAAATTCCACTTCTCTCTCTGGAGGTAACTTGCCAACATCATCAGGAAAGACTTCTGGAAAATCACACACCACTGGCAATTCACCACTCCTGACCTTTCCTGTTGCATCTAACGAAGCAAGTAACATAAACACATGAGCACCGCCTTCCATTGCTTCTTGCACCTGCCTAGCAGTCATAGTCAAATTCTCGACACCAACTGCTTCAGGAAAAATCACCGTCTTAGCAAAGCAGTTCAGATGAACCCGGTTGAATTCCAACCAGTTCATCCCAAGGATAATATCAATTTGTTCAAGCGGTAGGCACACTAAATCCATACCGAAACCTCTACCAAAAATCTCAATAGGACAATTCCTACATACAAGTGAAGTTGTCACTGAACCCGATGCAGGAGTATCAACAACCATGCTACCTCGCATACCAGATATGTCCAGTTTCAGCCTCTCAGCACAATCCAAAGAAATGAAAGAATGAGTTGCACCAGTATCAATAATTGCAACTAAAGGTGTGCCATGAATAAAACACGTACCTTTAATCAATCGATCCTCTGGAGTAGTCTCAGATCCAGACAAAGCAAACACTTTTCCACCTGACTGGTCCTTCCTAGGCTTAGGACACTGCGGACGAATGTGACCTTCTTCGCCACAATTGTAGCAAGTAACAGACTTCCCCTTACAATCAATAGACAAATGACCAGCCTTTCCACATTTATAGCACTTCTTCTCATCACTCTTGCAATCTCGAATGTGATGACCAGACTCACCACACCTGTAGCATCTGATAGGAGCCTTAGAATCTCCCCCACTAGGCCTTTTCCAACCGCCTGATCTCTGGTTATCTCTACCATATGGCTTGCCACGGTCCATATGTTGCTTTCCCCTTTTGTCAACAGCCCCACGAGAGTGAGACGACCTATTCTTGGTAATGTCTTCTTCCAAGATTCTGCTACAATCCACCAGATCAGAAAATCTACGAATACGCTGGTACCTGATTCCCTGCTTAATCTCATCTCGGAGACCATTCTCAAATTTGATACATTTAGAGAATTCTCCAGCCTCATCATTGTTGTAGTGTGCATAATACTTTGCCAGCTCAGTGAACTTAGTAGCATACTCACTAACAGTCAGATTGCCCTGCTTAAGCTCCAAAAATTCAATTTCCTTTCTTCCCCGAACATCTTCAGGAAAGTACCTCCTCAGAAAAGCTCTTCTGAAGTTAGCCCAAGTCAGTGCCTCTCCATCCTGAACCATTTCAGTCCTTGTGGCAACCCACCAGTCGTCGGCCTCTTCTGCCAACATATGCGTACCATATCTGACTTTCAGATCTTCAGCACAATCAATCACACGGAAAATCCTTTCGATTTCCTTCAGCCACTTCTGAGCACCTTCAGGGTCATGTGTACCTTTGAACAACGGAGGATTGTTCCTTTGGAAATTTCCCAATTGCCTATCAGCACCAATCACGCCTCCAGTTGGGTTTCCAGCAAGTACACCAGCTAACATCCCCAAAGCCTCAGCTAGTGCAGCATCATTTCGTCCATTACCTCTTCCAGCCATATTCCTGAGAATCAAAACATACTCCACATCAGAATACAGTATCGACAGTGTTACCTTGCACTAGTCGCATACAAAAAGGAATGACTGACTCAAGACTCTGGTCACAATGACCGACTATGCTCTGATACCACTATTGTAACACCCTCTAAAACCCCGAACAAATTTTCGCAATTAATTAAAATTATAAACTCAGAGTACATGTAATAATCGAGGAATGCTACAATTCTCTTTTAATAAAATAAATTCCTGTCATGCATAATTTTAGTGGTAACTCATACATGTCTACACAGCGGAATAATGTATTTAATAAAATCAAATGTTATAATATTTTCCAAAATCATCAGGGATTAACACCTGGAAAGTCAACATCATATTATAACAAATAAAGGAATAAATGAGTCTGACTAAAGCAGCTCGACAACCAAACGTTCCCGGAGTTACAACTATCAGAGCATGACCCGGACATACTAAAACGAAACTAAACTAGACATGATAAGCCTTCGCCAACCACCTGAACGAAGCTCCTCAATCTGAAATATTCAACAGTAAGGGTGAGCATCTCAATTATACATTTGGTTATACATTCATAACAATCAATTCATGAAATCATAAGCATCACCCAATAATTAACATATTTCATAGTTTTACAAAACCTTTACAATTCATATATCCATGACATATTGCTTTTCATATTTGCAAACATTCATCAAACATCATCAACCATTTATCAATCACATGTGCATACAAACAATCAAATATAACATTGGAAAAATCGTCCATTCATGTTATATTTAAGTTAATGCAACACACCCATGCATGTGGTACCATTTCACCGCCCCATTAAATCGCGGGTCACGGATAACTCACCGTTCCATTATATCGCGGACACGGCTACCACCTCAACGTTCCATTAAATCGCGGACACGTATATTGGCCACCATGTTAATTCCACACAATGGGAATTAACAAATGCAACATGATATGTAAGTATGTAACACACAGCATACTATGAACATCGATCAACATATCATGCACATCAACAATATCAAACATAATATGATATGAATAGCATGTAACCACTCAGCATACTATTTAACATCAATCATATCAAGTTACGAAATAGTATGTAATCACTCAGCATACTATTCAAACATCAACCAATAACATCAATTATATCATAATTCATGCTCGATAACATATCCAAAAGCATGGCAATAAAAATCCAACATCAAAACACTGAAACCAAAAATTCAGAAAATCATCACAGCAGAGCAACACGGGCACCCGTGTTGTGCAACACGGCCCGTGTTGTGCAGCACGTCCAGAAAATTGCACATTTTATTTTTATCAGTACAGGGGCTCTGACACGGGTACCCGTGTTGTGCAACACGGCCCGTGTCGTGCAACCAGAGCACACTGGCTCACCAACACAGAAGAGCAACACGGGCACCCGTGTTGTGCAACACGGCCCGTGTTGCTGAGCGCGTACAGGATTTTCCTGAACCTACAGCAGCTCAGAAACAGCAGTCCAAACGCGGGAAAAACGTCCGCTAAACGCGTAATTCAGTACCTAACGCATCGAGTTTGTAATTTCACAACAACACCACAATATCCAAATTACCAACAATTATAATAATAACCTTAACCGGGGATTAACCGTCCTTTTGGGGAATTCTACTGACACTGAGGTTATCCCTACAACTTCCAAGGTAAATTTACGATCATGATATATACTCCCAATTCCTCATTTTGGGATCTAAACTCTTAATCGATTCATAAAAATTGGGAACCTAACCCTTTTCTAACAAGGTTCAGTCCTACGATTATCGATCCCTAGAAACATCTAACAATTGGGATTCCCTACAATTACCCGAATCAACCGTACATAAACCCATAAACAAAGGTAAATCGAGTTATAGCCCCCCTTACCTTATCAATTAGCAGCTTTGAGTTCTTGAGCGATGTTCTTCGTTCTCCGTTCTTCAGAGCTCTATTTTCCCAAATTCCAACTTCTGTTCTTACGTGAAACCAAAAATGAGAAAATGGCCTAAGTCCCAAACATAACTTTATTTCTCTGCACCCCCACTCTTTACTAACAACAACTAAGCCCAATAACATAAAAATCCCAATATTCCTTATTTCTTTTATTTTCCTCAAATACTCCAAAATAAATAATTCTTTTTATTTTATTAATTCTAATAAAATAAATTCCCAAATTTAAATAAATCAATTAATTGAAAACGGGGTGTTACAGTTATCTTACCACTTCTCAGGTTCATAAAACAGCAAACTTCTCAAGTTCCAACGTTTTTGTAATGGTTACGTCTCAACAATCCTTAATTCTGATATCCAATTATTGGTCCCACCGGGTGTGCCAATTTGTTTCCAGTGATTTATGGTAAACAACCGCTAGTCTTCCAAACTATCGAATAATCTTTCTTACTGTTATTCAATCCCTCTGGTAACTCACATGATCGACTAGATTGATCCTAGGACTCCTTGGATATTAAGGTTACTCTCACAATCAAACAGATATTCATGGTTGATATTGTATAAGTGTTTGGCTTGTTTCGATCTCTCTCTCTAAGAGTCTAAAGATGTAATCAAAATGTGTATGAAAACTAAGTTATACGAATAAATGCTAATTGTAATGCTAATTGCAAAGACATATAAAACTGCATGAAAATGAAGTAAATGGCTTCGACTTACAAAACGGTTAACATAAAGGGTTTCTGGAACGTAAAAGTTTGAAATGTGAAGAAAGCGTTCAATGCAAGAAATCTGTAAATGATTTTAAGTAAACATATGCGTTCAAAAGACAAAACTTGAAGGTAAAGGTATGGAAAATGTGACAGTTTTCTGAAATATAAAGTGCTCGAAATATAAAGAAAACAATAAAACGTAAAACTTTGAGGAAGAGACTTCGAAGTGAAAAGACTGTAAATAAGAAAACTTGTAAATGTTGTTTGACAAAAAGAATAAAGGAAAGTACTGGAAATGGTAAAAAGTTTTCATTAAATCAGAAATACATGGTGCTATCATACATACATTTCTCTTTCATTCGTTTCCCTTGCCATGTGGTAGTTTGAATGTTATTGAGTATTTTGTATAATAGATATGACACACGAAATCCTAATACTAAGACTTCTATTTATACTAATTCGACCCTAACGGTCTCGCTATAGGATTATGCCACGTTTCGAACATGCAGGACAATGCTTCTTTCATCTTTCCACGTGTCCCCAAATGCTCCAACACCTAACTTTCAAACTTTGAAAGTCCCGCTTCCATTTTAATTTTAAATGCTTTGGTGTTTCTTCGTTTCGAACGCTCTTCCCAAACACAGCCTCGCTGTTGTTTCGAGACTCCTTTAGATATGTTCCCATAATTTCCGCTCGAAGCTCCAAGCTTTGACACACTTATTCGAAACACTGCTTCTGCTACTTCGAAATATGATGTTTAATTCCATTCCGATCAAAAACATTTAACTTTACTTGGCTTCTAAATAACATTATCAAAATCTTCAGCCAACACTCATATGGTATTAAGGTATAATAATTGTATATAATTTTAATATTTTACTTCTTCTCTATCACCAAATTTTGGTTACTTCATCACTAAGAAACTAAGTTAAAAGACTATTTATTAATGAAACATATTTCATATACATTGGTAATAATTAAAATTATATAATGAGTCTCGATAG
The DNA here is from genome assembly GCA_948472305.1 of Vicia faba. NCBI lineage: Eukaryota > Viridiplantae > Streptophyta > Magnoliopsida > Fabales > Fabaceae > Vicia > Vicia faba. The sequence goes on along the minus strand of OX451738.1, from coordinate 271,741,877 downwards.
TATATTTATTCACCATACTCATATGGTATTATAGTATAATAGATGTAAATAATTTCAATATTTTTCTTCTTCTCCATCACCAAATTTTAGGTTACTTCTTCACTAAAAAATGAAGTTAAAAGACTATTAATTAATGACACATATTTCATATACATTGGTAATAGTTCAAATTATATAATGAGACACAATAGTATATTTATTCACCATACTCATATGGTATTACGGTATAATAAGTGTAAATAATTTTAATATTTTACTTCTTCTCCATCACCAAATTTTAAGTTACTTCATCACTAAGAAACTAAGTTAAAAGACTATTTATTAATGAAACATATTTCATATACACGTGTAATAATTCAAATTATATAATGAGGCTCGATAGTATGTTTATTCACCATACTCATATGGTATTATGGTATAATAATTGTAAACAATTTTAATATTTTACTTCTTCTCCATCACCAAATTTTAGGTTACTTCATCACTAAGAAACTAAGTTAAAAGACTTTTAATTAATGACACATATTTCATATACATTGATAATAATTCAAATTATATAATGAGACTCTAAATCATATTTATTCACCATACCCATTTGGTATTACGGTATAATATAAGTAAACAATTTCAACATTTTTCTTCTTTTCCATCACCATATTTTAGGTTACTTCAAATCTAAGAAACTAAGTTAAAAGACAATTAATTAATGACACGTATTTCATATACATTAGTAATAATTAAAATTATATAATAAGGCTTGATAGAATATTTGTTCACCATATTCACATTGTGTTATGGTATATTAGATGTAAACAATTTCAATATTTTCCTTTTTCTCCGTCACCAAATTTCAGGTTACTTCTTCACTAAGACACTAAGTTAAAAGACTATTAATTAATGACACATATTTCATATACATTGGTAATAATTCAAATTATATAATGAAGCTCGATAGTATATTTATTCACCATACTCATATGGCATTATAGTATAATAGAGGTAAATAATTTCACTATTTTTCTTCTTCTCCATCACCAAATTTTAGGTTACTTCTTCCCTAAAAAACTAAGGTAAAAAATTATTAATTAATGACACATATTTCATATACATTGGTAATAATTCAAACTCTATAATGCGACTCAATAGTATATTTATTCACCATACTCATATGGTATTAAGGTATAATAATTGTATATAATTTTAATATTTTACTTCTTCTCCATCACCAAATTTTTGGTTACTTCATCACTAAGAAACTAAGTTAAACGACTATTTATTAATGAAACATATTTCATATACATTGGTAATAAGTCAAATTATATAATGAGGCTCGACAGTATATTTTTTCACCATACTTATACGGTATTCTGGTAAAATAGAAGTAAACAATTACAATATTTTTCTTCTTCTCCATCATTAAGTTTTAGGTTATTTCTTCACTAAGAAACTAAGTTAAAAGACGTTTACTTAATGGCACATATTTCATATACATTGATAATAAATTAAATTATATAATGAGACTTGATAGTATATTTATTCACCATACTTATATGGTATTATGATAAAATATAAGTAAACAATTTCAATAGTTTTCTTCTTCTTCATCATTAAGTTTTAGGCTACTTATTCACTAAGAAACTAAGTTACAAGACGGTTACTTAATGACACATATTTTATATAAATTGATAATAATTCAAATTATATAATGAGGCTTGATATCATATTTATTCACCATATTCATATGGAATTCTGGTATAATAGTTGTAAACAATTTCAATATTTTTCTTCTTCTCCATCACCAAATTTTAGGTTACTTCATCACTAAGAAACTAAGTTAAAAGACTATTAAATAATGATACATATTTCATATACATCGGTAATAATTCAAATTATATAACAAGGCTTGATAGTTTATTTGTTCATCATATTCACATTGTGTTATGGTATAATAGATGTAAACAATTTCAATATTTTTTTTCTTCTCCATCACCAAAATTTAGGTTACTTCATCACTAAGAAACAAAGTTAAAACACTATTAATTAGTGACACATATTTCATATACATTGGTAACAATTCAAATTATATAATGAGACTTGATGGTATATTTATCCACCATACTCATATGGTATTATGGTATAATAATTGTAAACAATTTTAATATTTTACTTCTTCTCCATCACAAAATTTTAGGTTACTTCATCACTAAGAAACTAAGTTAAAAGACTATTAATTAATCGTACATATTTCATATGCATTGGTAATAATTCAAATTATATAATGAGGCTCGATAGTATATTTATTCACCATACTCATATGGTATTATGGTATAGTAACTGTAAACAATTTCAATATTTTACGTCTTCTCCATCACCAAAATTTAGGTTACTTCATCACTAAGAAACTAAGTTAAAACACTATTAATTAGTGAAACATATTTCATATACATTGGTAACAATTTAAATTATATAATGAGACTCGATGGTATATTTATTCACCGTACTCATATGGTATTATGGTATAATATATGTAAACAATTTCAATATTTTACTTCTTCTCCATCACAAAATTTTAGGTTTTAGGTTATTTCATCACTAAGAAAATAAGTTAAAAGACAATTATTTAATGACACCTATTTTATATACTTTAGTAATAATTAAAATTATATAACATGGCTCGATAGTATATTTGTTCACCATATTCGCGTTGTGTTATGGTATAATAGATGTAAACAATTTTAATATTTATCTTCTTCTCTGTCACCAAATTTCAGGTTACTTCTTCACTAAAACACTAAGTTAAAAGACTATTAATTAATGATACATATTTCATATACATTGGTAATAATTCAAATTATATAATGAGGCTCGATAGTATATTTATTCACCATACTCATATGGCATTATAGTATAATAGATGTAAATAATTTCACTATTTTTCTTCTTCTCCATCACCAAATTTTAGGTTACTTCTTCCCTAAAAAACTAAGGTAAAAAACTATTAATTAATGACACATATTTCATATACATTGATAATAATTCAAACTCTATAATGCGACTCAATAGTATATTTATTCACCATACTCATATGGTATTAAGGTATAATAATTGTATATAATTTTAATATTTTACTTCTTCTCCATCACCAAATTTTTGGTTACTTCATCACTAAGAAACTAAGTTAAACGACTATTTATTAATGAAACATATTTCATATACATTGGTAATAAGTCAAATTATATAATGATGCTCGACAGTATATTTTTTCACCATACTTATACGGTATTCTGGTAAAATAGAAGTAAACAATTACAATATTTTTCTTCTTCTCCATCATTAAGTTTTAGGTTATTTCTTCACTAAGAAACTAAGTTAAAAGACGTTTACTTAATGGCACATATTTCATATACATTAATAATAAATTAAATTATATAATGAGGCTTGATAGTATATTTATTCACCATACTTATATGGTATTATGATAAAATAGAAGTAAACAATTTCAATAGTTTTCTTCTTCTTCATCATTAAGTTTTAGGCTACTTATTCACTAAGAAACTACGTTACAAGACGGTTACTTAATGACACATATTTTATATAAATTGATAATAATTCAAATTATATAATGAGGCTTGATATCATATTTATTCACCATATTCATATGGAATTCTGGTATAATAGTTGTAAACAATTTCAATATTTTTCTTCTTCTCCATCACCAAATTTTAGGTTACTTCATCACTAAGAAACAAAGTTAAAAGACTATTAAATAATGATATATATTTCATATACATCGGTAATAATTCAAATTATATAACAAGGCTTGATAGTTTATTTGTTCATCATATTCACATTGTGTTATGGTATAATAGATGTAAACAATTTCAATATTTTTTTTCTTCTCCATCACCAAAATTTAGGTTACTTCATCACTAAGAAACTAAGTTAAAACACTATTAATTAGTGACACATATTTCATATACATTGGTAACAATTCAAATTATATAATGAGACTCGATGGTATATTTATTCACCATACTCATATGGTATTATGGTATAATAATTGTAAACAATTTTAATATTTTACTTCTTCTCCATCACAAAATTTTAGGTTACTTCATCACTAAGAAACTAAGTTAAAAGACTATTAATTAATCGTACATATTTCATATGCATTGGTAATAATTCAAATTATATAATGAGGCTCGATAGTATATTTATTCACCATACTCATATGGTATTATGGTATAGTAACTGTAAACAATTTCAATATTTTACGTCTTCTCCATCACCAAAATTTAGGTTACTTCATCACTAAGAAACTAAGTTAAAACACTATTAATTAGTGACACATATTTCATATACATTGGTAACAATTCAAATTATATAATGAGACTCGATGGTATATTTATTCACCGTACTCATATGGTATTATGGTATAATATATGTAAACAATTTCAATATTTTACTTCTTCTCCATCACAAAATTTTAGGTTTTAGGTTACTTCATCACTAAGAAAATAAGTTAAAAGACAATTAATTAATGACACCTATTTTATATACTTTAGTAATAATTAAAATTATATAACATGGCTCGATAGTATATTTGTTCACCATATTCGCATTGTGTTATGGTATAATAGATGTAAACAATTTTAATATTTATCTTCTTCTCTGTCACCAAATTTCAGGTTACTTCTTCACTAAAACACTAAGTTAAAAGACTATTAATTAATGACACTTATTTCATATACAATGGTAATAATTAAAATTATATAATGAGTCTCGATAGTATATTTATTCACCATACTCATATGGTATTATAGTATAATAGATGTAAATAATTTCAATATTTTTCTTCTTCTCTATCACCAAATTTTAGGTTACTTCTTCACTAAAAAACTAAGTTAAAAGACTATTAATTAATGACACATATTTGATATACATTGGTAATAGTTCTAATTATATAATGAGACTCAATAGTATATTTATTCACCATACTCATATGGTATTATAGTATAATAGATGTAAATAATTTCACTATTTTTCTTCTTCTCCATCACCAAATTTTAGGTTACTTCTTCCCTAAAAAACTAAGGTAAAAAACTATTAATTAATGACACATATTTCATATACATTGGTAATAATTCAAATTATATAACAAGGCTTAATAGTTTATTTTTTCACCAAATTCATATTGTGTTATGGTATAATAGATGTAAACAATTTCAATATTTTTCTTCTTCTCCATCACCAAATTTTAGGTTACTTCATCACTAAGAAACTAAGTTAAAAGACTTTTAATTAGTGACACATATTTCATATATATTAGTAATAACTAAAATTATATAACAAGGCTCTATAGTATATTTGTTCACCATATTCATATGGTATTCTGGTATAATAGTTGTAAACAATTTAAATATTTTTCTTCTTCTCCATCACCAAATTTTAGATTAATTCATCACTAAGAAACTAAGTTAAAAGACTATTAAATAATGACACATATTTCATATACATTGGTAAAAATTCAAATTATATAACAGGGCTCGATAGTTTATTTGTTTACCGTATTCACATTGTGTTATGGTATAATAGATGTAAACAATTTGAATATTTTCCTTCTTCTCTATCACCAAAATTTAGGTTACTTCGTCACTAAAAAACTTAGTTAAAAGACTAATAATTAATGACGCATATTTCTTATACATTGGTAATAATTCAAATTATATAATGAGGCTCGATAGTATATTTATTCACCATACTCATATGGTATTATGGTATAATAATTGTAAACAATTTCAATATTTTACTTCTTCTCCATCACCAAATTTTAGGTTCCTTCATCACTAAGAAGCTAAGGTAAAATACAATTAATTAATGACACGTATTTTATATACATTAGTTATAATTAAAATTATATAACAAGGCTCGATAGTATATTCGTTCACCATATACACATTGTGTTATGGTATAATAGATGTAAACAATTTCAATATTTTTCATCTTATCCATCACCAAATTTCAGGTTACTTCTTCACTAAGACACTAAGTTAAAAGACTATTAATTAATAACACATATTTCATATGTATTGGTAATAATTATAATTATATAATGAGGCTTGATAGTATATTTATTCACCATACTCATATGATATTATGGTATAATAGATGTAAATAATTTCAATATTTTTTTTCTTCTCCATCACCAAATTTTAAGTTACTTCATCACTAAGAAACTAATTTAAAATACAATTAATTAATGACACATATTTTATATACATTGGTAATAATTAAAATTATATAACAAGGCTCGGTATTATATTCGTTCACCATATTCACATTGCGTTATGGTATAATAGATGTAAACAATTTCAATATTTTTCTTCTTCTCCATCACCAAATTTCAGGTTACTTCTTCACTAAGACACTAAGTTAAAAGAATATTAATTAATAACACATATTTCATATGTATTGGTAATAATTCTAATTATATAATGAGGCTCAATAGTATATTTATTTGCCATACTCAAATGATATTATGGTATAATAGATGTAAATAATTTCAATATTTTTCTTCTTCTCCATCACCAAATTTTAGGTTACTTCTTCACTAAAAAAGTAAGTTAAACGACTATTAATTAATGAAACATATTTCATATACATTGGTAATAATTCAAATTATATAATGAGACTCAATAGTATATTTATTCACCATACTCATATGGTATTACGGTATAATAAGTGTAAATAATTTTAATATTTTACTTCTTCTCCATCACCAAATTTTAAGTTACTTCATCTCTAAGAAACTAAGTTAAAAGACTATTTATTAATGAAACATATTTCATATACATGTGTAATAATTCAAATTATATAATGAGGCTCGATAGTATGTTTATTCACCATACTCATATGGTATTATGGTATAATAATTGTAAACAATTTTAATATTTTACTTCTTCTCCATCACCAAATTTTAGGTTACTTCATCACTAAGAAACTAAGTTAAAAGACTTTTAATTAATGACACATATTTCATATAATTGATCATAATTCAAATTATATAATGAGGCTCGATAGCATATTTATTTACCATACCCATTTGGTATTACGGTATAATATATGTAAACAATTTCAATATTTTTCTCCTTTTCCATCACCATATTTTAGGTTACTTCATCTCTAAGAAACTAAGTTAAAAGACAATTAATTAATGACACGTATTTCATATACATTAGTAATAATTAAAATTATATAACAAGGTTTGATAGTATATTTGTTCACCATATACACATTGTGTTATGGTATAATAGATGTAAACAATTTCAATATTTTTCTTTTTCTCCGTCACCAAATTTCAGGTTACTTCTTCACTTAGACACTAAGTTAAAAGACTATTAATTAATGACACATATTTCATATACATTGGTAATAATTCAAATTATATATTGAGGCTCGATAGTATATTTATTCACCATACTCATATGGTATTATAGTATAATAGATGTAAATAATTTCACTATTTTTCTTCTTCTCCATCACCAAATTTTAGGTTACTTCTTCCCTAAAAAACTAAGGTAAAAAACTATTAATTAATGACACATATTTCATATACATTGGTAATAATTCAAATTATATAATGCGACTCAATAGTATATTTATTCACCATACTCATATGGTATTAAGGTATAATAACTGTATATAATTTTAATATTTTACTTCTTCTCCATCACCAGATTTTTGGTTACTTCATCACTAAGAAACTAAGTTAAAAGACTATTTATTAATGAAACATATTTCATATACATTGGTAATAAGTCAAATTATATAATGAGGCTCGACAGTATATTTTTTCACCATACTTATATGGTATTCTGGTAAAATAGAAGTAAACAATTACAATGTTTTTCTTCTTCTCCATCATTAAGTATTAGATTATTTCTTCACTAAGAAACTAAGTTAAAAGACGTTTACTTAATGACACATATTTCATATACATTGATAATAAATTAAATTATATAATGAGGCTTGATAGTATATTTATTCACCATACTTATATGGTATTATGATAAAATAGAAGTAAACAATTTCAATATTTTTCTTGTTCTTCATCATTAAGTTTTAGGATACTTATTCACTAAGAAACTAAGTTACAAGACGGTTACTTAATGACACATATTTTATATAAATTGATAATAATTCAAATTATATAATGAGGCTTGATATCATATTTATTCACCATATTCATATGGAATTCTGGTATAATAGTTGTAAACAATTTCAATATTTTTCTTCTTCTCCATCACCAAATTTTAGGTTACTTCATCACTAAGAAACTAAGTTAAAAGACTATTAAATAATGATACATATTTCATATACATCGGTAATAATTCAAATTATATAACAAGGCTTGATAGTTTATTTGTTCATCATATTCACATTGTGTTATGGTATAATAGATGTAAACAATTTTATTATTTTTTTTTCTTCTCCATCACCAAAATTTAGGTTACTTCATCACTAAGAAACTAAGTTAAAACACTATTAATTAGTGACACATATTTCATATACATTGGTAACAATTCAAATTATATAATGAGACTCGATGGTATATTTATTCAACATACTCATATGGTATTATGGTATAATAATTGTAAACAATTTTAATATTTTACTTCTTCTCCATCACAAAATTTTAGGTTACTTCATCACTAAGAAACTAAGTTAAAAGACTATTAATTAATCGTACATATTTCATATACATTGGTAATAATTCAAATTATATAATGAGGCTCGTTAGTATATTTATTCACCATACTCATATGGTATTATGGTATAGTAATTGTAAACAATTTCAATATTTTACGTCTTCTCCATCACAAAAATTTAGGTTACTTCATCACTAAGAAACTAAGTTAAAACACTGTTAATTAGTGACACATATTTCATATACATTGGTAACAATTCAAATTATATAATGAGACTCGATGGTATATTTATTCACCTTACTCATATGGTATTATGGTATAATATATGTAAACAATTTCAATATTTTACTTCTTCTCCATCACAAAATTTTAGGTTTTAGGTTACTTCATCACTAAGTAAATAAGTTAAAAGACAATTAATTAATGACACCTATTTTATATACTTTAGTAATAATTAAAATTATATAACATGGCTCGATAGTATATTTGTTCACCATATTCACATTGTGTTATGGTATAATAGATGTAAACAATTTTAATATTTTTCTTCTTCTCTGTCACCAAATTTCAGGTTACTTCTTCACTAAAACACTAAGTTAAAAGACTGTTAATTAATGACACATATTTCATATACAATGCTAATAATTAAAATTCTATAATGAGTCTCAATAGTATATTTATTCACCATACACATATGGTATTATAGTATAATAGATGTAAATAATTTCAATATTTTTCTTCTTCTCTATCACCAAATTTTAGGGTACTTCTTCACTAAAAAACTAAGTTAAAAGACTATTAATTAATTACACATATTTCATATACATTGGTAATAGTTCTAATTATATAATGAGACTCAATAGTATATTTATTCACCATACTCATATGGTATTATGGTATAATAAGTGTAAATAATTTTAATATTTTACTTCTTCTCCATCACCAAATTTTAAGTTACTTCATCACTAAGAAACTAAGTTAAAAGACTATATTAATGAAACATATTTCATATACATGTGTAATAATTCAAATTATATAATGAGGCTCGATAGTATGTTTATTCACCATACTCATATGGTATTATGGTATAATAATTGTAAACAATTTCAATATTTTACTTCTTCTCCATCACCAAATTTTAGGTTACTTCATCACTAAGAAATTAAGTTAAAAGACTTTTAATTAATGACACATATTTCATATACATTGATAATAATTCAAATTATATAATGAGGCTCGATAGTATGTTTATTCACCATACTCATATGGTATTACGGTATAATATATGTAAACAATTTCAATATTTTTCTTCTTTTCCATCACCATATTTCAGGTTACTTCATCTCTAAGAAACTAAGTTAAAAGACAATTAATTAATGACACGTATTTCATATACATTAGTAATAATTAAAATTATATAACAAGGCTTGATAGTATATTTGTTCACCATATTCACATTGTGTTATGGTATAATAGATGTAAACAATTTCAATATTTATCTATTTCTCCGTCACCAAATTTCAGGTTACTTCTTCACTAAGACACTAAGTTAAAAGACTATTAATTAATGACACATATTTCATATACATTGGTAATAATTTAAATTATATAATGAAGCTCGATAGTATATTTATTCACCATACTCATATGGTATTATAGTATAATAGATGTAAATAATTTCACTATTTTTCTTCTTCTCCATCACCAAATTTTAGGTAAATTCTTCCCTAAAAAACTAAGGTAAAAAACTATTAATTAATGACACATATTTCATATACATTGCTAATAATTCAAATTATATAACAAGGCTTAATAGTTTATTTTTTCACCAAATTCAAATTGTGTTATGGTATAATAGATGTAAACAATTTCAATATTTTTCTTCTTCTCTATCACCAAATTTTAGGTTACTTCATCACTAAGAAACTAAGTTAAAAGACTTTTAATTAGTGACACATATTTCATATATATTAGTAATAATTAAAATTATATAACAAGGCTCTATAGTATATTTGTTCACCATATTCATATGGTATTCTGGTATAATAGTTGTAAACAATTTAAATATTTTTCTTCTTCTCCATCACCAAATTTTAGATTACTTCATCACTAAGAAACTAAGTTAAAAGGCTATTAAATAATGACACATATTTCATATACATTGGTAAAAATTCAAATTATATAACAGGGCTCGATAGTTTATTTGTTTACCGTATTCACATTGTGTTATGGTATAATAGATGTAAACAATTTGAATATTTTTCTTCTTCTCTATCACCAAAATTTAGGTTACTTCGTCACTAAAAAACTTAGTTAAAAGACTAATAATTAATGACATATATTTCTTATACATTGGTAATAATTCAAATTATATAATGAGGCTCGATAGTATATTTATTCACCATACTCATATGGTATTATGGTATAGTAATTGTAAACAATTTCAATATTTTACTTCTTCTCCATCACCAAATTTTAGGTTACTTCATCACTAAGAAACTAAGGTAAAATACAATTAATTAATGACACATATTTTATATACATTAGTTATAATTAAAATTATATAACAAGGCTCGATAGTATGTTCGTTCACCATATACACATTGTGTTATGGTATAATAGATGTAAACAATTTCAATATTTTTCATCTTATCCATCACCAAATTTCAGGTTACTTCTTCACTAAGACACTAAGTTAAAAGACTATTAATTAATAACACATATTTCATATGTATTGGTAATAATTATAATTATATAATGAGGCTTGATAGTATATTTATTCACCATACTCATATGATATTATGGTATAATAGATGTAAATAATTTCAATATTTTTTTTCTTCTCCATCACCAAATTTTAAGTTACTTCATCACTAAGAAACTAATTTAAAATACAATTAATTAATGACACATATTTTATATACATTGGTAATAATTAAAATTATATAACAAGGCTCGGCAGTATATTCGTTCACCATATTCACATTGCGTTATGGTATAATAGATGTAAACAATTTCAATATTTTTCTTCTTCTCCATCACCAAATTTCAGGTTACTTCTTCACTAAGACACTAAGTTAAAAGAATATTAATTAATAACACATATTTCATATGTATTGGTAATAATTCTAATTATATAATGAGGCTCGATAGTATATTTATTCGCCATACTCATATGATATTATGGTATAATAGATGTAAATAATTTCAATATTTTTCTTCTTCTTCATCACCAAATTTTAGGTTACTTCTTCACTAAAAAAGTAAGTTAAACGACTATTAATTAGTGACACATATTTCATATACATTGGTAACAATTGAAATTATATAATGAGACTCAATAGTATATTTATTCACCATACTCATATGGTATTACGGTATAATAAGTGTAAATAATTTTAATATTTTACTTCTTCTCCATCACCAAATTTTAAGTTACTTCATCTCTAAGAAACTAAGTTAAAAGACTATTTATTAATGAAACATATTTCATATACATGTGTAATAATTCAAATTATATAATGAGGCTCGATAGTATGTTTATTCACCATACTCATATGGTATTATGGTAAAATAATTGTAAACAATTTTAATATTTTACTTCTTCTCCATCACCAAATTTTAGGTTACTTCATCACTAAGAAACTAAGTTAAAAGACTTTTAATTAATGACACATATTTCATATAATTGATCATAATTCAAATTATATAATGAGGCTCGATAGCATATTTATTTACCATACCCATTTGGTATTACGGTATAATATATGTAAACAATTTCAATATTTTTCTTCTTTTCCATCACCATATTTTAGGTTACTTCATCTCTAAGAAACTAAGTTAAAAGAGAATTAATTAATGACACGTATTTCATATACATTAGTAATAATTAAAATTATATAACAAGGTTTGATAGTATATTTGTTCACCATATACACATTGTGTTATGGTATAGTAGATGTAAACAATTTCAATATTTTTCTTTTTCTCCGTCACCAAATTTCAGGTTACTTCTTCACTAAGACACTAAGTTAAAAGACTATTAATTAATGATACATATTTCATATACATTGGTAATAATTCAAATTATATAATGAGGCTCGATAGTATATTTATTCACCATACTCATATGGTATTATAGTATAATAGATGTAAATAATTTCACTATTTTTCTTCTTCTCCATCACCAAATTTTAGGTTACTTCTTCCCTAAAAAACTAAGGTAAAAAACTATTAATTAATGACACATATTTCATATACATTGGTAATAATTCAAATTATATAATGCGACTCAATAGTATATTTATTCACCATACTCATATGGTATTAAGGTATAATAATTGTATATAATTTTAATATTTTACTTCTTCTCCATCACCAGATTTTTGGTTATTTCATCAATAAGAAACTAAGTTAAAAGACTATTTATTAATGAAACATATTTCATATACATTGCTAATAAGTCAAATTATATAATGAGGCTCGACAATATATTTTTTCACCATACTTATATGGTATTCTGGTAAAATAGAAGTAAACAATTACAATATTTTTCTTCTTCTCCATCATTAAGTTTTAGATTATTTCTTCACTAAGAAACTAAGTTAAAAGACGTTTACTTAATGACACATATTTAATATACATTGATAATAAATTAAATTATATAATGAGGCTTGATAGTATATTTATTCACCATACTTATATGGTATTATGATAAAATAGAAGTAAACAATTTCAATATTTTTCTTCTTCTTCATCATTAAGATTTAGGATACTTATTCACTAAGAAACTAAGTTACAAGACGGTTACTTAATGACACATATTTTATATAAATTGATAATAATTCAAATTATATAATGAGGCTTGATATCATATTTATTCACCATATTCATATGGAATTCTGGTATAATAGTTGTAAACAATTTCAATATTTTTCTTCTTCTCCATCACCAAATTTTAGGTTACTTCATCACTAAGAAACTAAGTTAAAAAACTATTAAATAATGATACATATTTCATATACATCGGTAATAATTCAAATTATATAACAAGGCTCGATAGTTTATTTGTTCATCATATTCACATTGTGTTATGGTATAATAGATGTAAACAATTTCAATATTTTTTTTTCTACTCCATCACCAAAAATTAGGTTACTTCATCACTAAGAAACTAAGTTAAAACCCGATTAATTGGTGACACATATTTCATATACATTGGTAACAATTCAAATTATATAATGAGACTCGATGATATATTTATTCACCATACTCATATGGTATTATGGTATAATAATTGTAAACAATTTTAATATTTTACTTCTTCTCCATCACAAAATTTTAGGTTACTTCATCACTAAAAAATTAAGTTAAAAGACTATTAATCAATCGTACATATTTCATATACATTGGTAATAATTCAAATTATATAATGAGGCTCGAGAGTATATTTATTCACCATACTCATATGGTATTATGGTATAGTAACTGTAAACAATTTCAATATTTTACGTCTTCTCCATCACCAAAATTTAGGTTACTTCATCACTAAGAAACTAAGTTAAAACACTATTAATTAGTGACACATATTTCATATACATTGGTAACAATTCAAATTATATAATGAGTCTCGATGGTATATTTATTCACCGCACTCATATGATATTATGGAATAATATATGTAAACAATTTCAATATTTTACTTCTTCTCCATCACAAAATTTTAGGTTACTTCATCACTAAGAAAATAAGTTAAAAGACAATTAATTAATGACACCTATTTTATATACTTTAGTCATAATTAAAATTATATAACATGGCTCGATAGTATATTTGTTCACCATATTCACATTGTTTTATGGTATAATAGATGTAAACAATTTTAATATTTTTCTTCTTCTCTCTAACCAAATTTCAGGTTACTTCTTCACTAAGACACTAATTTAAAAGACTATTAATTAATGACACATATTTCATATACATTGGTAATAATTAAAATTATATAATGAGGCTCGACAGTATATTTATTCACCATACTCATATGGTATTATAGTATAATAGATGTAAATAATTTCAATATTTTTCTTCTTCTCCATCACCAAATTTTAGGTTACTTCTTCACTAAAAAACTAAGTTAAAAGACTATTAATTAATGACACATATTTCATATACATTGATAATAATTCAAATTATATAATTAGCCTCAATAGTATATTTATTCATCATACTTATATGGTATTATGGTATAATAATTGTAAATAATTTTAATATTTTACTTCTTCTCCATCACCAAATTTTAAGTTACTTCATCACTAAGAAACTAAATTAAAAGACTATTTTTTAATGAAACATATTTCATATACATTAGTAATAATTCAAATTATATAATGAGGTTCGATAGTATATTTATTCACCATACTTATATGGTATTATGGTAAAATAGAAGTAAATAATTTCAATATTTTTCTTCTTCTCCATTATTAAGTTTTAGGTTATTTTTTAACTAAGAAACTAAGTTAAAAGACGGTTACTTAATGGCACATATTTCATATACATTGATAATAATTTAAATTATATAATGAGGCTTGATAGTATATTTATTCACAATACTTATATGGTATTATGGTAAAATAGATGTAAACAATATCTATATTTTTCTTCTTCTCTATCATCAAAATTTAGGTTACTTCATCACTAAGAAACTAAGTTAAAAGACTATTAATTAATGACACATATTTCATATACTTTGGTAATAATTCAAATTATATAATGAGGCTCGATAGTATATTTATTCACCATACTCATATGGTATTATGGTATAATAATTGTAAACAATTTCAATATTTTACTTCTTCTCCATCACCAAATTTTAGGTTACTTCATCCCTAAAAAACTAAGTTAAAAGACTATTAATCAATGACATATATTTCATATAAATTGGTAATAATTTAAATTATATAATGAAGCTCGATAGTATATTTATTCACCATACTCATATGGTATTATGGTATAATAATTGTAAACAATTTCAATATTTTACTTCTTATTAATCACCAAATTTTAGGGTACTTCATCACTAAGAAACTAAGTTAAAAGACTATTAATTAATGACACATATTTCGAATACATTTATAATAATTCAAATTATATAATGAGGCTCGATAGCATATTTATTCACCATATTGACATTGTGTTATTGTATAATAGATGTAAATAATTTCAATATTTTCTTCTTCTCCATCACCAAATTTCAGGTTACTTCTTCACTAAGACACAAAGTTAAAAGACTATTAATCAATAACACAAATTTCTTATACATCGGTAATAATTCAAATTATATAATGAGGCTCGATAGTATATTTATTCACAATACTCATATGGTATTATGGTATAATAGATGTAAATAATTTCTATATTTTCTTCTTCTCCATCACCATATTTTAGGTTACTTCTTCACTAAAAAACTAAGTTAAAAGACTATTAATTAATGACACATATTTCATATACATTGATAATAATTCAAATTATATAATGAGACTCAATAGTATATTTATTCACCATAATCCTATAGTATTATGGTATAATAATTGTAAATAATTTTAATATTTTATTTCTTCTCTATCACCAAATTTTAGGTTACTTCATCACTTAGAAACTAAGTTAAAAGATTATTTATTAATGAAACATATTTCATATACATGTGTAATAATTCAAATTATATAATGAGGCTCGATAGTATATTTATTCACCATACTCATATGGTATTATGGTATAGTAAATGTAAACAATTTCAATATTTTACGTCTTCTCCATCACCAAATTTTAGGTTACTTAATCACTAAAAAACTATGTTGAAAGACTTTTAATTAATGACACATATTTCATATACATTGATAATAATTCAAATTATATAATGAGGCTCGATAGCATATTTATTCACCATATCCATATGGTATTATGGTTTAATATATATAAACAATTTCAATATTTTTCTTCTTCTCTATCACAAAATTTTAGGTTACTTCATCACTAAGAAACTAAGTTAAAAGACAATTAATTAATGATACCTATTTTATATACTTTAGTAATAATTAAAATTATATAACATGGCTCGATAGTATATTTGTTCACCATATTCACATTGAGATATGGTATAATAGATGTAAACAATTTTAATATTTTTCTTCTTCTCTGTCACCAAATTTCAGGTTACTTCTTCACTAAGACACTAAGTTAAAAGACTATTAATTAATGACACATATTTCATATTCATTGGTAATAATTAAAATTATTTAATGAGGCTCGATAGTATATTTATTCATAATACTCATATGGTATTATAGTATAATAGATGTAACTAATTTCAATATTTTTCTTCTTCTCCATCACCAAATTTTAGGTTACTTCTTCACTAAAAAACTAATTTAAAAGACTATTAATTAATGACACATATTTCATATACATTGGTAATAATTCAAATTATATAATGAGACTCAATACTATATTTATTCACCATACTCATATGGTATTATGGTATAATAATTCTAAATAATTTTAATATTTTACTTCTTCTCCATCACCAAATTTTAAGTTACATCATCACTAAGAAACTAAGTTAAAATACTATTTATTAATGAAACATATTTCATATACGTGTGTAATAATTCAAATTATATAATGAGGCTCGATAGTATGTTTATTCACCATACTCATATGGTATTATGGTATAATAATTGTAAACAATTTCAATATTTTACTTCTTCTCCATCACCAAATTTTAGGTTATTTCATCACTAAGAAATTAAGTTAAAAGACTTTTAATTAATGACACATATTTCATATACATTGATAATAATTCAAATTATATAATGAGGCTCGATAGCATATTTATTCACCATATCCATTTGGTATTACGGTATAATATATATATATACAATTTCAATATTTTTCTTCTTTTCCATCACCATATTTTAGGTTACTTCATCTCTAAGAAACTAAGTTAAAAGGCAATTAATTAATGACACATATTTCATATACATTAGTAATAATAAAAATTATATAACAAGGCTTGATAGTATATTTGTTCACTATATTCACATTGTGTTATGGTATAATAGATGTAAACAATTTCAATATTTTTCTTTTTCTCTGTCACCAAATTTCAGGTTACTTCTTCACTAAGAAACTAAATTAAAAGACTATTTATTAATGAAACATATTTCATATACATTGGTAATAAGTCAAATTATATAATGAGGCTCGATAGTATATTTTTTCACCATACTTATATGGTATTCTGGTAAAATAGAAGTAAACAATTACAATATTTTTCTTCTTCTCCATCATTAAATTTTAGGTTATTTCTTCACTAAGAAACTAAGTTAAAAGACGTTTACTTAATGGCACATATTTCATATACATTGATAATAAATTAAATTATGTAATGAGGCTTGATAGTATATTTATTCACCATACTTAGATGGTATTATGATAAAATAGAAGTAAACAATTTCAATATTTTTCTTCTTCTTCATCATTAAGTTTTAGGCTACTTATTCACTAAGAAACTAAGTTACAAGACGGTTACATAATGACACATATTTTATATAAATTGATAATAATTCAAATTATATAATGAGGCTTGATATCACATTTATTCACCATATTCATATGGAATTCTGGTATAATAGTTGTAAACAATTTTAATATTTTTCTTCTTCTCCATCACCAAATTTTAGGTTACTTCATCACTAAGAAACTAAGTTAAAAGACTATTAAATAATGATACATATTTCATATACATCGGTAATAATTCAAATTATATAACAAGGCTTGATAATTTATTTGTTCATCATATTCAAATTGTGTTATGGTATAATAGATGTAAACAATTTCAATATTTTTTTTCTTCTCCATCACCAAAATTTAGGTTACTTCATCACTATGAAACTAAGTTAAAAACTATTAATTAGTGACACATATTTCATATACATTGGTAACAATTGAAATTATATAATGAGACTCGATGGTATATTTATTCACCATACTCATATGGTATTATGGTATAATAATTGTAAACAACTTTAATATTTTACTTTTTCTCCATCACTCAATTTTAGGTTACTTCATCACTAAGAAACTAAGTTAAAAGACTATTAATTAATAACATATATTTCATATGTATTGGTAATAATTCTAATTATATAATGAGGCTCGATAGTATATTTATTCGCCATACTCATATGATATTATGGTATAATAGATGTAAATAATTTCAATATTTTTCTTCTTCTCCATCACCAAATTTTAGGTTACTTCTTCACTAAAAAAGTAAGTTAAACGACTATTAATTAATGAAACATATTTCATATTCATTGGTAATAATTCAAATTATATAACAAGGCTCAATAGTTTATTTGTTCACCATATTCACATTGTGTTATGGTATAATAGATGTAAACAATTTCAATATTTTTCTTCTTCTCCCTTATCAAATTTTAGGTTACCTCATCACTAAGAAACTAAGTTAAAAGACTTTTAATTAGTGACACATATTTCATATACATTGTTAATAATAAAAATTATATAACAAGGCTCAATAATATATTTGTTCACCATATTCATATGGTATTCTGGTATAATAGTTATAAACAATTTCAATATTTTTCTTCTTCTCCATCACCAAATTTTAGGTTACTTCATCACTAAGAAACTAAGTTAAAAGACTATTAAATAATGACAAATATTTCATATATATTGGTAATAATTCAAATCATAAAACAAGGCTCGATAGTTTATTTGCTCATCATATTCACATTGTGTTATGGTATAATAGATGTAAACAATTTCAATATTTTTCTCCTTTTCTATCACCAAAATTTAGGTTACTTCGTCACTAAGAAACTTAGTTAAAAGACTAATAATTAATGACACATATTTCATATATATTGGTAATAATTCAAATTATATAATGAGGTTCGATAGTCTATTTATTCACCATACTCATATGGTCTTAAGGTATAATAACTGTAAAAAATTTCAATATTTTACTTCTTCTCCATCACCAAATTTTAGGTTACTTCATCACTAAGAAACTAAGTTTAAAAAAAATTAATTAATTATACATATTTTACATACATTGGTAATAATTAAATTTATATAACAAGGCTCGATAGTATATTCGTTCACCATAATCACATTGTGTTATGGTATAATAGATGTAAACAATTTCAATATATTTCTTCTTCTCCATCACCAAATTTCAGGTTACTTCATCACTAAGACACTAAGTTAAAAGATTATTAATTAATAACACATATTTCATATGTATTGGTAATAATTCTAATTATATAATGAGGCTCGATAGTATATTTATTCGCCATACTCATATGATATTATGGTATTATAGACGTAAACAATTTCAATATTTTTCTTCTTCTCCATCACCAAATTTAAGGTTACTTCATCACTAATAAATTAAGTTAAAAGACTTTTAATTAGTGAAACATATTTCATATACGTTGGTAATAATTCAAATTATATATTGGGGCTCGATAGTATATTTATTCACTATACTCATATGGTATTATTATACAATAATTGTAAACAATTTCAATATTTTACATCTTCTCCATCACCAAATTTTAGGTTACTTCGTCACAAAGAAACTAAGTTAAAAGACTATTAATCAATGACACATATTTCTTATACATTGGTAATAATTAAAATTATATAATGAGTCTCGATAGTATATTTATTCACCATACTCATATGGTATTATAGTATAATAGATGTAAATAATTTCAATATTTTTCTTCTTCTCTATCACCAAATTTTAGGTTTCTTCTTCACAAAAAAACTAAGTTAAAAGACTATTAATTAATTACACATATTTCATATATATTGGTAATAGTTCTAATTATATAATGAGACTCAATAGTATATTTATTCACCATACTCATATGGTATTATGGTATAATAAGTGTAAATAATTTTAATATTTTACTTCTTCTCCATCACCAAATTTTAAGTTACTTCATCACTAAGAAACTAAGTTAAAAGACTATTAATCAATGACACATATTTCATTTACATGTGTAATAATTCAAATTATATAATGAGGCTCGATAGTATGTTTATTCACCATACTCATATGGTATTATGGTATAATAATTGTAAACAATTTCAATATTTTACTTCTTCTCTATCACCAAATTTTAGGTTACTTCATCACTAAGAAACTAAGTTAAAAACCTTTTAATTAATGACACATATTTCATATACATTGATAATAATTCAAATTATATAATGAGGCTCGATAGCATATTTATTCACCATACCCATTTGGTATTACGGTATAATATATGTAAACAATTTCAATATTTTTCTTCTTTTCCATCACCATATTTTAGGTTAATTCATCTCTAAGAAACAAAGTTAAAAGACAATTAATTAATGACACGTATTTCATATACATTAGTAATAATTAAAATTATATAACAAGCCTTGATAGTATATTTGTTCACCATATTCACATTGTGTTATGGTATAATAGATGTAAAAAATTTCAATATTTTTCTATTTCTCCGTCACCAAATTTCAGGTTACTTCTTCACTAAGACACTAAGTTAAAAGACTATTAATTAATGACACATATTTCATATACATTGGTAATAATTCAAATTATATAATGAGGCTCGATAGTATATTTATTCACCATACTCATATGGTATTATAGTATAATAGATGTAAATAATTTCAATATTTTTCTTCTTCTCCATCACCAAATTTTAGGTAACTTCTTCCCTAAAAAACTAAGGTAAAAAACAGTTAATTAATGGCAAATTTTCATATACATTGGTAATAATTCAAATTATAAAACAAGGCTTAATAGTTTATTTTTTCACCAAATTCACATTGTGTTATGGTATAATAACTGTAAACAATTTCAATATTTTACTTCTTCTCCATCACCAAATTTTAGGTTACTTCATCACTAGGAAACTAAGTTAAAAAACAATTAATTAATTATATATATTTTATATACATTGGTAATAATTAAATTTCTATAACAAGGCTCGATAGTATATTCGTTCACCATTATCACATTGTGTTATGGTATAATAGATGTAAACAATTTCAATATATTTCTTCTTCTCCATCACCAAATTTCAGGTTACTTCTTCACTAAGACACTAAGTTAAAAGATTATTAATTAATAACACATATTTCATATGTATTGGTAATAATTCTAATTATATAATGAGGCTCGATAGTATATTTATTCGCCATACTCATATGATATTATGGTATTATAGACGTAAACAATTTCAATATTATTCTTCTTCTCCATCACCAAATTTAAGGTTACTTCATCACTAATAAATTAAGTTAAAAGACTTTTAATTAATGAAACATATTTCATATACATTTGTAATACTTCAAATTTTATATTGGGGCTCGATAGTATATTTATTCACTATACTCATATGGTATTCTTATAAAATAATTGTAAACAATAGCAATATTTTACTTGTTCTCCATCACCAAATTTCAGGTTACTTCTTCACTAAGAAACTAAGTTAAAAGACTATTAATCAATGACACATATTTATTATACATTGGTAATAATTAAAATTATATAATGAGTCTCGATAGTATATTTATTCACCATACTCATATGGTATTATAGTATAATAGATGTAAATAATTTCAATATTTTTCTTCTTCTCTGTCACCAAATTTTAGGTTACTTCTTCACAAAAAAACTAAGTTAAAAGACTATTAATTAATGACACATATTTCATATACATTGGTAATAATTCAAATTATATAATGAGACTCAATAGTATATTTATTCACCATACTCATATGGTATTATGGTATAATAAGTGTAAATAATTTTAATATTTTACTTCTTCTCCATCACCAAATTTTAAGTTACTTCATCTCTAAGAAACTAAGTTAAAAGACTATTTATTAATGAAACATATTTCATATACATGTGTAATAATTCAAATTATATAATGAGGCTCGATAGTATATTTATTCACCATACTCATATGGTATTATGGTATAGTAAATGTAAACAATTTCAATATTTTACGTCTTCTCCATCACCAAATTTTAGGTTACTTAATCACTAAGAAACTATGTTGAAAGACTTTTAATTAATGACACATATTTCATATACATTGATAATAATTCAAATTATATAATGAGGCTCGATAGCATATTTATTCATCATACCCATATGGTATTATGGTTTAATATATATAAACAATTTCAATATTTTTCTTCTTCTCTATCACAAAATTTTAGGTTACTTCATCACTAAGAAACTAAGTTAAAAGACAATTAATTAATGACACCTATTTTATATACTTTAGTAATAATTAAAATTATATAACATGGCTCGATAGTTTATTTGTTCACCATATTCACATTGAGTTATGGTATAATAGATGTAAACAATTTTAATATTTTTCTTCTTCTCTGTCACCAAATTTCAGGTTACTTCTTCACTAAGTCAAAAGACTATTAATTAATGACACGTATTTCATATTTATTGGTAATAATTAAAATTATATAATGAGGCTTGATAGTATATTTATTCACCATACTCATATGGTATTATAGTATAATAGATGTAAATAATTTCAATATTTTTCTTCTTCTCCATCACCAAATTTTAGGTTACTTCTTCACTAAAAAACTAATTTAAAAGCCTATTAATTAATGACACATATTTCATATACATTGGTAATAATTCAAATTATATAATGAGACTCAATAGTATATTTATTCACCATACTCATATGGTATTATGGTATAATAATTGTAAATAATTTTAATATTTTACTTCTTCTCCATCACCAAATTTTAAGTTACTTCATCACTAAGAAACTAAGTTAAAAGACTATTTATTAATGAAACATATTTCATATACATGTGTAATATTTCAAATTATATAATGAGGCTCGATAATATGTTTATTCACCATACTCATATGGTATTATGGTATAATAATTGTAAACAATTTCAATATTTTACTTTTTCTCCATCACCAAATTTTAGGTTACTTCATCACTAAGAAACTAAGTTAAAAGACTTTTAATTAATGACACATATTTCATATACATTGATAATAATTCAAATTATATAATGAGGCTCGATAGCATATTTATTCACCATACCCATTTGGTATTACGGTATAATATATATAAACAATTTCAATATTTTTCTTCTTTTCCATCACCATATTTTAGGTTACTTCATCTCTAAGAAACTAAGTTAAAAGACGATTAATTAATGACACGTATTTCATATACATTAGTAATAACTAAAATTATATAACAAGGCTTGATAGTATATTTGTTCACCATATTCACATTGTGTTATGGTATAATAGATGTAAACAATTTCAATATTTTTCTTTTTCTCCGTCACCAAATTTCAGGTTACTTCTTCACTAAGGCCCGATTATATTTTAACTGCACCAACAATATGGTGGAGTATGAAGCGTGCATCATGGGTCTTCGAGCTTCTATTGACCTAAAGATTATGTTTTTGAGCGTATTCGGATATTCCGCTCTGGTGATCAGTCAGATCAAAGGCGAATGGGATACGAAGCACCCGAATCTTATACCTTACAAAGAGTATGTACTGACATTTCTCCCACACTTTGAGGAGATAACCTTTGAACACTTCCCACGAGAAGAGAATTAGTTGGCGGACGCGTTAGCTACCATGTCTTCTATGTTCAAAGTCAGGTGGGACAATGAAGCTCCCCAAATTACCACTGAGAGGTTGGACGAACCCGCACGTTGCTGTGACATTGAGACTGAAGAGGTAGCAGATAAACCATGGTTTCACGAGGTAAAGAGGTAACTTGAGGCTCAAGAATACCCCGAGGGGGCATATGTCAATGATAAGAAGTTTCTGATAAGATTCGTTGTGAAGTTCTTCATCAGTAATGGTATCCTCTATAAGCGTAACCATGATTCAACCTTACTGCGATGCATAGACAAGAGCGGGGCAGAAAGGATCATGGCATAGTTACATGAAGGTACCTTCGGAACTCATTCTAGTGGACATACCATGGCGAAGAAAATCCTGTGGAGTTAATAAGTGGGGTATACCTTAGGATCTAGTTCATCATAATTTCTTCTCTTGATTTCTTTGTTTGCTTTATTTTTAAGGGTTTGTTTGGAGTTACTATAGATCCTAACCCGGATCTGGGGAATACCTTTTAGGTAAGTAGCAATAGACTATGAGGGAACTGTACGGTGTAGGTTGAAGCAGTAGCTACATTGGTGTGGCACTTTGGTTGGTACCGATATCCCTTGTGGAGAAACGAGGAGAATACGGGGCCGCCGTGTGGTATCGTTAAGCATCAACTGACCTTAGAACCTTTAATCGCCCAACTTGGCCATTAGAAAGTAGTGAGATAGCCGGCCTTGGTGTAAAGCTGAGAACTGGTTGATACTCGATGCTACACTCATTGAGACCATACTCTCGGAATAATTTCGGCCACAAGAAAAGATTGTGTGAGCTGAAACCATGACCGATGGAGGATGGTCAGTGATATTAAGATCCTCTAGAATCCGGTTACTTTTTTAGGACAGTTTTGAAACCAACTTAACTTCAAGAGGGTATTACCTTTGACCTCATGCAAGCCTTAAACCTAAGGGCTTTTTATGATTTGAATGTGTTTGCAATACCTGTTGTTTTCTATACCTGTGGTTTATCATGACATCATGCATCATAACATGGCATTCATGCTTCATTACACTAACCATTTCAAAGACCAAGGGAATTTTTTTTCCTGTTTTGCAGATCATGGCTTTCGTGCATAGAAAAACTATCTGAATCAGCTTTGTGGAGATACCATCCCAACTCAAAGAGCTAGTGTCAAGAATTTTCCTTTCTTGCAACCCTTTGCCTACCTTGATTGGAGATATTTTGCACGCTCTCTATACTCGTACCACGAGGAGAAGAGGGTCTCTTATGTGCTGCATGTCGTTGTTGTCGAGGTGGTTTATTTCTCACCTCCCTAGGTCTATACTGAAGAACGAAGAAGGTTTGGGTTGGTCGCACAAAATAATGTCACTCACTCATACGAATATTCTTTGGTGTTCCTGAGCTATGGAAGACGTTGTTGTTATTGACCGCTGTGGGAGGTATCCTAATGTCCCATTACTTGGTATCAGAGGAGGTATAACTTATAGTCCTTCTCTAGCGTTGCGACAATTTGGTCGTGCTTGAAGAGATGGTCCCCATGAGTTACTTCTCGAGGATATTGTATTCGACTATGAAGATGATGTTAAGGGGCATCGTCGGAGGTTCATACGAGCTTGGGGCATGGTAAATAGATCTGACCCCCATGAGTTGGGACTGAAGACTTCCCTTCCGATGCAGTCTTACCTCCAATGGCTCCGAGCTCGTGCCCAAAAGCTTATGATGCCTTATGCGGCCGTATTACCGGTGATTATGGAACCCACTACTGAAGGCGACATTCCTTACACGGTTCTCTATCCTTACATGCCCACTGATCTTGGGGAGTTACAGAGGTCTTTGATTCAGCTGAAGAATGAGCGAGATACATAAAGGGAGCAGTTCCATGAGCAAGAGAGGAAGATTTTAAAGCTCACTAGGCAGCTCGAGGAAGAAAGAGTGCTCAAAGAATTACATCAGCTCAAAGAGAAAGTGTCCATGGGACTTTTGATTTTGCTTTTCTAGTTTTAGATTTGTTTTATTTACTTATTTGTAACGCCTTAAAGGCATGTTGAACCTTTCAAATTTTAAGCTAATAAAGTTTTGTTTATTTTGGTTTGCAAATTTAAATCTCCCAAAGTCTTTGAAATCATTACATGCACATCCCATTATCATACACATCATTACAGTTACCACTACAGGTTTCTCATCTTCTTCGTTATTTATTTCAGCAGAAATGTCTTCCGATCAAGTCATCGAAGATCTTCAGGCACAGAACGCCCAGTTCCAACAGATGTTCATCAATCTGGAAAAGGGGCAAGAGGATCCGAAGACCCTCATTCTGAAGGAGAAGAAGAAAAAGAAGAAGGTTGGTATTCTGAATATGGGCAGAAGGTTTAGAGAAAGGTTGAAGCATCAAATTGATCTGATCTCTTCATCCAAAGACGGGGAGAACTAAGAAGAGGAAAAGGACCCTAGTCCTACAGTCTTTGACAATGATACTGATTATGATGATGAGCAATATCCTCCTACTGAGGATAGATACAAGCAGCTAGAAGACCGTCTGAGTGCTATGGAAGTTCAAAAGGTACCTGGTTTGGATTTCGGAGAATTGGGACTGGTATCGGGAGTGGTCATCCCTCAAAAGTTCAAGGCTCCAGTTTTAGCTAAGTATGATGGAGTGTCCTGCCCAAAGCTTCATCTCCGTTCTTATGTCAGGAAAATTCAACCCCACACTGCTGATAGAAATTTGTGGGTGCATTTATTTCAAGATAGTCTGTCAGGGACTCAGCTTGAATGGTTCTACCAGTTGGAAGGGGCCAATGTCTGAAATTGGGAAGATCTTGTTGTTGCTTTCTACAAGCAGTATCAGTATAACACCGACCTTGCTCCCACTCGTACTCAACTCTAGAGTATGTCCATGGGTGCAGGTGAAGGTTTCAAAGATTATGCTCAAAAATAGAGAGATTTGGCTGGAAGAGTTCAACCCCCTTTGTCTGATAGGGAGTTGGTTGATATGTTTCTGGGGATGTTGTCTGGTCTATTTTTTAATCACTTAATCGACAGCTCGTCATTTGGTTTCACCGAGTTGATTTTAACTGGAGAAAGAGTAGAGGTTGGAATTCGAAGTGGCAAAATATAGAAGGATTCCTCTTCGAGTTAGGTAAAGAAACCTTTTACTAGTAAGAAGGAAGCCAGTGCAGTTTATAGCCCGAGAGGCCAAAACAGATCTGAACACCGTCCAATGGTAAATGTTGTAGTGATACCAAGACCCGCAGTTGCTCCACAATGCAACAATCAACAAAGGGTGGAAAGACCATAGCGGCAGTTTACCCGCATTAGCATGACATTGGCTGAAGTGTTACCTCATCTACTGAGATCCAACTTGGCAACCTTAAGAGAGGCTCCCAAGAATCTAAACACTACCTCTCCTAGATACAATCCCAACGTGCGGTGCGCCTACCATTCTGAGAGTCCTGGCCACGATACAAATGATTGTTGGGCTCTGAGAAACAAAGCACAAGATCTGCTTGAAGCTAAGGAGATAGAGTTCGATGCCCTAGAAAATCCAAATGTTAGAACTGCTCCCATGCCCAAACATGGTCGTGGAGTCAATGTTGTTGACACTGATTTGTTTGTGACCTCTGTTGAAGAAAGTTCTACTCCTCTTATGACTGTTAAGAGGAATCTACTATTGGACGGTTTATTTCCGGGTTGTGGTGAAGGTTGCCACATGTACTCGATATTACCTTCTGGTTACCGTTTGTTGAAGTCAGATGTTCAGCGCCTGATGGATAATAAAGAGATTTTGTTTGAGAAGACTATGATTCATGTTGTTCCAAATGAAGATGTTGCCATTATAACCATTTCCTTCAATCCTCCCAAGGTTTCCTCGAGAAGACCTGTTAGGATTACACTTGTTCAAAGAATTGCTCAGCTAATAATCACTGTTCCTGGTCTCATCCCATACACTTCAGACAAGGCTGTCCCATGGCACTATGGTGCTGATGTGTATTATCATGGCATTAAGCAAGATTTGAAGAATGAAGAAGCTAATATTGATGTCAGTAATATTGTCGGGGCTAGTAAGGTTACCCGAAGCGGGAGGATCTTCTCTCCCGAGATTTCCCCTCCGACTGTCAATAAACCTATTGCCATTCCATCTTCTGTTCCCTCTAGTACATCAACAACTGTTCCAGTTCTTACTCCAGTTATCACCACTATCGTCGAGCCATCTGAGACTCGAGGAAAATAAATTATAGGTGAGCCTGCCCGGATGGAGGCGCCTAGAAAAATTGTTGTGGAAGACTTTAAACAGAAAATAGAGGAAATACTGAAAATTATCAAGAAAAGTGACTACAATGTGGTCGAACAGTTGGGGAAGACCCCGTCAAAGATCTCCATGTTGTCTCTGTTGTTGTGTTCTGAAGCCCTTGTGAAGGATTTGATTGCATTTCTCAAGACTGCGCATGTTCCGCAGGAAACTTCTGCAGATCAGTTCAAAGATTGTGTGGCTAGCCTGACTTCTGACAATGGGCTAGGTTTTTCAGATGCGGATCTGACCTCTAAGGGGAGGAATCATAATGATGCTCTGCATGTCTCGATTGAGTGTAGGGGAACCACTATGGCTCATGTACTGGTACACACCGGGTCTTTGCTGAATGTTCTACCGAAGAAAGCGTTGGACCGTTTGGATTGTGAGGGTTTGACTTTAAAGCCAAGTAACATTGTGGTAAGGGCTTTTGACGAATCAAAAAGAATGGTGCACGGGGAGGTGGACATCCCTGTCAAAGTGGGTTCTCAGACCTTTGGGTCCATCTTCTACGTAATGGACATCAGGCCATCATATTCTTGCTTGCTGGGTCGTCCTTGGATCCATAGGGCTGGGGCAGTTACTTCCACACTGCATCAAATGCTGAAGTATCCAGTAAAGGGGAAGATTGTCACGGTGCGAGGTGAAGAAGAGCATATGGTGAGTCATCTCAATTCCTTCCGTTATATAGATATGGACGAGGAGTTCATAGAAACCCCTTGTCAGATCTTTGAAGAGGTCCCTCAAACTTTGGCATCAACTGAAGTTACTACCAACAAACCTCCGCTGAAGATGGCTTCTCTCAAGGACGCCAGGGCTGTAGTTTAAGAAGGTGGGTGTACCAAATGGGGTCGGCTCCCTAATTTCACTCGCAAAACTGACAAATTTGGTATGTGCTTTACTACAGGAGCACAAAGGGCTATCAGGCGCGCACGGATTGGAATACCTCCTCTACATATCAGCAATCAGGGAATTAATGCAATTGAAGACAATGAAGAAGATTCAGACATCGATAGTTGGATCTAACCAACAACCAATGGTGGACTGAATAACTGGACAGCTAGGGACTTCATACCTGTTTCTTTTATTTCGCAGTAATTGACTTTTGTTTTAAGATTTATAAAAAACAGTTTGAAACTTTACGGCCCGGTGCCTTGCCCGAGGAACCTTGGCTTTGCTTGTGAGGGCTTATTATTTGTCATTTCATATATCATTAATAAAGCATTGGACGTTTCTTGCATTGCAAATTTTACGCTCCTTGTTTTTCTTTTATGTGTCCCACTTTATCAAAACAGCTATTCTCTTACACACACTCACGTATCATACTGCAGATCCATATCCACTTTGGATCTCATTGATAACAACTCTGCTAATTCCAGTTATGACTTCAAAAATCCAATCAACCAAGCCGAGGACGAAGGTGAGGATGATTATGAGGTGCCTGGAGAACTTGATAGACTATTATAGCAGGAAGAAAGGGCCATACAGCCTCATGAAGTGCCAGTTGAGTCAGTGAATTTGGGTATAGAGGAAGACAGGAAAGAGGTTAAAATAGGTATGAATCTGGATCCTAGAGTCAAACAACGGTTAATATAGATGCTCCATGACAATGTTGAGATCTTCGCCTGGTCCTATGAAGACATGCCTGGTTTGGACAATGATATTGTGGTACATCGCTTGCCAACCAAAGAAGACTGCCCTCCGGTGAAGCAGAAGGTCCCCCGTATGCGCCCTGAGATGTCAAAGAAAATCAAAGTAGAGGTCATGAAACAACTCGACGCAGGATTCTTAGCTGTCACTTCTTATCCGTAGTGGGTTGCTAACGTCGTTCTGGTACCTAAGAAGGACGGTAAGGAACGGAAGTGTATGGACTACAGAGATCTGAATAGGGCAAGCCCCAAGGATGACTTCCCACTTCCTCACATTGATGTTTTAGTCGACAACACCGTGCAGCACAAGATCTTTTCCTTCATGGATGGTTTTTCTGGCTACAACCAGATCAAGATGGCTCCTGAGGACATGGAGAAGACAAGCTTCGTTACGCAGTGGGGCACCTTCTGTTACAAGGTAATGCCTTTTGGGTTGAAGAATGTTGGGGCAACTTATCAATGCTCCATGGTAGCTTTGTTCCAAGACTTGATTCACCACGAGATCAAGGTGTATGTGGATGAAATGATAGCCAGGTCCCAAACTGAGGAAGAGCACCTTGATCATCTCCAGAAACTGTTTGACAGGTTGAAGACATCCAAGCTAAGGTTGAATCCGAACAAGTGTACCTTCGGGGTAAGGTCTGGTAAGCTTATGGGTTTTATTTTTAGTGACAAAGGTATTCAGGTGGACCCTTCAAAGGTAAAAGCCATACAAGAAATATCGGCTCCCTGCACATCTGACTGCTACTTGTGAGCCAATCTTCAAGCTGCTGAAGAAAGATCAAGTGGTAAAGTGGAATCATGAATTCCATACTGCTTTTGAAAGAATCAAAGAATACCTTCAAGAACTACCAATTCTTATGCCTCCGGTTGAAGGAAGACCTTTGATGTTATACTTGACAGTGCTAGACAACTCAATGGGGTGTATGTTGGGGCAGCATGACGAGTCTGGTCGAAAAGAGCACGCCATTTATTACCTTAGCAAAAAGTTTACTAACTGTGAGACCCGATACTCATTGCTCGAGAAAAATTGCTGCGCTTTGGCATGGGTTGCTCGCCGACTGAGACAATACATGCTGACTCACACTACCCTGTTGATATCAAAGATGGATCTGATCAAGTATATTTTTGAGAAGCCTGCCTTATCCAGAAGAATAGCAAGATGGCAGATGATCTTAACCGAGTACGACATCCAATACACAACCCAAAAAGAAATCAAGGGGAGTGTATTGGCGGATCATTCGGCACATCAAGCCGTGGATGACTACCAGTCCATGAATTTCGAGTTCCCGAATGAGAATATCATGTTGGTGACCGACTTTGAAGAACCTGGATGGATGGAGGACCCGAGGAGGGGTCCCGATGGTCTATGTATTTTGATGGAGCCTCGAACGCATTGGGTAGCGGCATTGGTGCTGTAATTATATCTCCTGAGGGATGTCATACTCCGTTCACTGCCCGATTATATTTTAACTGCACCAATAATATGGTGGAGTCTGAAGCATGCATCATGGGTCTTCGAGCCTCTATTGACCTAAGGATTAAGTTTTTGAGTGTATTCGGAGATTCCGCTCTGGTGATCAGTCAGATCAAAGGCGAATGGGATACGAAGCACCCGAATCTTATACCTTACAAAGAGTATGTACTGACATTGCTCCCGCATATTGAGGAGATAACCTTTGAATACTTCCCACGAGAAGAGAATCAGTTGGCGGACGCACTAGCTACCATGTCTTCTATGTTCAAAGTCAGGTGGGACAATGAAGCTCCCCAAATTACCAATGAGAGGTTGGACGAACCCGCACGTTGCTGTGACATTGAGACTAAAGAGGTAGTAGATAAACCATGATTTCACGAGGTAAAGAGGTATCTTGAGGCTCAAGAATACCCCGAGGGGGCATCTGTCAATGATAAGAAGTTTCTGAGAAGATTCGTTGTGAAGTTCTTCATCAGTAATGGTATCCTCTATAAGCGTAACCATGATTCAACCTTACTGCGATGCATAGACAAGAGCGAGGCAGAAAGGATCATGGCATAGTTACATGAAGGTACCTTCGGAACTCATTCTAGTGGACATACCATGGCGAAGAAAATCCTGGGGAGTTAATAAGTGGGGTATACCTTAGGATCTAGTTCATCATAATTGCTTCTCTTGATTGCTTTGTTTGCTTTATTTTTAAGGGTTTGTTTGGAGTTACTATAGATCCTAACCCGGATCTGGGGAATACCTTTTAGGTAAGTAGCAATAGACTATGAGGGAACTGTACGGTGTAGGTTGAAGCAGTAGCTACATTGGTGTGGCACTTTGGTTAGTACCGATATCCCTTGTGGAGAAACGAGGAGAATACGGGGCCGCCGTGTGGTATCGTTAAGCATCAACTGACCTTAGAACCTTTAATCGCCCAACTTGGCCATTAGAAAGTAGTGAGATAGCCGGCCTTGGTGTAAAGCTGAGAACTAGTTGATACTCGATGCTACACTCATTGAGACCATACTCTCGGAATAATTTCGGCCACAAGAAAAGATTGTGTGAGCTGAAACCATGACCGATGGAAGATGGTCAGTGATATTAAGATCCTCTAGAATCCGGTTACTTTTTTAGGACAGGTTTGAAACCAACTTAACTTCAAGAGGGTATTACCTTTGACCTCATGCAAGCCTTAAACCTAAGGGCTTTTTATGATTTGATTGTGTTTGCAATACCTGTTGTTTTCTATACCTGTGGTTTATCATGACATCATGCATCATAACATGGCATTCATGCTTCATTACAATAACCATTTCAAAGACCAAGGGAATGCTTGTTAAGAATGCATGTATATTGCTGGGGAATGTTGAGATCTGCGGGAGGATACCCAACTTCCTTAAGGCTGATAACTTTGCTTAGAGAGCGTATTGACTTGCTGACGTACTCTCTGGGGAATTGAGATACCTGGTTATGTTCTTCAACTGAACTCACCTTGATACCTTGGAGGACGGAACAATTAGATTGCTTAGACCACCCATTATTTCCCCTGTTTCTATGGGGGAGGCACCCGTGGGATGCTGATAATAGTTGAGGGTCAAACCTTCTTCAAGTAGGCAGGTGACAAGATGACAGGACATAGTCGTACGCTTTGATCCCTAACTTTTGCCTGGACCGCCCTTTCGGGTTTTCAGTCCACCGGGATACCCATTTTTGCCCAAGCCGCCTTTTCAGGTTTTCGACTTGCCGGGTGTACAGATTTTTCATTTCATCCCTTCATTTTGCCCGAACCCTTTTGGTTCGCCGGGAAGCCCTAATTTTTGCCTAGGTGTGTCAACCTAGCGGGTCTTTGATTATGCGTATTTTTTTTTTCGACCATGTCCGTGCTTTCAGGATGCAGGGAGTTGTCACTGTTAGGAGTGTTTTGTCATGCCACCAGAAGGTGTTTGATCAGGCAAGATTCGTTGTTGGAATTCCCCAAGTGACTCAGGCGGAGATTTGCCCCAGACTATTTGACCTTTGAGAGATTCTCTGAATCTTGATTGGACTGCCCCAGATAATAGACCCTGATCATATCATGCCCCTTGATTGGAAGTGCTTCTGTTCATTAGGCATTCGTTGTGCAAATTTCTATACTGTTCAAACAAAAAGTCATATGCAAACAAAGTTATGTTAAAAATGCAAAGCTTATGTCTGTCTTGAAGATTTTGAAAATGCATTCTTTTTCATAAAACAAATGAATGTTTGTAAAACGTGATGTCAACTCCTTCTTTATAGTAAGCCTTAAGGAGTCAGGATACCTTTCGTAACAGTATGCTTTCGAACTAACCCATGTTTCAGCTAGGACTTTTGAGGGTTATAACGTGGCCTGGTTCACGGTTTAAGAAACAAAGGATAAAGGCTCAAATTTTATTTGTACCCACCTGCTCTTCGTGATGTTCTCCAAACCTAAACTCAGTTGATCATACGTTAGACCTTGTTTGAGTCTTTGCTATGATTTTCCGGTGATGATTCGAATGTTGATAACTTATTTTGAATAGGCAGTCATTCCTTTTTTTGTTGAGGGTTTATAGGACCTCTTTATTTTGATTTCATTATCCCTTTCTTTTTTTTTTGCCTGAACTGTTTCCTTTTTTGGAATTACAGTCAGCGGGATGCCCCAGTTTTGTAAGTCTCCTTCATGGGTTTTGACTTAATGGGTTTTTATTTTTGCGATATAACGACTGCCTATCCTTATGATTGTTCGGAACCAACACTGTCTTTTGTTGTTTTGTAAGGATCTCTTTGGTGCCATTTGTTATGCACTTGGATCAACTGAGAGAACTACCCTGCCCCAGGTTATGATTAAGGGTTTTAATTTTCGAAAAGAAAAACTCCTACTTCTTTGGCTCAGAGGGGTTGACGAGGGATTATCTTCCTTATAACTCCAGTGTTTAGGGATTGAAACAATGCCTGTACCTCATCAGCGGGGTTCGTTCAAAAGCATACTGTAAGGATCGTGGTATCGTTTTCGTCATCCTCCCTCAAGAGGCTTAGAATTATTAATTAAGAGTTGATCATCAGAAAAAATATGAAAATAATTTGCATTTAGTGAATACGAATATATTGATTCAAAATAGACATAAGCGATGCATTAATGGAATAACAATGTTTAACATGAATAAATGTCTAAACAATCAAAGAACAACACAACTTGAACATTCGAATGAACAAAAGTCTTTTCATCTCAGGGCTTGTCACTTCAAATGGTGAGCCTTGGAGGGATGGTAGAAAAATTCTGCCTGGCCATCTTGTGTGAACTCCCGTGCTCCCTCATCAATCAGGTCTTGGATCTTGTTTTTCAAAGCCCAACACTCGTTTGTATCATGTCCTGGACAAGCAGAGTGGTAGGCATACCTTTTATTGGGATCATAGACAGGAGATGTTGTGTTCTGGTTCCGGGGATGAGCCCTTAATGTGATCAGGTTCAATCTTAACAGGCGTTGTAAAGCTTGGAACAACGACATGTTGAGCTGGGTGAATTGCCTCCTGGGCTTGTCGGGTTGAAGCTGGTGAGGTTGATGCTGAATTTGTGGCGCTGAAGCCATTTGAGGAGCTCTCCCCTTATCTCCTTGTCTCAAGGATGATTGAACAATGACTGGCTTTTTACCCTTAGACGTTTGCCCCAGTTGGTTACCCTGAAGCAGTTGGTTGATGAGAAATCCGAGCTCTTCTTGTCTTTGAGCTAACCCTTGAATGGCAGTCCCCTGCCCCAGCATCTGGGCTTTCAATGCATCCACTTTAGCTTGCAGGTGTTTCAGCCTTTCATCCTCAGCACTGTTCTTGACAAAAGTCCCCATGAGAAGTGTCCTTAGCTCCTCCTGCCCCTTGGATAGATTCAGGAGGATTTCCCCAAACTGAGTCTCTTGAGCCAGAAGGTCCCGGTTATCTTGTTGGGAAGCCATTGCTGAAATAAACAGCGAGAAGGGTAAGTGACCTGCAACAAGGGTACCTGTTATGCAGTGATGTGCATGATATGTATGTGCAATGTTTTCAAGGACCTCGCGGGATAAACAAGAAAATTTGTTAGAACTTGGGTCCGGTGTTTTGATTGAAGGAACTCCACGTTGCTGAGAATCCTTCTTCAAGGGTCAAAGGCTCACCATATCAAGTGGGTCATAGCCCCTGACTTTAGTCATCATGTCTGGTTTTGGTTTCCAAACAACCTTGGTTAGGGGAACCTTCTTCAAGAGTCAGAGCTCTCCATATCAAGTGGGTCATAGCCCCTGACAACTCTATCTAGAGGAAAATAAATCCTCTTACCTGCCCCTTACTGGGATAGTTGATTCACCATGACCTGCATCACAATCCCTTGAGATCCTTGAAATGGATTAGTCCTTATGCATGATGTATGCAATGGTATGATGTCATGCTATGCATGGGGTAATGTAGGTAAACCCTGTTACGAGTCCCAATTAAGGACTGCAAACCAAAACCTGCAAGAAACTCAGTACACTCTGTTAGGAGTCCCCATTAAGGACTGTAAACAAAACCTGTAAGAAACTCAATACACTCTGTTATGAGTCCTAATTAAGGACTATAAACAAAACCTGCAAGAAACTTAGTAAGCCCTGTCATGGGTCCCGATTAAGGACTAAAACAAAACCTGCAAGTAGTTCATGTGTCAGATAAAGCATGCAAGTAGTCAAGTACGAAGGCACACATGTCACACAAGAGAAAGCCCTTAGAGATTAGGCCAGCATGGGGTCTAGGTATTACCCTCTTGAAGTTGGTGGGCTCAACCTGTCCTATTAGAAGTAACCGGGTTCTAAGGGTCCCAATATCACGGGATTGCTTTCATTGTTCATCGTTTCGATTTAGCCACTAAACTGGCGACCGAAATATTCCAGGAAAGCAACCCTCAATTGAGTGTAGTATCGAGTATCAACCAACCTCGAACTGCACCAAAGTCAGTTATCTCACTACCCTAAAGAGGCCAAGATAGTTCAATTAAGGTTCCTAAGGTCTGTTGATGCTTCACGACACCACGCGGAGGCCCCGTACTCTCCTTGACTGAACTCAAGGGTTACCGGTACACACCAAAGTGCCACATCAACGTAGCAGACTGTTTCAACCATGTCGGTATACCCCGCACAGTTCCCTCACAGCCTTGTTGCTACTTTCTAAGAAGGTATCCCCCAGATCCGGGTTAGGATCTATAGAACTCCCAAACAACCCATAATAATAAAGCAAGCAAGGAAAGCAATTGAAAACACAGTGATCTTAGTCCTAAGGTACACCTCACTTTAAGTTTATTCCCCAGCAGAGTCGTCAGTTCTGTGATCGGTGGATCTGGAACTGACTGTTTAACGCTGGTTCGCGAAATGTCGCGGAAGCAAGAGTCGCCACCGTCTTTTATTTTCTCCAAATGGAAAGGACAAAAGCACAGAAAAATTCCTTAAAGAGATTGCTCTCGGTTCGGAAGGTAGATTATAGAAAGGGAAGGTGTTAGCACCCTTTCTATCCATGGTTATCCATGGGCTCTTAGATACTTGCTCATTGTGTTTTCAAAAATGGTTTGTTTGCTTTTCAACTGTGGGTTTTAAAAAGTTTCTTTGAAAATTTCAGTTCGACTCTTGTATCGGTCCTCAAGAGTGTTTGAAAAGTTGCTTTCGAAAGCTTTTGAAAAGTGTCGGTGTGAAAAGTATTTTGTTTTGTTTTGAAATTTAGAGCAAGTATCTAGAGTCGTCTACCTACCCTAAGGAATTCGTCTGTGTAAATGTCCTTTAAAGTAGTGCCATCCCACCATTGAGAGGTAGGTAGCACCACCGTTGGAGGTGTTCGGGTCAATTCGAGGTTCGGGACATGGTGATCACCAGAGCAATGGGAAGACACCTTAGAAGCTACCCTCATGCCAGGTTCCCGGATCATGAGGACTTACTAAGACATCCTCTACTCGACGATCACCTTTCGAGGCAAGGCAACAGTGAGGCGTACCCTAGGGGTGGTGTGTGATTTGTGTGTCGTTTTCAGATATTTTGTCTTGTCATGTTATTAGTGATCTATGCGCTTGTTTTTATTTTTGTCCATTCATTTTTGCATGCATTTGTTAACAGTTAAAATTGCGAGAAAAGATAAAATTCTAAACTATTACAAAACGCGCGGGTCCACATCGCCAAAATTTCCTGGACCCGATTTGACAGAAAAATAAAGAATTAAAAATGCGAAAGATAAATATTACATGGCCTTGGGAGAGGTACATAAGTATTAAAAGAAAAAGAAATAAATATGCGAATTGAATTAAAGTTGAAACGAGGGCGTTGGACCCTTTTTAATGAGATTAGATTAAATAATTAAATTAAAGAAAAAGAAATTATTTTTGGTTTTTTTTTGGTATTTAGGAGAATTTAATGCAATTAAACCTAATTCTACAATTTTTATTTTGTTATGAAAACATATTAAAGTTTAACCTAACATTAACCCTAATTAATTAATGCGATTTAATTCATAAAAATAAATATTTAATTACTAGTGAAAAGAAAAGAAAAAGGATAAAAATTAATTAAAACTAATTCTACCATTTTTAAATTAATTAAGAAAATATTAAGATTTTATTCCTAAATTAAAACTAATTGATTAATAAGGCTTTATTTACAAAAATATAACATTAAATAAAAATATTAATTTTGTCTCTTTTCTGATTTTTATTGTTTTTGTGTTTTTATGAAGAAATAATTAAATTAAGGGAATTAATAAATAAAAGAAAACAAATTGAATCAAAATAAAAAAAAAATAGTGAGAAGGACATTGCAAACCTAGGGGGTCTGCCCCTAATGTGGAGGTGTAATTGTAGCAATTTTGGCCCAAGGTTCCTGGCCTGTTTGACTTTCCTTGCCAGCGTGTGGAAGTGTTGACTGCAGTCCATGGTGCGCTTCAGATTGTGGCCATTTGATCCATCTCAATAGGCACGTGGATGGCCAGATATTGTGAACATGGTGAACCCTTAGCGTTGAACCTGCATAGGATGATAAGTAGAAAAATAATATTGGAAAGGGTGAGGGACCTGGGATCGAACCCAGGTCCTGATGAATACCAACGCTACGTTTCACCACTAGGCCGTTCGCATGCTTTTGTTTATCTAATAACCAATAATCAATATAAAAGAAAACATGAGTTAGTGCTCTTTTCGCGCGAAAAATTTGAATCAACCAATTACTGGCCACTTCATCATCTTCTTCGTGGTTTTGTTTTTTCTGAAAAATAGAAAACGGTTAGCGGGGGTTTTGAACCCCCTCAAAATAAGCCATATTCAATAATAGCGATTAAGCCATCTTTGAGCATAAATTAGGCGCGAGGGTCCTAGTCTGATCGTCCAAGCCTGCTGGTTTTATTCATGGTATTGACATGTCTTAATTTTACAGGGATGAGAAGCGCCCAATTTAGAACTTGGAAAACCCTAGATGATAACAATGGTGAATCCTTCCATGATGCACGAAAACAAAATCAAACCACACAATTAGCTTCAGAATTGCATAATGAACATAAATCACATGTTAAAAATTACAAAAGATGCATGAATTGAGATGCACGAATATGAAATATTTTCTGTACAGGTTGCGATCGTGTTACCAATTCAGGGAGTTAGGATGATTGATTTTGATTGGAAAGATTTCCTTGAAGCCTCAGGAAGCTAATGGAACAACTATTTGGCCTTGAATCGTCCTAGAACTTGGTTTTCAGATTTGAGTTTTTTAGGCAAAAGTGTGAGTTTTCTTATGGCTCTTCTGCGCAGCTTGGGGTCTTTTCTGAATAGGGTTAGCTTGTATATGTACCTGTGAATGATTAGGGTTGAAAAAATTGATCAAAGAATCCTTGAATTGATTATGCAATATTTGATTTTCCATGCCATTATTTTCAAATCTTTTTCATGCTATTTTAGTCCAAATCATGTTCAATTCCATTGATTCTTTCTATATTTGGTTAGGCACGAAATCATAAGCTTATTCCTTGCACAAAAAGATTTGGAAAATTAGGTTTAGTATTTTTCATGTATTTTAATTAATTAAATGAATTATTAATAATAAAAATCCAAATAAATAAATAAAAAATGAAGAAAAACTTTCCTTTGGGCCAAATGGTCGTGCACATGCCTTGGATAATGAATTGTGGAAGAAAAAGAGGCCCATTAGCAATTTTAGGTCATTTGAAGCAATATTGACTTTTCAAAATATCCAAACATTTCCCAACCTCCACAAGGCATAACTTGCTCAATTTTTAAGATTTGCTCATGTTCTTGGACATTTTGGAAAGGTCTTTGAGTCCTCTAACCAATGTCTTTGGTCCCATGTCATTTGGATTTACCAATCTCAAGTTATGGCCTTTGACTTAAAGTCCCTTTTTGTTGACTTTTGAAAATGACCTATAATGTTGAAATTGATAACTTTTTGTGAGAGCACTTCTTGGACTTGAAGTGTGAAGAGGAGTTGTTGGAAATGTCTTTATCTTCAAAATGAGCTTTGGATGAAATTTTTATGATAATCCATGTGAAAGTTATGCCCTGGTCAATTTACAATTGACTTTTTCAACTGTCCAAATATGGAAACTTTTGCATCTTGATGATTTTTGAGCCAAGCTTTGAGAATCATGATCAAGCATTGATCAAATGATGTTTGTGGCTTCAAAATGAGATGTTGACCAAAAATTTGAACTTTTGACTGTCAAATGACTATTTTGCCCCTACAGTTGACTATAGTGCAATTAGGGTTTTTGACTGTGCAATTTTGTGCTGAAAGTCTTGAAACTTGATATGAGGATGCTTGACCATGTTTATAGGCATGTGGGACTTGATTAGACCCTTGGAAACTTCATTTACTTTGATCATAACCAAAACCCTAATTTTGACTGTTTAGGAGGCTCTTACACTGTGCAACCCTTGGGGAATTTTGAAGCTTTGACTTTGCAATTCTTGAAGAATATGGGAGG
Source organism: Vicia faba (assembly GCA_948472305.1). Taxonomy (NCBI): domain Eukaryota; kingdom Viridiplantae; phylum Streptophyta; class Magnoliopsida; order Fabales; family Fabaceae; genus Vicia; species Vicia faba. Next base: position 271,701,068 of record OX451738.1, on the reverse strand, counting down.
GCAAATTTTGGGGTACAATAGTTGCCCCTGTTCAATCTTCTTAGACCTGAGGATGCAGATTGGCTGACATGCCTTTCGTAATCCGAGGGTGGAAGATGATTGAACACTAGAGTGCCCAGAAATTTGCGCTCACATAGTAGCAGTGTGATGGTGGAATGGGCTTATAGATGCCATTTAGAGATTGCTGGATAGGATGATGGGCTTATAGATGCCATGCTAAGAGATGATGGAAGGTGGATGGGCTTATAGATGCCATCTGGATGTTGATCGCGTAAGAGCTTCCTTAGCGAGAACTTGCATACCTGCAAAAAAGAAAAATGATTACCTGACCTGTTACGGGAGCTGGTCTTCAAATTCTTTGTGTAGATGTATCCTGACTGGTTACAGGAGCTGGATCTGGAGCTTCAAACAGTGATGAATGAACCAGGGATGGTTACTACCTCAACAGGAACGATGAGAGAACCTTGGATGACTTTAACCTCAACAGCAATCGTTGAGAAAATCTTGGATAACTTCAACTTCAACAGCAATTGTTGAGCGAATCTTGGGATTACCACCTCCACAGGATCGGGGAGAGAACCAAAGGCGACTACAACCTCAATAGCAATCATTGAGAGAATCTTGGTGGGAATTATCATCTCCGCAGTATCGGGGAGAGAACCATAGGCGATTACAACTCAATAGCAATCATTGAGAAAACCTTGGATGGAATTATCATCTCCGCAGTATCGGGGAGAGAACCATAGGCGATTACAACCTCAATAGCAATTATTGGGAAAACCTTGGATGGAATTATCATCTCCGCAGGATCGGGGAGAGAAACATAGGAGATTACAACCTCAATAGCAATTATTGGGAAAACCTTGGATGGAATTATCATCTCCGCAGTATCGAGGAGAGAACCATAGGCGATTACAACCTCAATAGCAATTATTGGGAAAACCTTGGATGGAATTATCATCTCCGCAGTATCGGGGAGAGAACCATAGGCGATTACAACCTCAATAGCAATTATTGGGAAAACCTTGGATGGAATTATCATCTCCGCAGTATCGGGGAGAGAACCATAGGCGATTACAACTCAATAGCAATCATTGAGAAAACCTTGGATGGAATTATCATCTCCGCAGTATCGGGGAGAGAACCATAGGCGATTACAACTCAATAGCAATCATTGAGAAAACCTTGGATGGAATTATCATCTCCGCAGTATCGGGGAGAGAACCATATGAGATTACAACCTCAATAGCAATTATTGGGAAAACCTTGGATAACTTCTACTGAGTCTTCATCAGAAAAATCTGTTTGGGGTCGATTTAACTGGACTAGAGAAGGCCTTGGACTGGATAAGAAACAGAAAATCTTAGGGTCGATTAACTGAACCGGTCTAGGTCTTGAAATCTTCAACTGGAATAAGTGTCAGAACGTCGCCATGCCTGGGTCACATCCGAACCATATCTGGAAGGAAATCTGGAAGAAGTATCAGAACATCGCCATATCTGGTTCACATCTGAACTATATCTAGAAGGGAATCTGGAAGAAGTATCAGAACGTTGCCATATCTGGTTCACATCTGAACTATATCTAGAAGGAAATCTGGAAGAAGTATCAGAACGTCGCCATATCCGGTTCACATCTGAACTATATCTAGAAGGAAATCTGGAAGCAGTATCAGAACGTCGCCATATCCGGTTCACATCTGAACTATATCTAGAAGGAAATCTGGAAGAAGTATCAGAACGTCGACATATCCGGTTCACATCTGAACTATATCTAGAAGGAAATCTGGAAGCAGTATCAGAACGTCGCCATATCTGGTTCACATCTGAACTATATCTAGAAGGAAATCTGGAAGAAGTATCAGAATGTTGCCATATCTGGTTCACATCTGAACTATATCTAGAAAGAGTTGCGATAGTTGATAGTAATCATTTTTGTATTGACCTTTCCTGAAAAGGTAAAGCATCAGTTGTATGCAAGATCATGATGCATGAACTGCATGATTTCTACATGTCCTCAAAATTAATGAGATTCGTGTAGTATGATGCATATGCATGCTATAATGTATGAAGATGTGATGTTTATGAACATATGTTTTCGTCTTAGGAAAATAAATCCTTGACGAGTGCCGGGAAGTCACTCCTGGGCTGTGGTTGAAGAATAGATTTTTGCCTCCGCTGGGGATGATAGTTGCAAGAATACCGGTAGGAGAAGATAACTCCGTCGGGGAATGAACTTGGCGAATGGATTACTCTGCGGGGAGAAAAGTACTCTAGTAATCTTGCTGGGGAGCAATACTCTGTGGGGAGAGAGATACTTTGCTGAGTTGTTGATAATAACTTGCTGGGGATACCATCGTTATATTGGAAGTGTTAATGGACTTCGCTGGGGATAAGAAGACTCCGTCGAGGATGCTTTTTCCGTGGCTTTTGGATGAGGATAACCCAGTTATATCCTGGTAAGGAAATAACTCTTTGAATAAAGCCGGGAGACGCGTTCGTGCTCTGCGAGGATAAGCTTCCAGAATCTACTGGGGATAAGCTTACTGCTTGGGGAGATGGATTCCAACTTTTCCTGGGGAAACTGGATTGGACTCTCCTGGGGAAGTTTTGAGCTACATCGGGGAAGTGACTCCGCTGGATGTTTGATATACCTCTGGGGAACGATCTTTAGACCAAGATTGCCGGGGATGCTTGTTAAGAATGCATGTATATTGCTGGGGAATGTTGAGATCTGCGGGAGGATACCCAACTTCCTTAAGGCTGATAACTTTGCTTGGAGGGCGTATTGACTTGCTGACGTACTCTCTGGGGAATTGAGATACCTGGTTATGTTCTTCAACTGAACTCACCTTGATACCTTGGAGGACGGAACAATTAGATTGCTTAGACCACCCATTATTGCCCCTGTTTCTATGGGGGAGGCACCCGTGGGATGCTGATAATAGTTGAGGGTCAAACCTTCTTCAAGTAGGCAGGTGACAAGATGACAGGACATAGTCGTACGCTTTGATCCCTAACTTTTGCCTGGACCGCCCTTTCGGGTTTTCAGTCCACCGGGATACCCATTTTTGCCCAAGCTGCCTTTTCAGGTTTTCGACTTGCCGGGTGTATAGATTTTTCATTTCATCCCTTCATTTTGCCCGATCCCTTTTGGTTCGCCGGGAAGCCCTAATTTTTTCCTAGGTGTGTCAACCTAGCGGGTCTTTGATTATGCGTATTTTTTTTTTCCGACCATGTCCGTGCTTTCAGGATGCAGGGAGTTGTCACTGTTAGGAGTGTTTTGTCATGCCACCAGAAGGTGTTTGATCAGGCAAGATTCGTTGTTGGAATGCCCCAAGTGACTCAGGCGGAGATTTGCCCCAGACTATTTGACCTTTGAGAGATTCTCTGAATCTTGATTGGACTGCCCTAGATAATAGACCCTGATCATATCATGCCCCTTGATTGGAAGTGCTTCTGTTCATTAGGCATTCGTTGTGCAAATTTCTATATTGTTCAAACAAAAAGTCATATGCAAACAAAGTTATGTTAAAAATGCAAAGCTTATGTCTGTCTTGAAGATTTTGAAAATGCATTCTTTTTCATAAAACAAATGAATGTTTGTAAAATGTGATGTCAACTCCTTCTTTATAGTAAGCCTTAAGGAGTCAGGATACCTTTCGTAACAGTATGCTTTCGAACTAACCCATGCTTCAGCTAGGACTTTTGAGGGTTATAACGTGGCCTGGTTCACGGTTTAAGAAACAAAGGATAAAGGCTCAAATTTTATTTGTACCCACCTGCTCTTCGTGATGTTCTCCAAACCTAAACTCAGTTGATCATACGTTAGACCTTGTTTGAGTCTTTGCTCTGATTTTCCGGTGATGATTCAGATGTTGATAACTTATTTTGAATAGGCAGTCATTCCTTTTTTTGTTGAGGGTTTATAGGACCTCTTTCTTTTGATTTCATTATCCCTTTCTTTTTTTTTTGCCTGAACTGTTTCCTTTTTTGGAATTACAGTCAGCGGGATGCCCCAGTTTTGTAAGTCTCCTTCATGGGTTTTGACTTAATGGGTTTTTATTTTTGCGATATAACGACTGCCTATCCTTATGATTTTTCGGAACCAACACTGTCTTTTGTTGTTTTATAAGGATCTCTTTGGTGCCATTTGTTATGCACTTGGATCAACTGAGAGAACTATCCTGCCCCAGGTTATGATTAAGGGTTTTAATTTTCGAAAAGAAAAACTCCTACTTCTTTGGCTCAGAGGGGTTGACGAGGGATTATCTTCCTTATAACTCCAGTGTTTAGGGATTGAAACAATGCCTGTACCTCATCAGCGGGGTTCGTTCAAAAGCATACTGTAAGGATCGTGGTATCGTTTTCGTCATCCTCCCTCAAGAGGCTTAGAATTATTAATTAAGAGTTGATCATCAGAAAAAATATGAAAATAATTTGCATTTAGTGAATACGAATATATTGATTCAAAATAGACATAAGCGATGCATTAATGGAATAACAATGTTTAACATGAATAAATGTCTAAACAATCAAAGAACAACACAACTTGAACATTCGAATGAACAAAAGTCTTTTCATCTCAGGGCTTGTCACTTCAAATGGTGAGCCTTGGAGGGATGGTAGAAAAATTCTGCCTGGCCATCTTGTGTGAACTCCAGTGCTCCCTCATCAATCAGGTCTTGGATCTTGTTTTTCAAAGCCCAACACTCGTTTGTATCATGTCCTAGACAGGCAGAGTGGTAGGCACACCTTTTATTGGGATCATAGACAAGAGATGTTGTGTTCTGGTTCCGGGGATGAGCCCTTAATGTGATCAGGTTCAATCTTAACAAGCGTTGTAAAGCTTGGAACAACGACATGTTGAGCTGGGTGAATTGCCTCCTGGGCTTGTCGGGCTGAAGCTGGTGAGGTTGATGCTGAATTTGTGGCGCTGAAGCCATTTGAGGAGCTCTCCCCTTATCTCCTTGTCTCAAGGATGATTGAACAATGACTGGCTTTTTACCCTTAGACGTTTGCCCCAGTTGGTTACCCTGAAGCAGTTGGTTGATGAGAAATCCGAGCTCTTCTTGTCTTTGAGCTAACCCTTGAATGGCAGTCCCCTGCCCCAGCATCTGGGCTTTCAATGCATCCACTTTAGCTTGCAGGTGTTTCAGCCTTTCATCCTCAGCACTGTTCTTGACAAAAGTCCCCATGAGAAGTGTCCTTAGCTCCTCCTGCCCCTTGGATAGATTCAGGAGGATTTCCCCAAACTGAGTCTCTTGAGCCAGAAGGTCCCGGTTATCTTGTTGGGAAGCCATTGCTGAAATAAACAGCGAGAAGGGTAAGTGACCTGCAACAAGGGTACCTGTTATGCAGTGATGTGCATGATATGTATGTGCAATGTTTTCAAGGACCTCGCGGGATAAACAAGAAAATTTGTTAGAACTTGGGTCCGGTGTTTTGATTGAAGGAACTCCACGTTGCTGAGAATCCTTCTTCAAGGGTCAAAGGCTCACCATATCAAGTGGGTCATAGCCCCTGACTTTAGTCATCATGTCTGGTTTTGGTTTCCAAACAACCTTGGTTAGGGGAACCTTCTTCAAGAGTCAGAGCTCGCCATATCAAGTGGGTCATAGCCCCTGACAACTCTGGCTAGAGGAAAATAAATCCTCTTACCTGCCCCTTGCTGGGATAGTTGATTCACCATGACCTGCATCACAAGCCCTTGAGATCCTTGAAATGGATTAGTCCTTATGCAGGATGTATGCAATGGTATGATGTCATGCTATGCATGGGGTAATGTAGGTAAACCCTGTTACGAGTCCCAATTAAGGACTGCAAACCAAAACCTGCAAGAAACTCAGTACACTCTGTTAGGAGTCCCCATTAAGGACTGTAAACAAAACCTGCAAGAAACTCAATACACTCTATTATGAGTCCTAATTAAGGACTATAAACAAAACCTGCAAGAAACTTAGTAAGCCCTGTCATGGGTCCCGATTAAGGACTAAAACAAAACCTGCAAGTAGTTCATGTGTCAGATAAAGCATGCAAGTAGTCAAGTACGAAGGCACACAAGTCACACAAGAGAAAGCCCTTAGAGATTAGGCCAGCATGGGGTCTAGGTATTACCCTCTTGAAGTTGGTGGGCTCAACCTGTCCTATTAGAAGTAATCGGGTTCTAAGGGTCCCAATATCACGGGATTGCTTTCATTGTTCATCGTTTCGATTTAGCCACTGAACTGGCGACCGAAATATTCCAGGAAAGCAACCCTCAATTGAGTGTAGTATCGAGTATCAACCAACCTCGGACTGCACCAAAGTCAGTTATCTCACTACCCTAAAGAGGCCAAGATAGTTCAATTAAGGTTCCTAAGGTCTGTTGATGCTTCACGACACCACGCGGAGGCCCCGTACTCTCCTTGACTGAACTCAAGGGTTACCGGTACACACCAAAGTGCCATATCAACGTAGCAGACTGTTTCAACCATGTTGGTATACCCCGCACAGTTCCCTCACAGCCTTGTTGCTACTTTCTAAGAAGGTATCCCCCAGATCCGGGTTAGGATCTATAGAACTCCCAAGCAACCTATAATAATAAAGCAAGCAAGGAAAGCAATTGAAAACACAGTGATCTTAGTCCTAAGGTACACCTCACTTTAAGTTTATTCCCCAGCAGAGTCGCCAGTTCTGTGATCGGTGGATCTGGAACTGACTGTTTAACGCTGGTTCGCGAAATGTCGCGGAAGCAAGAGTCGCCACCGTCTTTTATTTTCTCCAAATGGAAAGGACAAAAGCACAAAAAAATTCCTTAAAGAGATTGCTCTCGGTTCGGGAGGTAGATTATAGAAAGGGAAGGTGTTAGCACCCTTTCTATCCATGGTTATCCATGGGCTCTTAGATACTTGCTCATTGTGTTTTCAAAAATGGTTTGTTTGCTTTTCAACTGTGGGTTTTAAAAAGTTTCTTTGAAAATTTCAGTTCGACTCTTGTATCGGTCCTCAAGAGTGTTTGAAAAGTTGCTTTCGAAAGCTTTTGAAAAGTGTCGGTGTGAAAAGTATTTTGTTTTGTTTTGAAATTTAGAGCAAGTATCTAGAGTCGTCTACCTACCCTAAGGAATTCGTCTGTGTAAATGTCCTTTAAAGTAGTGCCATCCCACCATTGAGAGGTAGGTAGCACCACCGTTGGAGGTGTTCGGGTCAATTCGAGGTTCGGGACATGGTGATCACCAGAGCAATGGGAAGACACCTTAGAAGCTACCCTCATGCCAGGTTCCCGGATCATGAGGACTTACTAAGACATCCTCTACTCGACGATCACCTTTCGAGGCAAGGCAACAGTGAGGCGTACCCTAGGGGTGGTGTGTGATTTGTGTGTCGTTTTCAGATATTTTGTCTTGTCATGTTATTAGTGATCTATGCGCTTGTTTTTATTTTTGTCCATTCATTTTTGCATGCATTTGTTAACAGTTAAAATTGCGAGAAAAGATAAAATTCTAAACTATTACAAAACGCGCGGGTCCACATCGCCAAAATTTCCTGGACCCGATTTGACAGAAAAATAAAGAATTAAAAATGCGAAAGATAAATATTACATGGCCTTGGGAGAGGTACATAAGTATTAAAAGAAAAAGAAATAAATATGCGAATTGAATTAAAGTTGAAACGAGGGCGTTGGACCCTTTTTAATGAGATTAGATTAAATAATTAAATTAAAGAAAAATAAATTATTTTTGGTTTTTTTTTGGTATTTAGGAGAATTTAATGCAATTAAACCTAATTCTACAATTTTTATTTTGTTATGAAAACATATTAAAGTTTAACCTAACATTAACCCTAATTAATTAATGCGATTTAATTCATAAAAATAAATATTTAATTACTAGTGAAAAGAAAAGAAAAAGGATAAAAATTAATTAAAACTAATTCTACCATTTTTAAATTAATTAAGAAAATATTAAGATTTTATTCCTAAATTAAAACTAATTGATTAATAAGGCTTTATTTACAAAAATATAACATTAAATAAAAATATTAATTTTGTCTCTTTTCTGATTTTTATTGTTTTTGTGTTTTTATGAAGAAATAATTAAATTAAGGGAATTAATAAATAAAAGAAAACAAATTGAATCAAAATAAAAAAAAATAGTGAGAAGGACATTGCAAACCTAGGGGGTCTGCCCCTAATGTGGAGGTGTAATTGTAGCAATTTTGGCCCAAGGTTCCTGGCCTGTTTGACTTTCCTTGCCAGCGTGTGGAAGTGTTGACTGCAGTCCATGGTGCGCTTCAGATTGTGGCCATTTGATCCATCTCAATAGGCACGTGGATGGCCAGATATTGTGAACATGGTGAACCCTTAGCGTTGAACCTGCATAGGATGATAAGTAGAAAAATAATATTGGAAAGGGTGAGGGACCTGGGATCGAACCCAGGTCCTGATGAATACCAACGCTACGTTTCACCACTAGGCCGTTCGCATGCTTTTGTTTATCTAATAACCAATAATCAATATAAAAGAAAACATGAGTTAGTGCTCTTTTCGCGCGAAAAATTTGAATCAACCAATTACTGATGGCCACTTCATCATCTTCTTCGTGGTTTTGTTTTTTCTAAAAAATAGAAAACGGTTAGCGGGGGTTTTGAACCCCCTCAAAATAAGCCATATTCAATAATAGCGATTAAGCCATCTTTGAGCATAAATTAGGCGCGAGGGTCATAGTCTGATCGTCCAAGCCTGCTGGTTTTATTCATGGTATTGACATGTCTTAATTTTACAGGGATGAGAAGCGCCCAATTTAGAACTTGGAAAACCCTAGATGATAACAATGGTGAATCCTTCCATGATGCACGAAAACAAAATCAAACCACACAATTAGCTTCAGAATTGCATAATGAACATAAATCACATGTTAAAAATTACAAAAGATGCATGAATTGAGATGCACGAATATGAAATATTTTCTGTACAGGTTGTGATCGTGTTACCAATTCAGGGAGTTAGGATGATTGATTTTGATTGGAAAGATTTCCTTGAAGCCTCAGGAAGCTAATGGAACAACTATTTGGCCTTGAATCGTCCTAGAACTTGGTTTTCAGATTTGAGTTTTTTAGGCAAAAGTGTGAGTTTTCTTATGGCTCTTCTGCGCAGCTTGGGGTCTTTTCTGAATAGGGTTAGCTTGTATATGTACCTGTGAATGATTAGGGTTGAAAAAATTGATCAAAGAATCCTTGAATTGATTATGCAATATTTGATTTTCCATGCCATTATTTTCAAATCTTTTTCATGCTATTTTAGTCCAAATCATGTTCAATTCCATTGATTCTTTCTATATTTGGTTAGGTACGAAATCATAAGCTTATTCCTTGCACAAAAAGATTTGGAAAATTAGGTTTAGTATTTTTCATGTATTTTAATTAATTAAATGAATTATTAATAATAAAAATCCAAATAAATAAATAAAAAATGAAGAAAAACTTCCCTTTGGGCCAAATGGTCGTGCACATGCCTTGGATAATGAATTGTGGAAGAAAAAGAGGCCCATTAGCAATTTTAGGTCATTTGAAGCAATATTGACTTTTCAAAATATCCAAAAATTTCCCAACTTCCACAAGGCATAACTTGCTCAATTTTTAAGCTTTGCTCATTTTCTAGGACATTTTGGAAATGACTTTGAGTCCTCTAACCAATGTCTTTGGTCCCATGTCATTTTGATTTACCAATCTCAAGTTATGGCCTTTGACTTAAAGTCCCTTTTTGTTGACTTTTGAAAATGACCTATAATGTTGAAATTGATAACTTTTTGTGAGAGCACTTCTTGGACTTTAAGTGTGAAGAGGAGTTGTTGGAAATGTCTTTCTCTTCAAAATGAGCTTTGGATGGAATTTTTCTGATAATCCATGTGAAAGTTATGCCCTGGTCAATTTACAATTGACTTTTTCAACTGTCCAAATATGGAAACTTTTGCATCTTGATGATTTTTGAGCCAAGCTTTGAGAATCATGATCAAGCATTGATCAAATGATGTTTGTGGCTTCAAAATGAGATGTTGACCAAAAATTTGAACTTTTGACTGTCAAATGACTATTTTGCCCCTACAGTTGACTGTAGTGCAATTAGGGTTTTTGACTGTGCAATTTTGTGCTGAAAGTCTTGAAACTTGATATGAGGATGCTTGACCATGTTTATAGGCATGTGGGACTTGATTGGACCCTTGGAAACTTCATTTACTTTGATCAGAACCAAAACCCTAATTTTGACTGTTTAGGAGGCTCTTACACTGTGCAACCCTTGGGGAATTTTGAAGCTTTGACTTTGCAATTCTTGAAGAATATGGGAGGGAAAATTTTGGGGTACAAAAGTTGCCCCTGTTCAATCTTCTTAGACCTGAGGATGCAGATTGGCTGACATGCCTTTCGTAATCCGAGGGTGGAAGATGATTGAACACTAGAGTGCCCAGAAATTTGCGCTCACATAGTAGCAGTGTGATGGTGGAATGGGCTTATAGATGCCATTTAGAGATTGCTGGATAGGATGATGGGCTTATAGATGCCATGCTAAGAGATGATGGAAGGTGGATGGGCTTATAGATTCCATCTGGATGTTGATCGCGTAAGAGCTTCCTTAGCGAGAACTTGCATACCTGCAAAAAAGAAAAATGATTACCTGACCTGTTACGGGAGCTGGTCTTCAAATTCTTTGTGTAGATGTATCCTGACTGGTTACAGGAGCTGGATCTGGAGCTTCAAACGGTGATGAATGAACCAGGGATGGTTACTACCTCAACAGGAACGATGAGAGAACCTTGGATGACTTTAACCTCAACAGCAATCGTTGAGAAAATCTTGGATAACTTCAACTTCAACAGCAATTGTTGAGCGAATCTTGGGATTACCACCTCCACAGGATCGGGGAGAGAACCAAAGGCGACTACAACCTCAATAGCAATCATTGAGAGAATCTTGGTGGGAATTATCATCTCCGCAGTATCGGGGAGAGAACCATAGGCGATTACAACTCAATAGCAATCATTGAGAAAACCTTGGATGGAATTATCATCTCCGTAGTATCGGGGAGAGAACCATAGGCGATTACAACCTCAATAGCAATTATTGGGAAAACCTTGGATGGAATTATCATCTCCGCAGGATCGGGGAGAGAACCATAGGAGATTACAACCTCAATAGCAATTATTGGGAAAACCTTGGATGGAATTATCATCTCCGCAGTATCGGGGAGAGAACCATAGGCGATTACAACCTCAATAGCAATTATTGGGAAAACCTTGGATGGAATTATCATCTCCGCAGTATCGGGGAGAGAACCATAGGCGATTACAACCTCAATAGCAATTATTGGGAAAACCTTGGATGGAATTATCATCTCCGCAGTATCGGGGAGAGAACCATAGGCGATTACAACTCAATAGCAATCATTGAGAAAACCTTGGATGGAATTATCATCTCTGCAGTATCGGGGAGAGAACCATAGGCGATTACAACTCAATAGCAATCATTGAGAAAACCTTGGATGGAATTATCATCTCCGCAGTATCGGGGAGAGAACCATAGGAGATTACAACCTCAATAGCAATTATTGGGAAAACCTTGGATAACTTCTACTGAGTCTTCATCAGAAAAATCTGTTTGGGGTCGATTTAACTGGACTAGAGAAGGCCTTGAACTGGATAAGAAACAGAAAATCTTAGGGTCGATTAACTGAACCGGTCTAGGTCTTGAAATCTTCAACTGGAATAAGTGTCAGAACGTCGCCATGCCTGGGTCACATCCGAACCATATCTGGAAGGAAATCTGGAAGAAGTATCAGAACGTCGCCATATCTGGTTCACATCTGAACTATATCTAGAAGGGAATCTGAAAGAAGTATCAGAATGTTGCCATATCTGGTTCACATCTGAACTATATCTAGAAGGAAATCTGGAAGAAGTATCAGAACGTCGCCATATCCGGTTCACATCTGAACTATATCTAGAAGGAAATCTGGAAGCAGTGTCAGAACGTCGCCATATCCGGTTCACATCTGAACTATATCTAGAAGGAAATCTGGAAGAAGTATCAGAACGTCGACATATCCGGTTCACATCTGAACTATATCTAGAAGGAAATCTGGAAGCAGTATCAGAACGTCGACATATCTGGTTCACATCTGAACTATATCTAGAAGGAAATCTGGAAGAAGTATCAGAACGTTGCCATATCTGGTTCACATCTGAACTATATCTAGAAAGAGTTGCGATAGTTGATAGTAATCATTTTTGTATTGACCTTTCCTGAAAAGGTAAAGCATCAGTTGTATGCAAGATCATGATGCATGAACTGCATGATTTCTACATGTCCTCAAAATTAATGAGATTCGTGTAGTATGATGCATATGCATGCTATAATGTATGAAGATGTGATGTTTATGAACATATGTTTTCGTCTTAGGAAAATAAATCCTTGACGAGTGCCGGGAAGTCACTCCTGGGCTGCGGTTGAAGAATAGATTTTTGCCTCCGCTGGGGATGATAGTTGCAAGAATACCGGTAGGAGAAGATAACTCCGTCGGGGAATGAACTTGGCGAATGGATTACTCTGCGGGGAGAAAAGTACTCTAGTAATCTTGCTGGGGAGCAATACTCTGTGGGGAGAGAGATACTTTGCTGAGTTGTTGATAATAACTTGCTGGGGATACCATCGTTATATTGGAAGTGTTAATGGACTTCGCTGGGGATAAGAAGACTCCGTCGAGGACGCTTTTTCCGTGGCTTTTGGATGAGGATAACCCAGTTATATCCTGGTAAGGAAATAACTCTTTGAATAAAGCCGGGAGACGCGTTCGTGCTCTGCGAGGATAAGCTTCCAGAATCTACTGGGGATAAGCTTACTGCTTGGGGAGATGGATTCCAACTTTTCCTGGGGAAACTGGATTGGACTCTCCTGGGGAAGTTTTGAGCTACATCAGGGAAGTGACTCCGCTGGATGTTTGATATACCTCCGGGGAACGATCTTTAGACCAAGATTGTCGGGGATGCTTGTTAAGAATGCATGTATATTGCTGGGGAATGTTGAGATCTGCGGGAGGATACCCAACTTCCTTAAGGCTGATAACTTTGCTTGGAGAGCATATTGACTTGCTGACGTACTCTCTGGGGAATTGAGATACCTGGTTATGTTCTTCAACTGAACTCACCTTGATACCTTGGAGGACGGAACAATTAGATTGCTTAGACCACCCATTATTGCCCCTGTTTCTATGGGGGAGGCACCCGTGGGATGCTGATAATAGTTGAGGGTCAAACCTTCTTCAAGTAGGCAGGTGACAAGATGACAGGACATAGTCGTACGCTTTGATCCCTAACTTTTTCCTGGACCGCCCTTTCGGGTTTTCAGTCCACCGGGATACCCATTTTTGCCCAAGCCGCCTTTTCAGGTTTTCGACTTGCCGGGTGTACAGATTTTTCATTTCATCCCTTCATTTTGCCCGAACCCTTTTGGTTCGCCGGGAAGCCCTAATTTTTGCCTAGGTGTGTCAACCTAGCGGGTCTTTGATTATGCGTATTTTTTTTCCGACCATTCCGTGCTTTCAGGATGCAGGGAGTTGTCACTGTTAGGAGTGTTTTGTCATGCCACCAGAAGGTGTTTGATCAGGCAAGATTCGTTGTTGGAATGCCCCAAGTGACTCAGGCGGAGATTTGCCCCAGACTATTTGACCTTTGAGAGATTCTCTGAATCTTGATTGGACTGCCCCAGATAATAGACCCTGATCATATCATGCCCCTTGATTGGAAGTGCTTCTGTTCATTAGGCTCCCTAGGTCTATACTGAAGTTGGTTTATTTCTCACCTCCCTAGGTCTATACTGAAGAACGAAGAAGGTTTGGGTTGGTCGCACAAAATAATGTCACTCACTCATACGGATATTCTTTGGTGTTCCTGAGCTATGGAAGACGTTGTTGTTATTGACCGCTGTGGGAGGTATCCTAATGTCCCATTACTTGGTATCAGAGGAGGTATAACTTACAGTCCTTGTCTAGCGTTGCGACAATTTGGTCGTGCTTGAAGAGATGGTCCCCATGAGTTACTTCTCGAGGATATTGTATTCGACTATGAAGATGATGTTAAGGGGCATTGTCGTAGGTTCATACCAGCTTGGGGCATGGTAAATAGATCTGACCCCCATGAGTTGGGACTGAAGACTTCCCTTCCTATGCAGTCTTACCTCCAATGGCTCCGAGCTCGTGCCCAAAAGCTTATGATGCCTTATGCGGCCGTATTACCAGTGATTATGGAACCCACTACTGAAGGCGGCATTCCTTACACGGTTCTTTATCCTTACATGCCCACTGATCTTGGGGAGTTACAGAGGTCTTGGATTCAGCTGAAGAATGAGCGAGATACATACAGGGAGCAGTTCCATGAGCAAGAGAGGAAGATTTTAAAGCTCACTAGGCAGCTCGAGGAAGAAAGAGTGCTCAATGATTACATCAGCTCAAAGAGAAAGCATCCATGGGACTTTTGATTTTGCTTTTCTAGTTTTAGATTTGTTTTATTTACTTATTTGTAACGCCTTAAAGGCATGTTGAACCTTTCAAATTTTAAGCTAATAAAGTTTTGTTTATTTTGGTTTGCAAATTTAAATCTCCCAAAGTCTTTGAAATCATTACATGCACATCCCATTATCATACACATCATTACAATTACCACTACAGGTTTCTCATCTTCTTCGTTATTTATTTCAGCAGAAATGTCTTCCGATCAAGTCATCGAAGATCTTCAGGCACAGAACGCCCAGTTCCAACAGATGTTCATCAATCTGGAAAAGGGGCAAGAGGATCTGAAGACCCTCATTCTGAAGGAGAAGAAGAAAAAGAAGAAGGTTGGTATTCTGAATATGGGCAGAAGGTTTAGAGAAAGGTTGAAGCATCAAACTGATCTGATCTCTTCATCCAAAGACAGGGAGAACCAAGAAGAGGAAAAGGACCCTAGTCCTACAGTCTTTGACAATGATACTGATTATGATGATGAGCAATATCCTCCTACTGAGGATAGATACAAGCAGCTAGAAGACCGTCTGAGTGCTATGGAAGTTCAAAAGGTACCTGGTTTGGATTTCGGAGAATTGGGACTGGTATCGGGAGTGGTCATCCCTCAAAAGTTCAAGGCTCCAGTTTTAGCTAAGTATGATGGAGTGTCCTGCCCAAAGCTTCATCTCCGCTCTTATGTCAGGAAAATTCAACCCCACACTGCTGATAGAAATTTGTGGGTGCATTTATTTCAAGATAGTCTGTCAGGGACTCAGCTTGAATGGTTCTACCAGTTGGAAGGGGCCAATGTCTGAAATTGGGAAGATCTTGTTGCTGCTTTCTACAAGCAGTATCAGTATAACACCGACCTTGCTCCCACTCGTACTCAACTCCAGAGTATGTCCATGGGTGCAGGTGAAGGTTTCAAAGATTATGCTCAAAAATAGAGAGATTTGGCTGGCAGAGTTCAACCCCCTTTGTCTGATAGGGAGTTGGTTGATATGTTTCTGGGGATGTTTTCTGGTCCATTTTTCAATCACTTAATCGACAGCTCGTCATTTGGTTTCACCGAGTTGATTTTAACTGGAGAAAGAGTAGAGGTTGGAATTCGAAGTGGCAAAATATAGAAGGATTCCTCTTCGAGTTAGGTAAAGAAACCTCTTACTAGTAAGAAGGAAGCCAGTGCAGTTTATAGCCCGAGAGGCCAAAACAGATCTGAACACCGTCCAATGGTAAATGTTGTAGTGATACCAAGACCCGCAGTTGCTCCACAACGCAACAATCAACAAAGGGTGGAAAGACCATAGCGGAAGTTTACCCCCATTAGCATGACATTGGCTGAAGTGTTACCTCATCTACTGAGATCCAACTTGGCAACCTTAAGAGAGGCTCCCAAGAATCTAAACACTACCTCTCCTAGATACAATCCCAACGTGCGGTGCGCCTACCATTCTGAGAATCCTGGCCACGATACAAATGATTTCTGGGCTCTGAGAAACAAAGCACAAGATCTGCTTGAAGCTAAGGAGATAAAGTTCGATGCCCTAGAAAATCCAAATGTTATAACTGCTCCCATGCCCAAACATGGTTGTGGAGTCAATGTTGTTGACACTGATTTGTTTGTGACCTCTGTTGAAGAAATTTCTACTCCTCTTATGACTGTTAATAGGAGTCTACTATTGGACGGTTTATTTCCGGGTTGTGGTGAAGGTTGCCACATGTACTCGATTTTACCTTCTGGTTGCTGTTTGTTGAAGTCAGTGAAGGGGTGAAAAACACAAGAAGGGGGGGTTGAATTGTAAAACTGAAATCTAAAGCAATTGACAAGGTATTTTTATCCTGGTTCGTTTGATCTCAAACTACTCCAGTCCACCCGTCAAGGTGATTTCGCCTCTCTCCAACGAGGTCTTAATTCACTATATTCAACTGAATATTACAGACTGCTTTAACAACTGCTAAAGCCTTCTTGATTCAAACCACAACCCGGTTTGTCAAGGCAACACTTTCTTACAAAGAGATAAACTGTGTGTGTGGATGTTTTCTACAAAACTTTATCACAACTGTGATGTATACACAAATGAAGCTTAGAAACTAGATTGCTAAACAGTAATGGAGTATCAGAGTTTGTGGTTTAGCAAAACTGGTAGAGTGAAGATTATGGATCAGCTTTGTGCGTGTAGAGAGTTGGAGAGCATTAGCCATTATAATCTTCGAAGCCTTGTTTATATAGCACTTGAGAAGATGAACGTTGAATGCAATATTCTTGATTCAATGCTAATAACAAGCTTTCCTTTTTGAGCAGATCTTGTCTAGAATGAAGCCGTTGGAATTAATTAGCGTTCAATGCACAGTACCGTTGCTTCTTCAATGCACGTTCTGGCTTGGCTCATTCTGATTCTGCTTCGTTGCTGATGAACTATTGTGTTTCTGTATCAGAGTGTTTACGCGCAGTTCTGTTCATCAATCTTCAGCATGTACGAGTTGATCATCTGATCTTGACGTTCTGATATAGCAACTTCTGATGCTGGTGTATGAAATCAAATTCTGATGCTGAATAAACGTGATCTTGCTTATTTTAATCAGCGTATCTGCAAATCAGAGCATAGTAATTTTAGGCAGCATATAGTTCGTTCATGAATCTTATAAATACTATATCTTTTCACTTTGTTATCATCAAAACTCAAATATAGGGTAGTAGATTCAAACATTGTTCTAAGAATCTCCCCCTTTTTGATGATGACAAAAACTAGATATTTTAAATGAAAAATAACGTGAAAAGGTATCAGAGAAATGTATCAGAGTTAAGAAGTAAGGAGAAATCAGAGTTAAGGGATACTCCCCCTGAGTTGATTACTTCCCTTTGATGATACGTGTACTTCAGGATCAGATCTTTCTCTTTCTTTGAACATCAGATTATCAGAGTCTTGACTTGTCAGAGAGCAGAGCTTCAGAGCTTTTCTTGTCAGAGCTTTGCTTTGGATCAGAGTGTTAGGACGATCAGAACTTCATATTGATCAGAGTAACATTGATCAGAACTTCTACATTTTAATCAGAGCTTCTAGTCTTCAGAGTGTCCAGGAGCTTCCTTGTGCCTGTAGACTTCAAACAAAACAGAAAAACATTTCAAGTAATAGAGTTAGAATGTTTGAGAGTTTCTGTCTAGTTAGCCGTTATTGATTTAAATATCATTCTTGTTCTCCCCCTTTTTGTCAGCAATCAAAAAGTGTTGGTGATGTGCTAAAACAATTAAGAACAGAAAAACAAATGATATTAAGATAGTTCAGAATCAGAGCAAGAAAATATTACAAAAACTTAATCAAAACAGTACATCAGAAAATGAAGAAAACATGAAAAAGGTCATGCATGAAAAAGATTTAAGGTTGAGGAGGCATGCGTGTGAACAGGCTCTCCAGCATCGCTTGAATATTTTCAGAAGTTTCATTTTGCTTCTGCACCATGCTGACAACAGAGTCAATCTTGCTGTCCTGCACATCCATTCTTGCTTTCATCTTCTGATCATTTTCTTCCATCCGCTGCTGTAGACGCATGTCATTCAGCCTTAATTCTTCCAGAGTCTGCCTGTCCAAGGCAGCTTGAGAAGCATCAGAAGGAGGAGGCTTCTCAGAACTTTCAGAAGCATCTTCTGCTTGACTTTCAGCCTGAATGGTCTTGTCTTCTTCTGATGGTTGCACCTTTTCAGCTTGCTGTTTCTCAGACCAAGATTCACTGTCCAGAGGGAGCACAACTTCCTGAGGCAGCTGACTTTCAACTTCCTTCAGCAGCTTGCTGAAGTTCTGTTGTGCCTGCTCATAGTTGATATCCTGCAACTTGAGGGCTTCAGCACGTACCCATAGTCTGAACTGTGACCAGAGCTGATCAGAAGCAGCTGGGTCAATCATCCCAGGACAGACTTGCTTCAAAGAAGCAATCCATTGCAGCACACCTGTTTCAAAGTTCAAAATACCAGAGCCAACATCTGGTTGCTTTGGTTTTGGGATGGCAATTTTGTGTCTTAGATCAGCAAGACGTTCAAGACTTGTGAAGTCGATGAAAGTTCTGCTGGGGTTTTCAGCGGTTTTCTGAGAGGCTGTTTGTTTTGGAGGAGGGGTATCAGAATCAGATATTTCGATTGGAGTGGATGGTGGTTTGGGAGTATTTGGAGGTGTTGATTCTTCTGAAGAAGGTAACTGGGGCCTGACAATAGTGGTTCCCCATGGAAACTGGATTGCCAGCGGTGAAGGTTGAGGTGAGTGATGGTCAGATTTATGAGGAGAAGGGGTTTCAGATTGGTGAAACTCTGTTTGTGGTGAAGGTGGATTTATTTCTGGTTGGGGAGGTGGAATCTCTGATTGCTCAGGGATCAGAGGTTCTTCTGTGAGAGGTTGTTGTTGTGGTTCTGGTTCTGGTTGTTGTTCTGGTTGTGGAGGAGGAACTTTTTGTGGTTCAGAGGTTGGTTTAGCAGAGGCATGTTCACGCTCAATATCAGCCAGCACTTGGTCAAGTGCTGTTGTTGTTGAAATTGTTGGTTGTTTGGGGAGTTTGGTTCTGGGTCTTCTGAGTAGTAAGGCTTCAGAAGGGTCTTCTGGTATGGTTTCATCAATGGTAGGGATTGGGATTGATATTCTATGAGAGGTTTGAGGAGGGGCAGCAGATGTTGGAATAGTAGTTGAAATTAAAACAGGGGCAGCAGATGAAATACCTCTTTTCTTTGGAGTCTGATGAGATGATCCTTCTGCTGGCGCTTTCCTCTTCTTTGTCTTCTTCTGAGTCACTTCTGGTTGGGGTTGACTCAGATTTTTGATCTTCAGCTTTGAACCTGTATCTTCTGCCTTGTACGCATCTGGGTACCTGAGAAACATCTCTGGTTTGGATTCCATTTCAGAAAATATTGGAAAATCACTCAGAGGCACTCTTCTGCTGGAGATCTCAGCAGTGGAAGTAGCTCTGGGTTCCTTCTGAATATTTTCTATCAACTTCATCTTTTTCAGATTTTTTGCATTTAGAGGTTTCCCAATTGTTGGTTCAACAGTGCTCAGCTCCTGAGCTTCAATCAGATGTTCAATCAGTCTATTCTCTGTCAGAATATCTGATATTAGCCTTCCAAACGGTATCCAGTCCCTCTTGGTCCTTTCTTCTTCCCTTGTCTCTTTCACACTGGTTTTGAGATGGTTGAACAGGAAGTGTGCCAGATTGATCTTTACCCTCTGATCAATAAAGTAGATCAGAAACTGCTGATCCACGTTTATATAATCAGGAGAACTTGTTGGTTTCCTGTGGTTGAAGCATCCCAGAAAAATCTTAGCCCATACTCTGCAGTGGTCCTTCAGATCCTTAATCTTGCTGCTGGGCATTCCAAGAGTGAAAATCCTGTTGGCTACCACACCTATATCAGGGCATCTTTCAGCCATGTCCACACAACGGACTCCACCACCACTTTGACCGATTAGCCTTCCAATTAGATCTTCAGAAATCACAATCTTCTTTCCCATGACAGAAGAGATGACTAGATGTTTAGAAACCTTGGCGTGAATCCAAAATTCCTTGACTAGCGCTGGGAATGTTGGTCCAACCAACCTGTCGAAATACCTCTCCCACTTTTGAGCCCTAATTTCTTCAGTTAGGTCAAAACCATTTGCCTTCAAACTTTCAAAGTCGATGATTAACTCAGAGAGCACTTCAAGGTTCTTCACCGGAGTGAGGAGAGTTCTGAGTGGCACCTGATATTGCTCAGAAGTTGCTTTCTTCTGATTGCCTGCAGAAATGCTGGAGGATGCCATTGTTCACACTAAAAAGGTTTTGAGAATGAGTTGAAGGAAAAAGTTTGCAAGAGATGAACTCAGTAATATGCAGAAAATGCTTGAGTGATAGTGAGAAAGCGTAAAGAATAAGAATGAAAGATTAATGTTCTTAAATAGAGTTTTCAAAATTGTTTTGAAAAGTTAAACGTTTTTAAGAGAGAGAAAAAAAATAATGATTGCATTTTAAAAGCATGATTACTTTTCATTAAATGCTTGCTGATTTTGAGGGATTTGAGAAAGATACTTAAAAACGGTTACCAGACATGTGTCTCAATGCACCCAATCAGCGCTTTGCCTTCTCAGAAGCGTGCACGCGTTCTACTTCAGAGATTTGCTGATGATTGGATGACACTTGTTTGATATAGTGATCAGCACGTCTGTCTTTGAGATTAGACTCTCAGATCTTTAGACTTGCATCTGATACAATCTGCATATTCTATCTTTCTGAAAGGAGATTGATCAGAAGTTCACAGTAAAAATAATTACATTCTAAAGATAAATATATGGAATTAAAACATTTTCATTCTGGGCATACTTTCATGCTGAGATGATTCAGAATGAAATTAAACCTATCTTCTGAAAGGGGTTTAGTAAAGATATCAGCCCATTGATGGTCTGTATCTATAAATTTTAAGTTCAAAATACCTTTCTGAATATAGTCCC
Source organism: Vicia faba (assembly GCA_948472305.1). NCBI lineage: Eukaryota > Viridiplantae > Streptophyta > Magnoliopsida > Fabales > Fabaceae > Vicia > Vicia faba. The sequence continues at coordinate 271,680,103 of OX451738.1, read as the reverse complement.
TAATGAAATGATGCTTTATTTCTATATGCTTAGCTCTAGAATGTAAAATAGGATTCTTACTTAAGCAAATAGCAGAAGTATTATCACAAAGTATAGGAATGTTACTCTCAAAAATCTGGAAGTCTTCAAGCTGACTTTTCATCCAGAGCATTTGTGTGCTACATCCTGCTGCTGCTATGTACTCAGCTTCTGCTGTTGACAGAGCAATTGTTGATTGCCTTTTGCTGGACCAAGAGATCAGATTTTCTCCCAGAAACTGGCAGCTTCCAGAAGTACTTTTACGTTCCACTCTGTCTCCAGCAAAATCAGCATCACAGTAGCCTACTAAGCTGTAATCACTAGATTTTCTATAAAACAAACCCAGATTAGTAGTACCTTTCAGATACTTGAAAATTCGCTTAACAGCTGTTAAGTGAGATTCTCTAGGATCTGATTGGAATCTAGCACAGATACAAACGCTGAATAATATGTCAGGTCTTGAAGCAGTCAGATAAAGGAGAGAACCAATCATACCTCTGTAGACCTTCTGTTCTACGCTTTTTCTTACCTCTTCTCTTTCCAGAATGCACGTGGGATGCATTGGAATCTTTGATGGCTTACATTCTGAGAGGTCAAATTTCTTCAGAAGATCTCTGATGTATTTGCTCTGATGAATGTAAGTTCCTTCTGGGGTTTGATTAATCTGAATTCCTAGAAAGAACTTCAGTTCCCCCATGAGGCTCATCTCAAATTCTGCCTGCATACACTTAGCAAATTTTCTTCCAAGAGAAGGATTAGTAGAACCAAAAATGATATCATCAACATAAATTTGACAGACTAAGATGTCACTCTTAACTGTTTTACAGAATAGAGTAGTGTCCACTTTCCCTCTGGTGAATTCATTTTCAAGCAGAAAGTTACTTAGCCTTTCATACCAAGCTCTGGGAGCTTGTTTCAGACCGTACAGTGACTTCTTTAGTTTGAAAACATATTCTGGATGTTTTGTATTTTCAAAACCTGGGGGTTGGTGAACATAAACTTCTTCTTCTATATAACCATTTAAGAATGCACTTTTGACATCCATCTGATACAGAGTGATGCCTCTATTAACAGCAAATGAAATTAAAAGTCTGATAGATTCTAACCTGGCGACTGGGGAAAAGGTTTCTGTATAGTCTATCCCCTCTTGCTGACTATAACCTTGTGCAACCAGTCGTGCCTTGTTTCTGATGACTTCACCTTGTTCATTTAGCTTGTTTCTGAACACCCATCTTGTTCCAATGACGTTGAATCCTTTTGGTCTGGGAACGAGATCCCATACGTCGTTTATGGTGAATTGATTCAGCTCTTCTTGCATTGCCAGAATCCAGTCATTATCCAGAAGTGCTTCATCAATAGAAGAAGGTTCAATCAGAGACACAAGTCCCATAAGAGTTTCTTCAGAGTTTCTGAAGCTTGCTCTTGTTCTGATTGGATCTTCCTTTCTTCCTAGGATAGTCTCTTCTGGGTGATCCAAGCTGCTTCTGGGTAATCTCTTCTGAGGTTGATCAGCAGCTGTTGTAGGATTTCTAGCAGTGCTTCTTTCAGACGTTGAAGGAATGTCTGTGTTGAGAGCTTCTGATGACTTGTCTTCAGAACCTGCAAATTCAATTTCTATACCTGCAAAAGTTTCATTCTGCTTTGACTTTTCAGAGTCAAGCTTATCATCAAAACGAACACTGATTGATTCTTCCACAATCTGTGTTTCTGTATTGTATACTCTGTACCCTTTTGAGCGTTCAGAGTATCCTAACATAATACACTTCTGTGCCTTAGAATCAAACTTGTTCAAATAATTCTTTGTATTCAGTATAAAGCAATTACATCCAAATGGATGAAAATACGAAATGTTGGGCTTTCTATTCTTCCACAATTCATATGGAGTCTTTTCCAGAATAGGTCTTATTGAGATTCTATTCTGAATGTAACACGCTGTGTTTATTGCCTCTGCCCAGAAAGTCTTAGCAACGTTTGTCTCATTGATCATGGTTCTGGCCATTTCTTGCAATGTTCTGTTCTTTCGTTCTACAACTCCATTTTGTTGGGGAGTTCTAGGACAAGAGAAATCATGCAGAATGCCTTTGTCATTAAAGAATGACTCAAAATCTTTATTTTCAAATTCTCCACCATGATCACTTCTGACTTTAACGATTCTAAGATCTTTTTCATTCTGAACTTGGTTACAGAAGGTAACAAACACAGAATGTGACTCGTCCTTGTGTCTTAAGAACTTTACCCATGTCCATCTGCTATAGTCATCTACGATTACTAACCCATACTTCTTACCACTGACTGAAGCAGTTTTAACTGGTCCAAATAAGTCAATGTGCAGAAGTTCTAATGGCTTAGAGGTGGAAACAACATTTTTGGATTTAAAAGAAGGTTTTGCAAATTTGCCTTTCTGACATGCTTCACACAGAGCATCTGAATTGAACTTCAAATTAGGAAGTCCTCTGACCAGATTGAGTTTGTTAATCTGAGATATTCTTCTCATACTAACATGCCCCAATCTTCTGTGCCAGATCCACTGCTCGTTGTTAACAGACAGAAGACATTTTACGTTCTGATTTTTTAGTTCAGAAAGTTTGATTTTGTAAATGTTGTTTTTCCTCTTTCCATTAAACAGGATAGTCCCATCTTTCTGACTAACAGCTTTACATGATTTTTGATTAAAGATTATATCATAACCGTTATCACTTAATTGACTTATGGATAACAGATTATGCATCAATCCATCTACTAGCAGAACATTATTAATAGAGGGAAGATTTCCATTACCTACAGTTCCAGAGCCAATGATCTTTCCCCTCTGATTGCCTCCAAAGCCAACGTGGCCTCTAGGCTTAAGTTCCAGGCTTTGGAACATATGCCTTCTTCCCGTCATGTGTCGTGAGCAGCCAGAGTCCAGGTACCATGACTGGTGTTTCTGACTTGCTGCTAAAGATATCTGCAACATGTATTATTTTGTCCTTAGGTACCCAGATTTTCTTGGGTCCTGACTTGTTAGTTTTACCAAAACTTTGGTTGAATTTTGGTTTTACAGAGTGCTTACTGCTAGTATATTTGATGTCATGTGTGTGACCATACACAAAGTGTGATTTTAGAGGAGTGTGTTTAATGGTTAAATCCATGACATTCTTTGGTGTAGGAACCTTACCTAGGTATCCTATTCCTTTCCTGCCGTTTCTGCTAACTCCATAGATCATTGAAGCCATTCTGCTTCTATCTATGCTTTTAGCAAGGAACTTCTGGAAACTGTGATCATACTCCTTGATGATCTCATCAGCGTTGCTGGGAGTTTCAGAAATTGGGTCCTTCTGAGAGTTTTGTAAAGAGTTTTCTAATTTTGAAATTTTGTCTCTCAGCTCAGAGTTTTCCAATTTGAGACTCTCAGACTTATTAGAGTCAGATTCAAGATTCCTTTTCAGGTCTCTGAATTTAGCTCTAATCTGCTGATAACGTTCCAGAATTTCATTAAGGCTTTCAGCAAGTTCAGCCTTTGTAAAATTAACAGCGAAGTTAGGAAATACCTCTTCTGTGTCTGATTCTGAGTCTGATTCAGAAGCTTCACTATCTTCTGAAATGTTAGCCATGAGCGCTATGTTTTCCCTTTCATCATCTGATTCTGAGTCAGCTTCAGACGAGTCAGAGTCATCCCATGTGGCCATGAGACTTTTCTTCTTCTCTCTTCCAAACTTCTTTTTGGGCTTTTCCCTCTGAAGCTTTGGGCAGTCACTCTTGTAGTGTCCTTGCTCATTGCACTCATAGCAGATGTTGTCTTTGGTATTTGGCTTCTTGCTATTGGAAGAGCCTTCAGATCTTCTGTATCCAGAGGAAGAATCTGTCCTTCTGTATCTGGAAGAAGACTCGTTCTGATCAGATCTTCTGGGATTCCTGAACTTCCTTTGTCTTTGCTTCCACAGTTTATTTACTCTTCTGGAGAGAAGGGAAAGTTCGTCTTCTTCTGATGAGGATCCATCAGATGTTTCTTCAACTGCCTGCAAAACTTTAGATTCAATTTTTTTGTTAGATTTTAATGCTAAAGGCTTACCTTGCTTCTGAGGCTCGTCAGCTTCTAGCTCTATCTCATGACTTCTGAGGGAGCTTATAAGTTCCTCCAGAGTGATTTTGTTGAGATCTTTAGCTAGCTTCAGAGCAGTAACCATAGGCCTCCACTGCTTGGGTAAACTTCTGATTATTTTCTTGACATGGTCAGCAGTAGAGTATCCTTTGTCCAGAACTTTGAGACCAGCTACCAGAATCTGGAATCTAGAGAACATAGTTTCAATGGATTCAGATTCTTCCATTTTGAACGCCTCATACTTCTGAATGAGCGCCAGAGCTTTTGTTTCTTTGACTTGAACGTTGCCCTCATGCGTCATTCTGAGAGAATCAAAGATATTTTTTGCTGTGTCTCTGTTGGAGATCTTTTCATACTCAGTATAGGAGATGGCACTGAGGAGGATGGTTCTGGCCTTATGGTGATTCTTGAAGTCACGCTTTTGTTGATCAGTCATTGATTTTCTATCAATCGTCTGACCAGTTGCATTCACAGGGTGCGTGTATCCATCTGTCACCATATCCCACAGATCAGCATCATGTGCTAGAAAGAAGCTTTCAATTCTGTCTTTCCAGTAATCAAAGTTTTCTCCATCAAAGACTGGAGGTTTGCCACTGAATCTGTCTCTGTCCTCATTGTTGTCATTGCTGAAGTGAGAATTGTTTCCTGCCATTGTGTTTTTCTGACGCTGGATCTTGTACTGACACGGTTAAGTGTTTTAGCTCAGAACCAGGCGCTCTGATGCCAATTGAAGGGGTGAAAAACACAAGAAGGGGGGGGTTGAATTGTAAAACTGAAATCTAAAGCAATTGACAAGGTATTTTTATCCTGGTTCGTTTGATCTCAAACTACTCCAGTCCACCCGTCAAGGTGATTTCGCCTCTCTCCAACGAGGTCTTAATTCACTATATTCAACTGAATATTACAGACTGCTTTAACAACTGCTAAAGCCTTCTTGATTCAAACCACAACCCGGTTTGTCAAGGCAACACTTTCTTACAAAGAGATAAACTGTGTGTGTGGATGTTTTCTACAAAACTTTATCACAACTGTGATGTATACACAAATGAAGCTTAGAAACTAGATTGCTAAACAGTAATGGAGTATCAGAGTTTGTGGTTTAGCAAAACTGGTAGAGTGAAGATTATGGATCAGCTTTGTGCGTGTAGAGAGTTGGAGAGCATTAGCCATTATAATCTTCGAAGCCTTGTTTATATAGCACTTGAGAAGATGAACGTTGAATGCAATATTCTTGATTCAATGCTAATAACAAGCTTTCCTTTTTGAGCAGATCTTGTCTAGAATGAAGCCGTTGGAATTAATTAGCGTTCAATGCACAGTACCGTTGCTTCTTCAATGCACGTTCTGGCTTGGCTCATTCTGATTCTGCTTCGCTGCTGATGAACTATTGTGTTTCTGTATCAGAGTGTTTACGCGCAGTTCTGTTCATCAATCTTCAGCATGTACGAGTTGATCATCTGATCTTGACGTTCTGATATAGCAACTTCTGATGCTGGTGTATGAAATCAAATTCTGATGCTGAATAAACGTGATCTTGCTTATTTTAATCAGCGTATCTGCAAATCAGAGCATAGTAATTTTAGGCAGCATATAGTTCATTCATGAATCTTATAAATACTATATCTTTTCACTTTGTTATCATCAAAACTCAAATATAGGGTAGTAGATTCAAACATTGTTCTAACAGTCAGATGTTCAGCGCCTGATGGATAATAAAGAGATTTTGTTTGAGAAGACTATGATTCCTATTGTTCCAAATGAAGATGTTGCCATTATAACCATTTCTGTCAATCCTCCCAAGGTTTCCTCGAGAAGACCTGTTAGGATTACACTTGTTCAAAGAATTGCTCCGCTAATAATCACTGTTCCTGGTCTCATCCCATACACTTCAGACAAGGTTGTCCCATGGCACTATGGTGTTGATGTGTATTATCATGGCATTAAGCAAGATTTGAAGAATGAAGAAGCTAATATTGATGTCAGTAATATTGTCGGGGCTAGTAAGGTTACCCGAAGCGGGAGGATCTTCTCTCCCGAGATTTCTCCTCCAACTGTCAACAAACCTATTGTCATTCCATCTTCCGTTCCCTCTAGTACATCAACTACTGTTCCAGTTCTTACTCCAGTTATCACCACTATCGTCGAGCCATCTGAGACTCGAGGAAATGAAATTATAGATGAGCCTTCCCGGATGGAGGCGCCTAGAAAAATTGTTGTGGAAGACTTTAAACAGGAAATAGAGGAAATACTGAAAATTATCAAGAAAAGTGACTACAATGTGGTCGAACATTTGGGGCAGACCCCGTCAAAGATCTCCATGTTGTCTTTGTTGTTGTGTTCTGAAGCCCTTGTGAAGGCTTTGATTGCATTTCTCAAGACTGCGCATGTGCCGCAGGAAACTTCTGCAGATCAGTTCAAAGATTGTGTGGCTAGTCTGACTTCTGACAATGGGCTAGGTTTTTCAGATGCGGATCTGACCTCTAAGGGGAGGAATCATAATGATTCTATGCATGTCTCAATTGAGTGCAGGGGCACCACTATGGCTCATGTACTGGTAGATACTGGGTCTTCGCTGAATGTTCTATCGAAGAAAGCGTTGGACCGTTTGGATTGTGAGGGTTTGACTTCAAAGCCAAGTAACATTGTGGTAAGGGCTTTTGACGAATCAAAAAGAATGGTGCACGGGGAGGTGGACATCCCTGTCAAAGTGGGTTCGCAGACCTTTGGGTCCATCTTCTACGTAATGGACATCAGGCCATCATATTCTTGCTTACTGGGTCGTCCTTGGATCCATAGGGTTGGGGCAGTTACTGCCACACTGCATCAAATGCTGAAGTATCCAGTAAAGGGGAAGATTGTCACGGTGCGAGGTGAAGAAGAGCATATGGTGAGTCATCTCAATTCCTTCTATTATATAGAGATGGACGAGGAGTTCATAGAAACCCCTTTTCAGAACTTCGAAGAGGTCCCTCAAACTTTGGCATCAACTGAAGTTACTACATACAAACCTCCGCTGAAGATGGCTTCTCTCAAGGACGCCAGGGCTGTAGTTGAAGAAGGTGGGTGTACCAAATGGGGCCGGCTCCCTGATTTCACTCGCAAAAATGACAAATTTGGTATGTGCTTTACTACAGGAGCACAAAGGGCTATCAGGCGCGCACGGATTGAAAGACCTCCTCTACACATCAGCAATCAAGGAATTAATGCAATTGGAGACAGTGAAGAAGATTCAGACATCGATAGCTGGATCTAACCAACAACCAATGGTGGACTGAATAACTGGACGGCTAGGGACTTCATACATGTTTCTTTTATTTCACTATAATTGACTTTTGTTTTAAGATTTGTAATAAACAGTTTGAAACTTTACGGCCCGGTGCCTTGCCCGAGGAACCTTGGCTTTGCTTGTGAGGGCTTATTATTTGTCATTTCATATATCATTAATAAAGCATTGGACGTTTCTTGCATTGCAAATTTTACGCTCATTGTTTTTATTTTATGTGTCCCACATTATCAAAACAGCTATTCTCTTACACACACTCACGTATCATACTGCAGATCCATATCCACTCTGGATCCCATTGATAACAACTCTGCTACTTCTAGTTATGACTTCAAAAATCCGATCAACCAAGCCGAGGACGAAGGTGAGGATGATTATGAGGTGCCTGGAGAACTTGATAGACTATTATAGCAGGAAGAAAGGGTCATACAGCCTCATGAAGAGCCAGTTGAGTCAGTGAATTTGGGTACAGAGGAAGACAGGAAATAGGTTAAAATAGGTGCGAATCTGGAGCCTAGAGTCAAACAACAGTTAACACAGATGCTCCATGACAATGTTGAGATCTTCGCCTGGTCCTATGAAGACATGCCTGGTTTGGACAATGATATTGTGGTACATCGCTTGCCAACCAAAGAAGACTGCCCTCCGGTGAAGCAGAAGTTCCGCCGTATGCGCCCTGAGATGTCAAAGAAAATCAAAGCAGAGGTCATGAAACAATTCGACGCAGGATTCTTAGCTGTCACTTCTTATCCGTAGTGGGTTGCTAACGTCGTTCTGGTACCTAAGAAGGACGGTAAGGTACGGAATTGTGTGTACTACAGAGATCTGAATAGGGCAAGCCCCAAGGATGACTTCCCACTTCCTCACATTGATGTTTTAGTCAACAACACCGCGCAGCACAAGATCTTTTCCTTCATGGATGGTTTTTCTGGCTACAACCAGATCAAGATGGCTCCTGAGGACATGGAGAAGACAAGCTTCGTTACGCAGTGGGGCACCTTCTATTACAAGGTAATGCCTTTTGGGTTGAAGAATGTTGGGGCAACTTATTAGTGCGCCATGGTCGCTTTGTTCCAAGACATGATTCACCACGAGATCGAGGTGTATGTGGATGACATGATAGCCAGGTCCCAGACTGAGGAAGAGCACCTTGATCATCTCTAGAAACTGTTTGACAGGTTGAAGACATCCAAGCTAAGGTTGAATTCGAACAAGTGTACCTTCGGGGTAAGGTCTGGTAAGCTTATGGGTTTTATTGTTAGTGACAAAGGTATTCAGGTGGACCCTTCAAAGGTAAAAGCCATACAAGAAATGTCGGCTCCCTGCACATCTGACTGCTACTTGTGAGCCAATCTTCAACCTGCTTAAGAAAGATCAAGTGGTAAAGTGGAATCATGAATGCCAGACTGCTTTTGAAAGAATCAAAGAATACCTTCAAGAACTACCAATTTTGATGCCTCCGGTGGAAGGAAGACCTTTGATGTTATACTTGACAGTGCTATACAACTCAATGGGGTGTGTGCTGGGGCAGTATGACGAGTCTGGTCGAAAAGAGCACGCCATTTATTACCTTAGAAAAAAGTTTACTGACTGTGAGACTCGATACTCATTGCTCGAGAAAACTTGCTGCGCTTTGGCATAGGTTGCTCGCCGACTGAGACAGTACATGCTGACTCACAGTACACTGTTGATATCAAAGATGGATTTGATCAAGTATATTTTTGAGAAGCCTGCCTTATCCGGAAGAATAGAAAGATGGAAGATGATCTTAACCGAGTACGACATCTAATACACAACCCAAAAAGAAATCAAGGGGAGTGTATTGGCGGATCATTCGGCACATCAGGCCGTGGATGACTACCAGTCCATGAATTTCGAGTTCCCGGATGAGAATATCATGTTGGTGACTGACTTTGAAGAACCTGGACCGGATGGAGGACCCGAGGAGGGGTCCCGATGGTCTATGTATTTTGATGGAGCCTCGAACACATTGGGTAGCGGCATTGGCGCTGTAATTATATCTCCTGAGGGATGTCATACTCCATTCACTGCCCGATTATATTTTAACTGCACCAACAATATGATGGAGTATAAAGCATGCATCATGGGTCTTTGAGCTTCTATTGACCTAAGGATTAAGTTTTTGAGTGTATTCGGAGATTCCGCTCTGGTGATCAGTCAGATCAAAGGCGAATGGGATACGAAGCACCCGAATCTTATACCTTACAAAGAGTATGTACTGACATTGCTCCCGCACTTTGAGGAGATAACCTTTGAACACTTCCCACGAGAAGAGAATCAGTTGGCGGACGCGCTAGCTACCATGTCTTCTATGTTCAAAGTCAGGTGGGACAATGAAGCTCCCCAAATTACCACTGAGAGGTTGGACGAACCCGCACGTTGCTGTGACATTGAGACTGAAGAGGTAGCAGATAAACCATGGTTTCACGAGGTAAAGAGGTATCTTGAGGCTCAAGAATACCCCGAGGGGGCATCTGTCAATGATAAGAAGTTTCTAAGAAGATTCGTTGTGAAGTTCTTCATCAGTAATGGTATCCTCTATAAGCGTAACCATGATTCAACCTTACTGCGATGCATAGACAAGAGCGAGGCAGAAAGGATCATGGCAGAGTTACATGAAGGTACCTTCAGAACTCATTCTAGTGGACATACCATGGCGAAGAAAATCCTACGGGAAGGATATTATTGGTCCACTATGGAAGCCGACTGTTATCAGTACTCTCGAACCTGTCATAAGTGTCAAGTCTGTGCTAATAAGGTGCATGTGCCTCCAGTCCCTCTGAATGTATTGACAGCTCCTTGGCCCTTTGAAATGTGGGGCATCGACATGATCGGCGAGATCAGACCTACTGCATCTAACGGGCATCGCTTCATTCTAGTAGCAATTGATTACTTTACAAAGTGGGTGGAGACAACTTCCTTTGCTACAATAACCAAGAACGTCGTGGCATGGTTTATTCGATACAATCTGATCTATCGATATGGTGTACCAGAGAGAACTATTACTGACAATGGTACAAATCTCAATAACACAATGATCACCGAGCTCTGCAAACAGTTCAAGATTCAGCATCATAACTCTTCTCCCTACCGGGCGAAGATGAATGGAGTTGTTGAAGCCGCTAACAAGAACATCAAGAAGATTGTATAGAAGATGACGGTGACGTACAAAGACTGGCACGAGATGTTACCATTCTCTCTTCATGGGTACCGCACCTCAGCACGGACGTTAACAGGGGCAACACCATACTCTTTAGTGTATGGTATGAAGGCAGTCCTACCCATCGAAGTACAGATACCCTCTCTCAGGATTATGAAGGATATGGGTTTGAACAAAGACAACTGGATCCAAACCCGACTTGATCAACTGAATCTAATCGATGAGAAGAGACTTACTGCTATTTGTCATGGTCAGACGTATCAAAAGCGAATGATTAAGGCTTTTAACAAGAAAGTCAGACGTTAAGAATATCAAGTCGGGGATCTAGTGATCAAACGCATCATACTACTGCAAGGTGATCCCAGGGGAAAATGGACCCCCACATACGAAGGGCCATTTGTGCTTAAGAACATTTTCTATAGAGGAGCTATGATTCTAACCACCATGGATGGAGACGACCTTCCTCACCCTGTCAATGCAGACATAGTGAAAAGATACTACGCATAATCAAAGACCCGCTAGGTTGACTGTCCTAGGCAAAAATAAGGGCTTCCTGACGAACCAAAAGGGTTCGGGCAAAAGTAAGGGATGAAATGGAAAAAACTATACACCAAGCAAGTCGAAAACCTGAAAAGGCGACTTGGGCAAAAAAGGGTATCCTGGTGGACTGAAAACCCGAAAGGGCGGTCCAGGCATAAATTAGGGATCAAAGCGTAACACTATATCTCATTAGATCACCTTGAAACCAGACTTCGGTATCAACTATCAAGCTCGGACAGCGCCAATCAATCTGATCCACCTTCGACCAGGCAGCAAAGTGATGAGACGTTTGAAGATATAAAGGCAATAGAAGAGTTGGAACTCGATGGGATTGCTTCACATAGCTTTTTTTATCTAACACAAATTGTAATTGCTATCTTTCGGCGGTGTTCTCTTACTAGAGCGCCAGCCTCTTTGTACAAAATGCCTATTACGGGCCAACTTCAAAAATCAATACACTTCATTTTCACAAGAAATTTCAATTTGTTTTTCTTTTTTCTGTTTTGTTTTGCAAGAACGTCCAATGATTTATTTTTTATATATGCATTTGAAAATGATTGTTGCTCGTAAATATTTACATGAAAAACAAAAGACGATTACTCGTAATGCCAGAAACAGGGAAAACAAGAAGTGCCTAAACCCTACAGTTACTTTGACCATCAGGTACCGGGATAGAGCCAACTTCAGAACATGAGTAGTGGTGCATACACTCCCTACAGAGTAAAAAGTAACCAAAGTCAGTGATGTTAGCTATCCCAAACTGGACATAACTCTCCCCAGTTGAGGTTCATAATCGTGAGTGAGTCGGTAAATTTTTCCTCAAGCAGAGTTTATTTCTCTCACAAGCAGAAATTCAATCTCCAACAGAATTCATTATCATCAGCAACGGTAATTCATCCCCAGCTGAGTTTATTTCTCCAAATCAGTGGATTTATCAACAGAGTATCTCCTCTCCAACAGAGTTGTTCCCCGCAGAGTTATCCGTAAACAAGGGGCAAATCCCTAGCATAGTCATCTTTGTTCACCATCCCCAACAGAAGTGGAGAACCTATGGTTTTTTACAGCAGTCAAGAATACCACTTCTCATACTCTCCAAACAACAGTCAGGGATTTATTTTCCCGGACTCAGATTATCACGTCAACATTTCATGTTCATTCATCATGGCATGTGCATACATTACATATAACATAGTCTCATTTATTTTAAGAACCTCGTCATGATGCATCTCATGCATCACACATAACTAACCCTGTATTTCTTTCAGGAAAGACAATTATTATCAACAATTTTTAGCAGATACATGATCAACACTCAAAGCTAAACAGAGTAATCATCGGCGACAAATGCAACACTATCCAGGTTCCTTCTTACAGCTCTACCATCCAGGCGTTCATATCGAAGTAACCCTACTATCCAGGTTCCTTCTCACAGCCCTACTGTCCAGGCTTTCATATCGATGTAACCCTAATATCCAGGTTCCTTCTCACAGCCCTACCATCCAGGAGTTCATATCGAAGTAACCCTACTATCCAGGTTCCTTCTCACAGCCCTCCATCCAGGCTTTCATATCGAAGTACCCCTACTATCCAGGTTCCTTCTCATAACCTTACTATCCGGGTTCTTCCTCTCTTATCACCATACAGTATTCCACAACACTGTAAGACCGAGACCCGATTGAACACAATTGATTTCACATTTCCCCAGAAAGTCATGGTGCATCATATAGAATTTTTTTTATTAATAACCATGTATTAAAAAAATATTTCGTAAATAACCGGGTTTCGGAAAAAATTACGCAAATAACCATGTTTGAGATGGCTCCACAAAGGAGGAGCCATCTCAATTGGCGCATGCACCTCCTTTTTTAAGGGAGGCGCCATCTCACTTGGCGCCTAAGTGCTTAGGGCATGCCCTAAGCCAAGTGAGATGGCGCCTATGTACAAATTTAGGGCAAAAATTTTTTTTTTTTATTTTTTTTCCTGTGCGTTGCCTATTGGACAGAGATCAACAAAATGGACTTTTTATTAAAAAAAAAATTACATTCAACTGTATTACATTAAAAGAACAGTAAAAAAAATGGATACAAAAAATACTGGGAAAAAAAAAAGATACATCAGTGATCCCCCGGAACCCGGTAATGACCCCCGGTTCCGCATCCCTGTCCTCGCCTTTCTCTTGCTGGGTGCCGTCGCGTTTCCTGCTGCGGCAAGGTCGATGGCCCAGCGAAGTCAATGCGATCTGAATCCATAAAATCAGTAAGATCTCCATATCTCGAAGATCCGCTCTGGTACAGTCGGTTACCCATACCCTCAAAGTTTGGTCATGTTGGCGGTGGGTGGGGTTCCATGGTTGGTCGGTAGCATTGGTCGTCTGAGTATGAGGGGTAGAAAGGAAATGGATCTTGGGGTGTTTGGTATTGTGGATGTTGGGTTGTTTGGTGATATGGTGGTTGATGGTAGGTTTGGTCGGCTTGGTCATAATCTTCTGACGTTCCCATATCAGGGCTAAGGCTGGATGTTGAGGGCGCCATATTGGGATATGTGGAAGACTGAAATTGTGTCTGGGGTATGTGGGTGTGCTGGTATTGGGGTTGGTATTGTGGTTGGGTTTGAGGCATATCCGGGTATTGGTAGTTTGGTGGTGATTGTGGTTGGTAGTACGGCATTTGATTGTAGTTGTGTTGTGGTGGGGAATGTGGTTGTGTGTTTGTTGGTCTGTTTCTTCTTGGGGGTTGGTTTGAGGTTGATGGATTTTGGGTTTGTTGATGGGGAATCGAGGGTTTTTCCCATTGTGTGCGTGGGTCAACCAAGTACCTCGGATGAGACACATGCATTTCTGGGTTACTAACCGACTTGTACCACGACATATATTGATCAGTGTGTCGCATGTTACCTTGAGTAAGGAAAACCGGGGATTGCAAGATGTAGCGGTGACGCCTTTGCCACATTTTACACCATTCCGGAGCAAAGTCTTTCCAGTTGGTAAGACCCCACTGGGCGTCGACCCTTTTAAGATGCCAGGGGGACAAATCTGTTGGATCACTTGGTATCTCTTGATGCATTCTGAACTGCATCTTCACACGGTCGCTGTGGTGCATCTCCACAATGTTGAACCGAATGAGTGCAGTCTTTGCAGTCCAAGTTGCTGCATCCTCTGGGTTTGGAGCATGGCCCAAACCCAAATATGGTCTCCAGACGAACTGCGATAAAACTTAAATCAGGTTATCGCTGGATCCTTCGAATTTTTTCCCCCTCCGCGATGTCTCCATCTAGCCACCGCATCAACTCCCGCTTCAGACGCTCCATGGAGTGAATGTGCCAGAATTTCATTTTCATCGCAGGTTTCGTGGCGGAGAATATAACATAACCATCTCTGCTAAAAATCATAGGCGACGTCATTACGCAAATAACGGAGTACAAAATAAAAATACAGTGCGAGAAAGTGTGAGAAATTTCAAAGAAACGGACGAATTATTTATAAAACAGCATTTTTCCCTAGTTTTGCCCTAGGCGCCAAGTGAGATGGCGCCTCCTCTCATTTTTAAGGAGCATGCGCCATCTCACTTGGCTAAAAGCCAAGGAAGGCGCCAAGTGAGATGGCGCCTAGGGCAAAACCCTAGGTGCATGCGCCAATTGAGATGGCTCCTCCTTTGTGGAGCCATCTGAAACATGGTTATTTGCGTAATTTTTTCCGAAACCCGGTTATTTGCGAAATATTTTTTTAATACATGGTTATTAATAAAAAAATTCAAGCATATACCCCGACCAGACACGCGATTCACTTCCGCTTCCTGAAACGAAATTATTCCCCAGTAGAGTAACGGAAAACTGAAGCTCCTAAAGCTCTATTTTTCTCAAGACAGGGACCATCATTCCCCAGCGAAGTCCTCCTCGACAACAGATATACGGGTTCTCGCAAAGGAATATCTTATGCGATCGACACGTCTTCGGATGGCATCTTTAAGCCCATCTCCGACAATTCTCTAGCAACTTACGAATGGCATCTATAAGCCCATTCTTGATATCACAAATCGAGTATCACTTCATGCGAGTGCAAATTTCTAGGCACTCTAGTGTTCAATCATCTTCCACCTTCAGATCACGAAAGGTGGACCAGCCAATCTACATCTTCAGGTTTAAGAAGATTGAACAGGGGTAGTTGTTGTACCCCAAAATTTTCCCTCCCATATTTCTCAACACATGGCAAGTGAGGTCCTCAAATTGCTCAAGGAAGTCCAAGAGTTGACCAGACAGACTCTCTCCTAAGGCAGTCTATCTCAAATTAGGGTTTCTATTTTCATCAAGATGTGTGAACCACAAAGGGTTAAAATGCTCACCATTGTCCTAATATGTTCTCAAGATCATCCATGTCAAGTTTCAAGCCTTGCATAAGAAGTTTGCTCAGTAAATTTCTCAAATGCCTGAAAATCGACCATGCTAGGTCAAAAGTCAACTGTGGCCCACATACAGTCAAACTTCAAGATTTTTGGTCAAAATCCTCATTTTGAAGTATTATTCATCATTTGATCAAGGATTGATCATGATTCCTCAAGGATTGCTCATAATTCATCAAAACCCAAAAGTTGCTAAATTAGGGTTTTGTAGGAAAAGTCAACTCAACTTTGACCAAGCATAACTTTCTCATACTTTATCAGAAATGACCCATCCAAAGCTCATTTTGAATAGGATGCAATTACCTACAATTCATAATCATCTCCCAAGTTCATAATATGCACTCACAAAAAGATATGAATTTTGACATTATAGGTCATTTTGAAAAGTCAACAAAAACACCTTTTGAGTCAAAGCTTCATACATGAAAATGGAAGACTCAATTGAGATGAGACAAAAAGGTTTGCTTAGAGGACATTCTAAGCTTTCTAAAAAGTCCAAGAATACCTCTCTAGGGTTAAAATTGGAGTAGATATTCCTTGTCAAAGTTGACCATTTTTGCAAAATTGCCAAAAGTCAAATGAGCTCAAAAATACATTTTTTGTCAAATGGGCCTAGTTTTTCATGATTGAATATTGCTTATGACATGGTCCACGATCCAAATCAGCACCCACACATCTTTTTCTTTATTTATTTATTTTATTTTGATTTTTATCATTTTAAAGTCAAATTAAATCAAATAAATAGAAAAAAATATCAAAGATTTGTTTTGTGATCAGATTTTGGGTGGAATCAAATCCAATTATGCTGACAAATCATATCCAAAACGTGCAAAACAAATTGAACCAAAATTGGAATGATTTGGCTTGATATAGAAAGATATCATACAAGGATAAAGACCAAATCAAATCTTCATAATGGACCAAGATTTAGCTCGTTTTTGTTGACCTAATGTATTCCATTACATATATAGAACATAGCCAATGCAAGAGAAGGAGGATTGAGATCGTGAAAGTCACCAAGCAAACTCAAATTTTTGAAGAAAAAGTGTGGATTGGTTTTCAATTTAGAGGACGGTTCAAGGAGATTCAAAGCCACCAATCAACTCCTGGACATCCTCTGAAGCGATTGCAAGCATCACTAAGCCTTCACAAGTCCGGAAATGCATTGCACGACCGTCACGGTTTGCTTCTCTTTCAAAATTTGATTATCACGATTCTTGCATTATAAACATGTCTTTATGGTATGTATGTGTTTGTTATCATGTTTTCAACGTATTGAATTAGTTTAATTGATGTTTGAGCGCATATATTGATAGTTGCCATTGCTAGGGTTTGAGTTTGTATTTTAGGGTTTCTTGATACAGGCAAAATCAGGCCAAGAATTAGATACTGGGACGATCATGGCATCAAGACCAATCGATCCCTGTCTTTAAATCCATTTATCATGCATATTTTTGATGTTTGAAGCACGCAGGTTGTAGCGACGGACGTTGTCTGTAGGTATAGGTTATATACCTAAGACGACGGGCTGGAGGAAGAAGAAGGTGATTTGTCATCACCCCATTGGCTTATTTGAATACAACGCACGCAATTTTTTTGTTCAGCCTTATGGAAATTGTTTACATATTATGCATTGTCCTATTTTCATTAACAACTAATGAGCGTAGCCCAGCTGGAAAAGTCATCCCTTGGTAAGTGAGAGGACCTGGGTTCGATCCCAGGTCCCAACCAATTTCTTTATTTTCTCACTTTCCACTTGCAGATCCAACGCTTCATAATTCCATGTGCCTACCATACACCCTTGTGTTCCACCATCAGATTCATTATCCAGGTGGATCCAATGCTCATGTAGCAAGAGGCCTACCATGCTCCTCAAGTCAACGCACGCACCAGATCAGACGTCAATACAGGCCTGGATTTGTTGGGCCCAGAATTTCAACAACATACCCCCAGAATTGCTAAATGACATCAGGCCCACTTCTATTTTTTATTTTTTTATTTTTATTCTTTTAATATTTTCTTTTAATTATTTTAATTGAAAATTAATTACTATTTTCCATAAAATCATAAAATCAAGAAATAAAAAAATTAGAATTAGATATTTTTTTTCAAAATTAATTTTGTTAATTTAATTTAATGTAATTTAATTTAGGGAAATTTTAACTTGTTTTATCATAAATAAAATCAAATAGAAATTAGGTTAAATTCTTGATTTAATTCTTTTATTTTTTTCTCAAATGAATAAAATACAAAAATAGGTTTTTAGATTGAATTAATTCATTTTTCTTAATTTAAAATTAATTAGAATTTAGGATTTTCTTTTTAATTTAACTATTTTATTATTTTCTTAAATAACAAAATATGACAAAAAAATCCCTTTTTAATCAATCTCAAATAGGTTTAGTCAAGGGTCAAAACCCTAGTCATTTCGTATTTGATTCATCGCGCGCTTATTATTTATTTTGACAATATTTTTGTAACTGTTCATGGTTTGTAATAGTTTAATTTAGGGTTTTATTTACTGTTTAAATTCCCGGGTTTTTGGCTATGTAATTAATCCCCCACCCCGAAGCCTTGTAATACCGTAGATTTATTTTCTCGCATTTTTAATTCCCGCAAATATTTAACTTTTTAGATGTATGCTAATAGAATTGTATGACAAGAATGCATGACAAATTAATACGGTTAGAAAACCCTAATGTGCAAAGATAAATAACTGAAACAAACCACTCGCACATGTCACTCTTAGGGTATACTCTCACTTCGGTTACCTTCGGCAAACGGTCATTAAGTATAGGATACTTTAGTGGTTACCCTCTTGTCTAAAAAGATTTAATGTCCCGTTCAAATGTTGCCTCAGAAATGTAATGTTGCCTCGAAAGATCTTAAGACTCTAGGGTTATTACTAAGGTGTCCTAATATTGCTTTGGTGATCGTACGTCTGTTTCTAATTGACCCTTATAATTCCAACGACGGAGCTACCTATTTCTCAATAGTAGGATAACGTTGTCTAAAGGAAACAAGAATAGAAACGATCTTTTTTCGAGTAGGTAGATGCTAGTAGGTACTTGCTCAGATCAAACTTTTCACACTTACACATTGCAAAACAATTTTCAAAACAGCTTCGTCACACCTTTGAGGACTGATACAAGGGTTATCACGAAGTAAAACATTTTCAAAAACAAAGCACATACACAAGAAATTTTAAAAAGATGAGCAAGTACCTAAGATCCCATGGAAAACCATGGATATAAAGGGTGCTAATACCTTCCCTTTCTATAATCTACCCCCCGTGCTCAGAATATCTCGAAAAAGGATTTTTTTCTGTACTTTTTTCCTTTCCGGTTGGATGAAATAAAAGTCGGTGGTGACCCTTGCTTACCGCGACATTTTGCGAACACAAAATGCAAAATGCAAACCAGTACTAAACAGTCGGTTCTTCCACTGTATCACAATATTTAAACAATTAAATATTTTTCTTCTTTTCCATCACCAAATTTTAGGTTACTTCATCACTAAGAAACTAAGTTAAAAGACTATTAAATATTGACACATATTTCATATACATTGGTAATAAATCAAATTATATAACAAGGCTCGATAGTTTATTTGTTCGCCATGTTCATATTGTGATATGGTATAATATATGTATACAATTTCAATATTTTTCTTCTTCTCCATCACCAAAATTTAGGTTACTTCATCACTAAGAAACTAAGTTAAAAGACTATTAATTAATGACACATATTTTATATACATTGTTAATAATTCAAATTATATAATGAGGCTCGATAGTATATTTATTCACCATACTCATATGGTATTATGGTATAATAATTGCAAACAATTTCATTATTTTACTTCTTCTCCATCACAAAATTTTAGGTTACTTCATCACTAAGAAACTAAGTTAAAAGACTATTAATTAATGACACATGTTTCATATACATTGGTAATAATTCAAATTATATAATGAGGCTCAATAGTATATTTATTCACCATACTCATATGGTATTATGGTATAATAATTGTAAACAATTTTAATATTTTACTTCTTCTCCATCACCAAATTTTAAGTTACTTCATCACTAAGAAACTAAGTTAAAAGACTATTTATTAATGAAACATATTTCATATACATTGTTAATAATTCAAATTATATAATGATGCTCGATAGTATATTTATTCACCATACTCATATGATATTATTGTATAATAGATGTAAACAATTTCAATATTTTTCTTCTTCTCCAGCATTAAGTTTTAGGTTATTTCTTCACTAAGAAACTAAATTAAAAGACGGTTACTTAATGGAACATATTTCATATACATTGATAATAATTTAAATTATACAATGAGGCTCGATAGCATATTTATTCACCATACTCATATGGTATATTGGTATAATAGTTGTAAACAATTTCAATATTTTTCTTCTTCTCCATCATCAAATTTTAGGTTACTTCTTCACTAAGAAACTAAGTTAAAAGACGGTTACTTAATGACACATATTTTATATACATTGATAATAATTCAAATTATATAATGAGGCTTGGTAGCATATTTATTCATCATATTCATATGGTATTCTGGTATAATAGTTTTAAACAATTTCAATATTTTTCTTCTTCTCCACCACCAAATTTTAGGTTACTTCATCATTAAGAAACTAAGTTAAAAGACTATTAAATAATGACACATATTTCATATACATTAGTGATAATTCCAATTATATAACAAGGCTCGATAGTTTATTTGTTCATCATATTCAAATTGTGTTATGGTATAATATATGTAAACAATTTCAATATTTTTCTTCTTCTCCATCACAAAATTTTATGTTACTTCATCACTAAGAAAGTTAGTTAAAAGGCAATTAATTAATAACACGTATTTCATATACATTAGTAATAATTAAAATTATATAACAAGACTCGATAGTATATTTGTTCACCAAATTCACATTGTGTTATGGTATAATATATGTAAACAATTTCAATATATTTCTTCTTCTCCATCACCAAATTTCAGGTTACATCTTCACTAAGACACTAAGTTAAAAGACTATTAATTAATGACACATATTTCATATACATTGGTAATAATTAAAATTATATAATAAGACTCTATAGTATATTTATTCACCATACTCATATGGTATTATGGTATAATAATTGTAAATAATTTTAAGATTTTACTTCTTCTTCATCACCAAATTTTAGGTTACTTCATCACTAAGAAACTAAGTTAAAAGACTATTTATTAATGAAACATATTTCATATACATTGGTAATAATTCAAATTATATAATGAGGTTTGATAGTATATTTATTAACCATACTCATATGGTATTATTGTATAATAGATGTACACAATTTCAATAATTTTCTTCTTCTCCAGAATTAAGTTTTAGGTTATTTCTTCACTAAGAAATTAAGTTAAAAGACGATTACTTAATGGCACATATTTCATATACATTGATAATAATTTAAATTTTACAATGAGGCTCGATAGCATATTTATTCACCATACTCATATGGTATATTGGTATAATAGTTGTAAACAATTTCAATATTTTTCTTCTTCTCCATCATCGAATTTTAGGTTAATTCTTCACTAAGAAACTAAGTTAAAAGACGGTTACTTAATAACACATATTTTATATACATTGATAATAATTCAAATTATATAATGAGGCTTGATAGCATATTTATTCATCATATTCATATGGTATTCTGGTATAATAGTTGTAAACAAATTCAATATTTTTCTTCTTCTCCATCACCAAATTTTAGGTTACTTCATCACTAAGAAACTAAGTTAAAAGACTATTAAATAATGACACATATTTCATATACATTGGTAATAATTCAAATTATATAACAAGGCTCGATAGTTTATTTGTTCGCCATGTTCATATTGTGATATGGTATAATATATGTAAACAATTTCAATATTTTTCTTCTTCTCCAGAATTAAGTTTTAGGTTATTTCTTCACTAAGAAACTAAGTTAAAAGACGGTTACTTAAATGCACATATTTCATATACATTGATAATAACTTAAATTATATAATGAGGCTTGACAGTATATTTATTCATCATACTTATATGAATTATGGTAAAATAGAAGTAAACAGGTTCGATATTTTTCTTCTTCTTCATCATTAAGTTTTAGGTTACTTATTCACTAAGAAATTAAGTTAAAAGACAGTTACTTAATAACACATATTTTATATACATTGATAATAAATCAAATTATATAATGAGGCTAGGTTACTTCATCACTAAGAAACTAAGTTAAAAGACTATTAAATGATGACACATATTTCATATACATTGGTAATAATTCAAATTATATAACACGGCTCGATAGTTTATTTGTTCTCCAAGTTCATATTGTGATATGGTATAATATATGTAAACAATTTCAATATTTTTGTTCTTCTCCAGCACCAAAATTTAGGTTACTTCATCACTAAGAAACTAAGTTAAAAGACTAATAATTAATGACACATATTTCATATACATTGGTAATAATTCAAATTATATAATGAGACTCGATAGTATATTTATTCACCATACTCATATGGTATTATGGTATAATAATTGTAAACAATTTTAATTTTTACTTCTTCTCCATCACCAAATTTTAGTTTACTTCATCACTAAGAAACTAAGTTAAAAGACGGTTACTTAATGACACATATTTTATATACATTGATAATAATTCAAATTATATAATGAGGCTTGATAGCATATTTATTCATCATATTCATATGGTATTCTAGTATAATAGTTGTAAACAATTTCAATATTTTTCTTCTTCTCCATCACCAAAATTTAGGTTACTTCATCACTAAGAAACTAAGTTAAAATACTATTAATTAATGACACCTATTTCATATACATTGGTAATAATTAAAATTATATAACAAGGCTCGATAGTATATTGGTTCACCATATTCACATAGTGATATGGTATAATAGATGGAAACAATTTCAATATTTTTCTTCTTCTCTATCACCAAATTTAAGGTTAATTTTTCACTAAGACACTAAGTTAAAAGACTATTAATTAGTGACACATATTTCATATACATTGGTAATAATTCAAATTATATAATGAGGCTCGATAGTATATTTATTCACCATACTCATATGGTTTTATGGTATAATAATTGTAAACAATTTCAATATTTTACTTCTTCTCCATCATCAAATTTTAGGTTACTTCATCGCTAAGAAACTAGGTTAAAAGAATATTAATCAATGACACGTATTTCATATGCATTAATAATAATTCAAATTATACAATGAGGCTCGATAGTATATTTATTCACCATAATCATATGGTATTATGGTATAATATTTGTAAACAATTTCAATATTTTACTTCTTCTCCATCACCAAATTTTAGGTTACTTCATCACTAAGAAACTAAGTTAAAACACTTTTAATTAATGACACATATTTCATATACATTGATAATAATTCAAATTATATAATGAGGCTGGATAGCATATTTATTCACCATACCCATATGGTATTATGGTATAATATATGTAAACAATTTCAATATTTTTCTTTTTCTCCATCACAAAATTGTATGTTACTTCATCACTAAGAAACTAAGTTAAAAGACAATTAATTAATGACACATATTTCATATACATTAGTA
This sequence comes from Vicia faba, assembly GCA_948472305.1. Classification (NCBI taxonomy): domain Eukaryota; kingdom Viridiplantae; phylum Streptophyta; class Magnoliopsida; order Fabales; family Fabaceae; genus Vicia; species Vicia faba. The sequence continues at coordinate 271,656,927 of OX451738.1, read as the reverse complement.
ATAATTAAAATTATATAACAAGGCTCGATAGTATATTGGTTCACCATATTCACATTGTGATATGGTATAATAGATGGAAACAATTTCAATATTTTTCTTCTTCCCTGTCACCAAATTTAAGGTTACTTTTTCACTAAGACACTAAGTTAAAAGACTATTAATTTGTGACACATGTTTCATATACATTGGTAATAATTCAAATTATATAATGAGGCTCGATAGTATATTTATTCACCATACTCATATGGTTTTATGGTATAATAATTGTAAACAATTTCAATATTTTACTTCTTCTCCATCATCAAATTTTAGGTTACTTCATCGCTAAGAAACTAGGTTAAAAGAATATTAATCAATGACACGTATTTCATATGCATTAATAATAATTCAAATTATACAATGAGGCTCGATAGTATATTTATTCACCATAATCATATGGTATTATGGTATAATATTTGTAAACAATTTCAATATTTTACTTCTTCTCCATCACCAAATTTTAGGTTACTTCATCACTAAGAAACTAAGTTAAAACACTTTTAATTAATGACACATATTTCATATACATTGATAATAATTCAAATTATATAATGAGGCTGGATAGCATATTTATTCACCATACCCATATGGTATTATGGTATAATATATGTAAACAATTTCAATATTTTTCTTTTTCTCCATCACAAAATTGTATGTTACTTCATCACTAAGAAACTAAGTTAATAGACAATTAATTAATGACACATATTTCATATACATTAGTAATAATTAAAATTATATAACAAGGCTCGATAGTATATTGGTTCACCATATTCACATTGTGATATGGTATAATAGATGGAAACAATTTCAATATTTTTCTTCTTCTCTGTCACCAAATTTAAGGTTACTTTTTCACTAAGACACTAAGTTAAAAGACTATTAATTAATGATACATATTTCATATACATTGGTAATAATTAAAATCATATAATGTGGCTCGATAATATATTTATTTACCATACTCATATGGTATTCTAGTATAATAGTTGTAAACAATTTCAATATTTTTCTTCTTCTCCATCACCAAATTTTAGGTTACTTCATCGCTAAGAAACTAGGTTAAAAGAATATTAATCAATGACACGTATTTCATATACATTGATAATAATTCAAATTATATAATGAGGCTCGATAGTATATTTATTCACCATAATCATATGGTATTATGGTATAATATTTGTAAACAATTTCAATATTTTACTTCTTCTCCATCACCAAATTTTAGGTTACTTCATCACTAAGAAACTAAGTTAAAACACTTTTAATTAATGACACATATTTCATATACATTGATAATAATTCAAATTATATAATGAGGCTGGATAGCATATTTATTCACCATACCCATATGGTATTATGGTATAATATATGTAAACAATTTCAATATTTTTCTTTTTCTCAATCACAAAATTGTATGTTACTTAATCACTAAGAAACTAAGTTAAAAGACAATTAATTAATGACACATATTTCATATACATTAGTAATAATAAAAATTATATAACAAGGCTCGATAGTATATTGGTTCACCATATTCACATTGTGATATGGTATAATAGATGGAAACAATTTCAATATTTTTCTTCTTCCCTGTCACCAAATTTAAGGTTACTTTTTCACTAAGACACTAAGTTAAAAGACTATTAATTAGTGACACATATTTCATATACATTGGTAATAATTCAAATTATATAATGAGGCTCGATAGTATATTTATTCACCATACTCATATGGTTTTATGGTATAATAATTGTAAACAATTTCAATATTTTACTTCTTCTCCATCACCAAATTTTAGGTTACTTCATCACTAAGAAACTAGGTTAAAAGAATATTAATCAATGACACGTATTTCATATACATTGATAATAATTCAAATTATATAATGAGGCTCGATAGTATATTTATTCACCATAATCATATGGTATTACCGTATAATATTTGTAAACAATTTCAATATTTTACTTCTTCTCCATCACCAAATTTTAGGTTACTTCATCACTAAGAAACTAAGTTAAAACACTTTTAATTAATGACACATATTTCATATACATTGATAATAAGTCAAATTATATAATGAGGCTGTATAGCATATTTATTCACCATACCCATATGATATTATGGTATAATATATGTAAATAATTTCAATATTTTTCTTTTTCTCCATCACAAAATTGTATGTTACTTCATCACTAAGAAACTAAGTTAATAGACAATTAATTAATGACACATATTTCATATACATTAGTAATAATTAAAATTATATAACAAGGCTCGATAGTATATTGGTTCACCATATTCACATTGTGATATGGTATAATAGATGGAAACAATTTCAATATTTTTCTTCTTCTCTGTCACCAAATTTAAGGTTACTTTTTCACTAAGACACTAAGTTAAAAGACTATTAATTAATGACACATATTTCATATACATTGGTAATAATTAAAATCATATAATGTGGCTCGATAATATATTTATTCACCATACTCATATGGTATTATAGTATAATAGATGTTAGTAATTTCAATATTTTACTTCTTCTCCATCACCAAAATTTAGGTTACTTCATCACTAAGAAACTAAGTTAAAATACTATTAATTAATGACACGTATTTCATATACATTGGTAATAATTAAAATTATATAAAAAGGCTCGATAGTATATTGGTTCACCATATTCACATTGTGATATGGTATAATAGATGGAAACAATTTCAATATTTTTCTTCTTCTCTGTCACCAAATTTAAGGTTACTTTTTCACTAAGACACTATGTTAAAAGACTATTAATTAATGACACATATTTCATATACATTGGTAATAATTAAAATCATATAATGAGGCTCGATAGTATATTTATTCACCATATTCATATGGTATTATAGTATAATAGATGTTAGTAATTTCAATATTTTACTTCTTCTCCATCACCAAAATTTAAGTTACTTCATCACTAAGAAACTAAGTTAAAATACTATTAATTAATGACATGTATTTCATATACATTGGTAATAATTCAAATTATATAATGAGGCTCAATAGTATATTTATTCACCATACTCATATGATATTATGGTATAATAATTGTAAATAGTTTTAATATTTTACTTCTTCTCCATCACCAAATTTTAAGTTACTTCATCACTAAGAAACTAAGTTAAAAGACTATTTATTAATGAAACATATTTCATATACATTGGTAATAATTCAAATTATATAATGATGCTCGATAGTATATTTATTCACCATACTCATATGGTATTATTGTATAGTAGATGTAAACAATTTCAATATTTTTCTTCTTCTCCAGCATTAAGTTTTAGGTTATTTCTTCACTAAGAAACTAAATTAAAAGACGGTTACTTAATGGAACATATTTCATATACATTGATAATAATTTAAATTATACAATGAGGCACGATAGCATATTTATTCACCATACTCATATGGTATATTGGTATAATAGTTGTAAACAATTTCAATATTTTTCTTCTTCTCCATCATCAAATTTTAGGTTACTTCTTCACTAAGAAACTAAGTTAAAAGATGGTTACTTAATGACACATATTTTATATACATTGATAATAATTCAAATTAAATAATGAGGATTGGTAGCATATTTATTCATCATTCATATGGTATTCTGGTATAATAGTTGTAAACAATTTCAATATTTTTCTTCTTCTCCACCACCAAATTTTAGGTTACTTCATCACTAAGATACTAAGTTAAAAGACTATTAAATAATAACACATATTTCATATACATTAGTGATAATTCAAATTATATAACAAGGCTCGATAGTTTATTTGTTCACCATATTCACATTGAGTTATGGTATAATAGATGTAAACAATTTCAATATTTTTCTTTTTCTACATCACAAAAATTTAGGTTACTTCATCGACTAGGAAACTAAGTTAAAAGACTATTAATTAATGACACATATTTTATATACATTGGTAATAATTCAAATTATATAATGAGGATCGATAGTATATTTATTCACCATACTCATATGGTATTATGGTATAATAAATTTAAACAATTTCAATATTTTACTTCTTCTCTATCACCAAATTATAGGTTACTTCATCACTAAGAAACTAAGTAAAAGACTATTAATTAATGACATATATTTCATATACATTGATAATAATTCAAACTATATAAGGAGACTCGGTAGTATATTTATTCACCATACTCATATGGTATTATGGTATAATAATTGTAAACAATTTTAATATTTTACTTCTTCTCCATCACCAAATATTAGGTTACTTCATCACTAAGAAACTAAGTTAAAAGACTATTCATTAATGAAACATATTTGATATACATTGGTAATAATTCAAATTATATAATGAGGCTCGATAGTATATTTATTCACCATACTCATATGGTATTATAGTATAATAGATTTTAGTAATTTCAATATTTTACTTCTTCTCCATCACCAAAATTTAGGTTACTTCATCACTAAGAAACTAAGTTAAAATACTATTAATTAATGACACGTATTTCATATACATTGGTAATAATTCAAATTATATAATGAGACTCAATAGTATATTTATTCACCATACTTATATGGTATTATGGTATAATAATTGTAAATAGTTTTAATATTTTACTTCTTCTCAATCACCAAATTTTAAGTTACTTCATCACTAAGAAACTAAGTTAAAAGACTATTTATTAATGAAACATATTTCATATACATTGGTAATAATTCAAATTATATAATGATGCTCGATAGTATATTTATTCACCATACTCATATGGTATATTGGTATAATAGTTGTAAACAATTTCAATATTTTTCTTCTTCTCCATCATTAAATTTTAGGTTACTTCTTCACTAAGAAACTAAGTTAAAAGACGGTTACTTAATGACACATATTTTATATACATTGATAATAATTCAAATTAAATAATGAGGCTTGGTAGCATATTTATTCATCATATTCATATGGTATTCTGGTATAATAGTTGTAAACAATTTCAATATTTTTCTTCTTCTCCACCACCAAATTTTAGGTTACTTCATCACTAAGAAACTAAGTTAAAAGACTATTAAATAATGACACATATTTCATATACATTAGTGATAATTCAAATTATATAACAAGGCTCGATAGTTTATTTGTTCACCATATTCACATTGTGTTATGGTATAATAGATGTAAACAATTTCAATATTTTTCTTTTTCTCCATCACAAAAATTTAGGTTACTTCATCAACTAGGAAACTAAGTTAAAAGACTATTAATTAATGACACATATTTTATATACATCGGTAATAATTCAAATTATATAATGAGGATCGATAGTATATTTATTCACCATACTCATATGGTATTATGGTATAATAAATTTAAACAATTTCAATATTTTACTTCTTCTCTATCACCAAATTATAGGTTACTTCATCACTAAGAAACTAAGTAAAAGACTATTAATTAATGACATATATTTCATATACATTGATAATAATTCAAATTATATAAGGAGACTCGGTAGTATATTTATTCACCATACTCATATGGTATTATGGTATAATAATTGTAAAAAATTTTAATATTTTACTTCTTCTCCATCACCAAATATTAGGTTACTTCATCACTAAGAAACTAAGTTACAAGACTATTTATTAATGAAACATATTTGATATACATTGGTAATAATTCAAATTATATAATGAGGCTAGATAGTATATTTATTCACCATACTCATATGGTATTATTGTATAATAGATGTAAACAATTTCAATATTTTTCTTCTTCTCCAGCATTAAGTTTTAGGTTATTTCATACATGAACATGGAAGATTCAATTGAGATGAGACCAAAAGGGTTGCTTAGAGAACATTCTAAGCTTTCTAAAAAGTCCAAGAACACCTCTCTAGGATTAAAATTTGAGGAGATATGCCTTGTCAAAGTTGACCATTTTTGCAAAATTGCCAAAAGTCCAATGAGCTCAGAAATACAGTTTTTTATCAAATGGGCCTAGTTTTTCATGATTGAATCTTGCTTATGATATGGTCCACGATCCAAATCAGCACCCACACATCTTTTTATTTATTTATTTATTTTATTTTGATTTTTATCATTTAAAAGTAAAATTAATTCAAATAAATAGAAAAAAATATCAAAGATTTGTTTTTGTGATCAGATTTTGGGTGGAATCAAATCCAATTATGCTGACAAATCATATCCAAAACGTGCAAAACAAATTGAACCAAAATTGGCATGATTTGGCTTGATATAGAAAGATATCATACAAGGATAAAGACCAAATCAAATATTCATAATGGACCAAGATTTAGCTCGCTTTTGTTTACCTAATGTATTCCATTACATATACAGAACATAGCCAAGGCAAGAGAATGAGGATTGAGGTCGTGAAAGTCACCAAGCAAACTCAAATTTTTGAAGAAAAAGTGAGGATTGGTTTTCAATTTAGAGGACGATTCAAGGAGATTCAAAGCCACCAATCAACTCCTAGACATCCTCTGAAGCGATTGCAAGCATCACCAAGCCTCCACAAGTCCGGAAACGCGTTGCACGACCGTCACGGTTTACTTCTCTTTCAAAATTCGATTATCACGATTCTTGCATTATAAACATGTTTTAATGGTATGTAAGTGTTTGTTATCATGTTTGCAACGTATTGAATTGGTTTAATTGATGTTTGAGTGCATATATTGATAGTTGCCATTGTTAGGGTTTGAGTTCGTATTTTAGGGTTTCTTGATACAGGCAAAATCAGGCCAAGAATTGGATACTGGGACAATCGTGGCATCAAGACCAATCGATCCCTGGTCTTTAAATCCATTTATCATGCATATTTTTGATGTTTGAAGCACGCAGGTTGTAGTGACGGACGTTGTCTGTAGGTATAGGTTATATACCTAAGACGACAGGCTGGAGGAAGAAGAAGGTAATTTGTCATCACCCCATTGGCTTATTTGAATACAGTGCGTGCAATTTTTTTGTTCAGCCTTATGGAAATTGTTTACATATTATGCATTGTCCTATTTTCATTAACAACTAATGAGCGTAGCCCAGCTGGCAAAGGCATCCCTTGGTAAGTGAGAGGACCTGGGTTCGATCCCAGGTCCTAACCAATTTCTTTATTTTCTCACTTTCCACATGCAAATCCAACGCTTCACAATTCCACACGCCTACCATACACCCTTGTGTTCCACCATCAGATTCATTAGCCAGGTGGATCCAACGCTCATGTAGCAAGAGGCCAACCATGCTCCTCAAGTCAACGCACGCACTAGATCAGACGTTGTCAATACAGGCCTGGATTTGTTGGGCCCAGAATTTCAACAACATACCCCCAGAATTGCTAAATGACATCAGGCCTAGTTCTAATTTTTCTTTTTTTATTTTTATTCTTTTAATATTTCCTTTTAATTATTTTAATTGACAATTAATTACTATTTTCCATAAAATCATAAATTCAAGAAATCAAAAAATTAGAATTAGATTTTTTTATCAAAATTAATTTTGTTAATTTAATGTAATTTAATTTAGGCCAATTTTAACTTGTTTTTTGATAAATAAAATTAAATATAAATTAGGTTAAATTCTTGATTTAATTCTTTTATTTTTTCTCAAATGAATAAAATACAAAAGTAGGTTTTTAGATTGAATTAATTCATTTTTCTTAATTTAAAATTAATTAGAATTTAGGATTTTTTTTAATTTAACTATTTTATTATTTTCTTAAATAACAAAATATGACAAAAAAAATCATTTTTTAATCAATCGCAAATAGGTTTAGTCAAGGGTCAAAACCCTATTCGTTTCGTATTTGATTCATCGCGCGCTTATTATTTATTTTGACAATATTTTTGTAACTGTTCATGGTTTGTAATAGTTTAATTTAGGGTTTTATTTACTGTTTAAATTCCCGGGTTTTTGGCTATGTAATTAATCCCCCACCCCGAAGCCTTGTAATAGCGTAGATTTATTTTCTCGCATTTTTAATTCCCGCAAATATTTATTTATTTAGATGTATGCTAATAGGATTGTATGACAAGAATGCATGACAAATTAATACGGTTAGAAAACCCTAATGTGCAAAGATAAATAACTGAAACAAACCACTCGCACATATCACTCTTAGGGTATACTCTCACTTCGGTTGCCTTCGGTAAACGGTCATTAAGTATAGGATACTTTAGTGGTTACCCTCCTGTCTAAAAAGATGTAATGTCTCGTTCGAATGTTGCCTCGGAAATGTAATGTTGTCTCGAAAGATCGTAAGACTCTAGGGTTATTACTAAGGTGTCCTAATATTGCTTTGGTTATCGTACGTCCGTTTCGAATTGACCCTTATAATTCCAACGACGGTGCTTCCTATTTCTCAATAGTAGGATAGCGTTGTCTAAAGGAAACAAGAATAGAAACGATCTTTTTTCGAGTAGGTAGATGTTAGTAGGTACTTGCTCAGATTAAACTTTTCACACTTACACATTACAAAACAATTTTCAAAACAGCTTCGTCACACCTTGGAGGACTGATACAAGGGTAATCACGAAGTAAAACATTTTCAAAAACAAAGCACATACACAAGAAATTTTAAAAAGATGAGTAAGTACCTAAGAGCCCATGAAAAACCATGGATAGAAAGGGTGTTAATACCTTCCCTTTCTATAATCTACCCTCCGTGCTCAGAATATCTCGAAAAAGGATTTTTCTGTACTTTTTCCTTTCCAGTTGGGTGAAATAAAAGTCGGTGGCGACTCTTGCTTACCGCGACATTTTGTGAACATAAAATGCAAAATGCAAACCAGTATTAAACAGTCGGTTCTTCCACCGTATCACAATATGTAAACAATTTCAATATTTTTCTTCTTCTCTATCACAAAATGTTAGGTTACTTCATCACTAAGAAACTAAGTTAAAAGACAATTAATTAATGACACGTATTTCATATACATTAGTAATAATTAAAATTATATAACAAGGCTCGATAGTACATTTGTTCATCATATTCACATTGTTTTATGGTATAATAGATGAAAATGATTTCAATATTTTTCTTCTTCTCCGTCACCAAATTTCAGGTTACTTATTCACTAAGACACTAAGTTAAAAGACTATTAATTAATGACACATATTTCATATACATTGGTAATAATTCAAATTATATAATGAGGCTCGATAGTATATTTATTCACCATACTCATATGGTATTTTAGTATAATAAATGTAAATAATTTCAATATTTTTCTTCTTCTCCATCACCAAATTTTAGGTTACTTCTTCACTAAAAAACTAAGTTAAAAGACTATTAATTAATAACACATATTTCATATACATTGGTAATAATTCAAATTATATAATGAGACTCTATAGTATATTTATTCACCATACTCATATGGTATTATGGTATAATAATTGTAAATAATTTTAATATTTTACTTCTTCTTCATCACCAAATTTTAGGTTACTTCATCACTAAGAAACTAAGTTAAAAGACTATTTATTAATGAAACATATATCATATACATTGGTAATAATTCAAATTATATGATGAGGCTCGATAGTATATTTATTCATCATACTCATATGGTACTATTGTATAATAGATGTAAACAATTTCAATATTTTTCTTCTTCTCCAGAATTAAGTTTTAGGTTATTTCTTCACTAAGAAACTAAGTTAAAAGACGGTTACTTAATGGCACATATTTCATAAACATTGATAATAATTTAAATTATACAATGAGGCTCGATAGCATATTTATTCATCATACTCATATGGTATATTGGTATAATAGTTGTAAACAATTTCAATATTTTTCTTCTTTTCCATCACCAATTTTTAAGTTACTTCTTCACTAAAAAACTAAGTTAAAAGACTATTAATTAATGACACATATTTCATATACATTGTTAATAATTCAAATTATATAATCATACTTAATAGTATATTTATTCACCATACTCATATGTTATTATGGTATAATAATTGTAAATAGTTTTAATATTTTACTTCTTCTCCATCACCAAATTTTAGGTTACTTCGTCACCAAGAAACTAAGTTAAAAGACTATTTATTAATGAAACCTATTTCATATATATTGGTAGTAATTCAAATTATATAATGATGCTCGATAGTATATTTATTCACCATAATTATATGGTATTATTGTACAATAGATGTAAACAATTTCAATATTTTACTTCTTCTCCATCGTTAAGTTTTAGATTATTCCTTCACTAAGAAACTAATTAAAAGACGATTACTTAATGGCACATATTTCTTATACATTGATAATAATTTAAATTATATAATGAGGCCTTATAGTATATTTATTCATCATACTTATATGGTATTATGGTAAAATAGAAGTAAACAATTTCAATATTTTTCTTCTTCTTAATCATTAAGTTTTAGGTTACTTATTCACTAAGAAATTAAGTTAAAAGATGGTTACTTAATGACACATATTTTATATACATTGATAATAATTCAAATTATATAATTAGGCTTGGTAGCATATTTATTCCCCATATTCATATGGTATTCTAGTATAATGGTTGTAAACAATTTCAATATTTTTCTTCTTCTCCATCACCAAATTTTAGGTTACTTCATCACTAAGAAACTAAGTCAAAAGACTATTAAATAATGACATATATACATTGGTAATAATTCAAATTATATAACAAGGCTCGACAGTTTATTTGTTCACCATGTTCATATTCTGATATGGTATAATATATGTAAACAATTTCAATATTTTTCTTCTTCTCCATCACCAAAATTTAGGTTACTTCATTACTAAGAAACTAAGTTAAAAGACTATTAATAAATGACACATATTTTATATACATTGGTAATAATTCAAGTTATATAATGAGGATCGATAGTATATTTATTCACCATACTCATATGATATTATGGTATAATAATTGTAAAACTTTTCAATATTTTATTTCTTCTCCATCACCGAATTTTAGGTTACTTCATCACTAAGAAACTAAGTTAAAAGACTATTAATTAATGACACATGTTTCATATACATTGGTAATAATTCAAATTATATAATGAGGCTCGATAGTATATTTATTCACCATACTCACATTGTATTATGGTATAATAATTGTAAACAATTTTAATATTTTACTTCTTCTTCATCACCAAATTTTAGGTTACTTCATCACTAAGAAACTAAGTTCAAAGACTATTTATTAATGAAACATATTTCATATACATTGGTAATAATTCAAATTATATAATGAGGCTCGATAGTATATTTATTCACCATACTCATATGGTATTATTGTATAATAGATGCAAACAATTTCAATATTTTTCTTCTTCTCCAGCATTAAGTTTTAGGTTATTTCTTCACTAAGAAACTAAGTTAAAAGACGGTTACTTAATGGAACATATTTCATATACATTGATAATAATTTAAATTATACAATGAGGCTCGACAACATATTTATTCACCATACTCATATGGTATATTGGTATAACAGTTGTAAACAATTTCAATATTTTTCTTCTTCTCCATCATCAAAATTTAGGTTACTTCTTCACTAAGAATCTAAGTTAAAAGACGATTACTTAATGACACATATTTTATATACATTGATAATAATTCAAATTATATAATGAGGCTTGATAGTATATTTATTCATTATATTCATATGGTATTCTGGTATAATAGTTGTAAACAATTTCAATATTTTTCTTCTTCTCCACCACCAAATTTTAGGTTACTTCATCACTAAGAAACTAAGTTAAAAGACTATTAAATAATGACACATATTTCATATACAATAGTAATAATTCAAATTATATAACAAGGCTCGATAGTTTATGTGTTCACCATATTCACATTGTGTTATGGTATAATAGATGTAAACAATTTCAATATTTTTCTTCTTCTCCATCACCAAAATTTAGGTTACTTCATCACTAAAAAACTAAGTTAAAAGACTATTAATTAGTGACACATATTTCATATACATTGGTAATAATTCAAATTTTATAATGAGGTTCGATAGTTTTTTTTCACCATACTTATATGGTATTATGGTATAATAATTATAAACAATTTCAATATTTTACTTCTTCTCCATCACCAAATTTTAGATTACTTCATCCCTAAGAAATTAAGTTAAAAGAATATTAATCAATGACACATATTTCATATACACTGATAATAATTCAAATTATATAATGAGGCTCGATAGTATATTTATTCACCATACTCATATGGTATTATGGTATAATAATTATAAACAATTTCAATATTTTACTTCTTCTCCATCACCAAATTTCAGGTTACATCTTCACTAAGACACTCGGTTAAAAGACTATTAATTAATGACACATATTTCATATACATTGGTAATAATTAAAATTATATAATGAGGCTCGATAGTATATTTATTCACCATACGCATATGGTATTATAGTATAATAGATGTTATTAATTTAAATATTTTTCTTCTTCTCCATCACCAAATTTATAGTTACTTCTTCCCTAAAAAACTAAGTTAAAAGACTATTAATTTATGATACATATTTCATATACATTGGTAATAATTCAAATTATATAATGAGACTCAATAGTATATTTATTCACCATAATCATATGGAATTATGGTATAATAATTGTAAAAAGTTTTAATATTTTACTTCTTCTCCATCAACAAACTTTAGGTTACTTCATCACTAAGAAACTAAGTTAAAAGACTATTTATTAATGAAACATATTTCATATACATTGGTAATAATTCAAATTATATAATGAAGCTCGATAGTATATTTATTCACCATACTCATATGGTATTATTGTATAATAGATGTAAACAATTTCAATATTTTACTTCTTCTCCATCGTTAAGTTTTAGGTTATTTCTTCACTAAGAAACTAAGTTAAAAGACGGTTACTTAATGGCACATATTTCATATACATTGATAATAATTTAAATTATATAATGAGGCTTGATAGTATATTTATTCATCATACTTATATGGTATTATGGTAAAATAGAAGTAAACAATTTCAATATTTTTCTTCTTCTTCATCATTAAGTTTTAGGTTACTTATTCACTAAGAAATTAAGTTAAAAGACAGTTACTTAATGGCTCATATTTTATATACATTGATAATAATTCAAATTATATAATGAGGCTTGGTAGCATATTTATTCACCATATTCATATGGTATTCTGGTATAATAGTTTTAAACAATTTCAATATTTCTCTTATTCTCCATCTCCAAATTTTAGGTTACTTCATCACTTAGAAACTAAGTTAAAAGACTATTAAATAATGACACATATTTCATATACATTGGTAATAATTCAAATTATATAACCAGGCTCGATAGTTTATTTGTTCGCCATATTCATATTGTGATATGGTATAATATATGTAAACAATTTCAATATTTTTCTTCTTCTCCATCACCAAAATTTAGGTTACTTCATCACTAAGAAACTAAGTTAAAAGACTATTAATTAATGACACATATTTCATATACATTGGTAATAATTGAAATTATATAATGAGGCTCAATAGTATATTTATTCACCATACTCATATGGTATTATACTATAATAATTGTAAACAATTTCAATATTTTACTTCTTCTCCTTTACCAAATTTTAGGTTACTTCATCACTAAGAAACTAAGTTAAAAGACTATTAATTAATGACACATATTTCGTATATATTGATCAAAAGATGAATATAATATCAAAATATTGATGTTGGCCAAAAATATTAAAGTTTGATTGTAAGTTGACCTCAGTTGACTTTTTTACCCATTACAGTTGATTTTCAGTCATCTGAGCAATTGACTTAGCAAATTTGTGATGTAAGACTTGAAACTTGGTATTAGAATTCTTTGAGACCTATAATGAACCACGAAAGTCACTTGAGGCATTAGAAGTCTAATTTTCTTTGAGAAAACCAAAACCCTAATTATGGACTCAGTGTTTAGGAGGTGAGCTTGTTTGATCAACTTTTGAGCATCCTTGAGCATTTGAGAACTTTTGTGAGAAATGTATTGAAGAAAAAAGGATGGAAAATGTTAGGGTACAACAGCTTCCCCTGTTCAATCTTCTTAAACCTGAAGAGTTAGATTGGCTCGTCCGCCATTCGTGACTTGAAGGTAGAAGATGATTGAACACTTAAGTGCCCAAAAATTTGTACTCGCTTGTGCACGAAGTGATATTGTCTATTGATTATATATATAATGGGCTTAAAGATGCCATTCGGAGAGGTGACGGAGAATCATCGGACATGGGCTTACAGATACCATCTATGGTAACCGTTGATAAAAGTATCAGAATGAGTCTGCGCTCGACTGTATCTGAAGAGTGCTTTCTAGAATGAACTTCTAGGAAAGGTGTTTGAGTAGCTGATTATCATGTAGATTGTTGTTCCATCCTATTTCAGGAGTTAGTCTTTAATTTGTTTACGTTGATAGTCGCCCCGTCCTGTTTCGGGAATTGATCTATAATCCACTTCATTGGTAAACTCGTCATGTTTTGGGAATTCATACCATTAGTGATAAAGATAGTCGCCCCGTACTGTTTCAGGAATTGATCTTCAATCAGTTTGTTGGTAAATTCGTCCTGTTTTGGAAGTTCATACCATTGGTGATAAAGATAGTCGCCCCATACTGTTTCGGGAATGGATCTTTATCTGATCATAAAGAAAGGAAGATAGTTTCCCGTCCTATTTCGGGAATGGATCTTTATCTGATCATAAAGAAAGGAAGATAGTTTCCCATCCTATTTCTGGAAGATAATCTTCAATTTGTTCATGTAGATAGTCGCCCCGTCCTGTTCCAGGAATTGACCTACAATCTTCTTCGTTGGTAAACCCATCCTGTTTCGGGAATTCATACTGTGATGCGGTGGGAGAACTGACTTAATTGTTTTGCGTTTTATCGCAAATGTTGCAGTTAGCAAGAGTCGCCACCGACTTTTCTTTTATCCAAAAGGAAAGGTGAAAAATCACAGGAAAGACCTTTGAGATGTTTTCTTGAGTTCGGGGGGTAGATTATGAAAGGGAAGGTGCTAGCACCCTTTTCATCCATGGTTTTCCATGGGCTCTTAGTCACTTGCTTTTCTTGTTTGAAATTGTGCTTGGTGTAGTTTTGAAAGTATTTTGTAAAAGAGGCCATTCGTTTAGGAAATCTTTGTAATGATTCTTGTTTGTAAGAATGTATATAAAGATGTTTGTCTTTTTTGAAAATGTTTTCAATGATCATAAGATGTGTTGAAATGTGTGTGTTTTGAAAAATAGCAAGATTGTTTGTTTGAAATGGAGAAAGTAACTAGAAGCTATCTACCTACTCAAATGTCTTTCTTATGTATTTTCTATTCCTTTGACATTGTTGTCTTACCATTGATTTGGTAAGCAACTCTATCTTTGGATGTAAACGGGACGGGCGTGGGTCATCGTATAACCATAATTAGCAATGTTTGCAAAGTATCTAAGCATTTTTGAGGGACCAAGATAATTTTGTAAGGAAACTTTTGAATAGCGTCATCGAGGGACTATGATCTTATATTTGTTTTGTTTTACCAAGATACTTCGCATGCGTAATATGGCTATTTTTATTTTAGGCAACCAAGTGGTGAAACCCTAAAGATGCTTGTGTGCAAGTGTATCATATTCATGCTTTGATTTTGTCTTGTATTTAGGGTTTTCTATTTTGCTTTGTTTTATTCTTGTCATACAAACCCTAATTACTAATCATGGCATATAAAGCGATAAATTGCGTAATGTAAATATTTCTAAGCTATTACAACAATTTATGGGAGGGGGGAATACAAATTTGAATGGGGATTTGCAAGAATATAAACCTAAATAAATTATTACAACCAAATCGAATTTGTACGAATTAGAATAAATACAATACAAAAAAGAAAATGCAATGCAATGTACATGTAAAAAAATATTTTTGTGTCTTGTTTTTATGTAAAAGAAAATTTAATCTAAACCTAAAAATATAAAGAAAAGGAATTAATTTTCAAAAGGGGTTTAACCCTAAATATTATTTAAGAGAAAATAAAGATTTTATAAGTATTATTTTGTGTATTTTCTTGTATAAAAATAATAAATAATATTGTATACAAATATAAAATTAAATATATGCAAAAATAAGTATTTATAAGTATGAAATGAAAAATAAATTGAACTAAATATGTTTAATTATATTTACAAGTTTATTAATAAAATGCATAATATATATTAAAAAAATAAAATATATTTTTATGTGGAAAATAAGTTAAAACAAAATAAAAATAAGACATGATTAATTTACATTTTTTTGGATTTTTATTCATTAAAGAAAATATTAACGAAAACAAAAATGAAATTAAATAAAAATATCATGGAAATCATGGGTCGGGGGGGTATTGCAAGTATACTAGAGGTAGCCTGCAAGCAAAAAAAAATGTGGCCCAAGGAGCTAAGCCCAAATCCTGCAAAAAGTCACAAAAAACTGAAGAGGAAAAAAATGTGAAAAAATACAAAAAGTAGCGCGCCCAGGTTCGAACCCAGGACATGGGTCTCACCAGCGCGCTACTTTGCCACTGGGGTGGCTATACTTCCATTGTCTTAAGTGAAACGAAAATAACATATTATAAACCAAGTCCTTGCCCTGTTTCATCTTCTTCCTCAAGCTTGGCCAAACACCCTGTAACTCTCTCATACTTCCATAAAAATGAAAATTCATAACATGAAAATTGTAGTGCTTGAACTCGCGATTCCAACCATATAAGTTATGTGAACTATTAATCAAAGAACAAAGAGAATTTTATAAGCCCTAAATTTTAACCTAATATTTCAGAAACTTCAAGTTCCAAATTCTCTCAGCACAAGTAAAATCAATGCAAGATAATGGTATGTACAACTTCGTTATGATGAGAACTATATTTTTTATTCACAAATCGTGGCCTAAGGTTGCCTGTACAAGGAGATAGAGTTTGAGATTTTACCTCCTTTAGTTGGAATCGTGGATGAAACTAGAGTGACTTTAATGGAGGCCTAATGTTTTCTTGAGCTTCCTTGAGCTTCCCTGGATGTATTCCAACCCTTGCCTTGCTCTGAAAGTAGCTGGAACTCCTTGGCCAAGTCAAATTGCAAGCTCTGAACTCAACAATGGCAGATGGTGGAAAAGTGATTACAGAACATGGATGAAGGTTTGGATGGGTTTGATATCAAGTATGTAAGGTGTTTGAATGATCAAAACTCAAAGTGCACGAGCCAAATGGAAGATGGATGTGCTTGTGCAGAAACTGTAGGTTTGAACAGATTTTTGGAGTTTTGCTGGTTAGGAGTGTTTCAGGTCCTTGCTAAACGTGTATTGTGTTGTATAATGTTTGTATATTAGTATTGAAATGGTTTGATGTCAACCCTCTATCAGATGTACCTTCCCTATCCTTTTTGCCACTTTTCTTGTATTTTAAGTAAAGTGATAAGACAAAACCTTTCATGCTTGTATTGGCTTGCTTAGGGTTGGTATTTCTTCCCTACAAGTTACCTTTGGTCTATGGTACTTGTATGTGCCAAGGGAACAGGTTCAATGCTCAAGATTGTAAAGTTTGTAAAAGTTGATCTTTTTCAAAATGGCAATGGAACCTTTTTGCCATAAATGGAATTGCAAGTTGGATAATGATCTTAAGGCATGGATAGAGGCTTTGTCAACTGAGTAAGCATTTAATTAAGGAGTGTGGAACAAGTTTAAGACCTGTAAAGCATGGATTAGCCATCATAGGTACTGATTTCAACTTTGTTCTTCATGAAATGGCTTGGACAAAAAGTGAGAAATTGCCAACTTTATCTCTTCGATTCTCCCTACTCAAAAATGATCTTGAGGAGTTCTTGGACATTTTGGAAAGCTTGCAATGTGCTCTATAACCCATATTTGAAATTCATTATGAGATATGTTGTACCCCAAAATTTTCCCTCTCATATCTCTCAAAACATTGCAAGAAAAATCTCCAAGTGGATCAAGATTGCTCAAGAGTGGGTCAGACAAGTCATCTCCTAAGGCAGTCAACCTCAAATTAGGGTTTTGTGTTGCATCAAGATCCTTGAATCAAAATGACCTCCAATTCTCCCTAAGGCCCTAATATGTTCTCAAGGTCATCCATGTCAAATTTCAAGCCTTGCAGAGGAAGTTTGCTCAGTCAATTGCTCAAAGGGTCCAAAAATCGACTGTGTTAGGGCAAAAGTCAACTGTGACCTATAAACAGTCAAACTTCAATATTTTTTGCCAACATTCTCATTTTTAAGGATATTTCATCATTTGATCAATGGTTGATCATGATTCATCAAGGATTGCTCAAAATTCATCAAGACTCAAAAGTTGATAAATTAGGGTTTTGTAGGAAAAGTCAACTCAACTTCGACCAACCATAATTTTTTCATACTTTAAGAGAAATGATCCATCAAAAGCTCATTTTGAAGAGGATCCAATTTCCTACAATCCATCTTCATACCCCAAGATCAGAAAATGCTCTCACAAGAAGTTATGAATTTGGACATTATAGGTCATTTTTGAAAGTCAACAAAAACACATTTTTTTCCAAAGCTCATAACTTGAGCATGGAATATCAAAATGCGATGAGACCAAAAGGGTTGGTTATAGGACATCTCAAGATTTCTAAAAAGTCTAATAATACTTCCAAAAGTTCAAAATTGAAGAAGTTATGCATTGTTGAAGTTGGGTATTTTTGCAAAATTGCCAAAAGTCAACTTTCCCCAAAACTTCAAATTTTGTCAAATGGGCCCATTCTTTTCCACTTGATTTGAACTTTCCACATTGCACACGTGTCCTAGATTCAGCCTTGTGTCCATTTATCAATTTTATTATTTTATTTGATTTTTTATTGAATTATTTCATTTTAAATCAAATTAAATCAAATAAAATCCAAATATTGATTGCTTGATATCTTTTTGGCTATTTCAGGACTGAATCATCATCATCAAGGGTATCAAACTCGTATCAAGCATTCCATGTGCAAAAGGATTGGGTTTTTGACAAATTTGGCAAGTTTTCAATGGTGAATCAAATCAAATCCCATGGCATTGATGTGGAAGGATTCAAAGCATATTCGTTAACCTAATGCATTCTATCATACATAAGGAAGCTAGAGGGAACAAAACCAGGGCTAGGGGCTGCAGAAATAAGCACAAAAAAAACCTAGAAAAGTGTGAAAAAGCTTGAGTTCGAATTCACACTTAGAGGCAAATTCAGAAGCCAAGAACGATCTCAATCGTTTCCTTGACAATCACTGAGTCAGAATCAATCCAAAGGAAGCTCTCATACACATCAAAACACGCTGTAAGTGTCCCGTTTCTTGGCCCTGGTTTCAAAACCTTAACTCTCTATTCTTGCATCTTTCTGGCAAATCTTTGATATATTTGTGACTCTTATGAGATTTCTAAGCTTTTGGCAATATTTGATTTCATTTATATGGACTGTAATCTCATAATAGCATGGTTAGGGTTTCGTGTTAGATTTTAGGGATTTTCATTTCAGGTGAAATTGAATCTCGTGATGGACATGGTTGCACTCAAGAGAGAGAGATGAACCTAACCATGCCTTTGGGGGTCGTTTTTATGGCTTGGAACTAATTTTGGGATCGACTTGATCATTTAGCTGCGGATCTAAATCCGCAGGAAAAATTACAGGGTCTAGAGGTAGGGGACAGAGACGTGGCAATTCCCCAGTGGACCATTCAAAAACACGTGCGCGTTTTTATTATTTTCTGGCATATTAGCGCATTATCTCTTATTATTATTATTTTCCATTATACTAACAATTGAGACACATTGGCCTAGTGGCGAAGCGAGCAATGCAAATACCAATTGGACTTGGGTTCGAATCCCAGGTCCCCCATATGCTTTGTTATATTTTTTCTTCAGGCAATCAAGTGTTGATCCCATCGCGAAATCTATCATGCACTCTCAAGCATTCAATGGACAGATAGCCATAGGCCAGATCTGAGGGTCAAGAGATGAACGTCCACAATGGGATCCAGTCAACCAGCGCATAGGGAATTCACAAAGTCAACCAGGACAGCATGTTAATGGGCCACATAATTGCTAAGAAAACCTCCAAATCAGGCCCAAACCTCCTAACTCTTTCTATTTCATTTTTTATTTAATTGATTGTTTAATTATTTTTATTTTATTTTCTAACCAACCAAATCTTTTTCTTTATAAATTTAAAACCAAAAATATTTTTCTTCACAAAATCAAATTTTAATTTTTATTAACAAATATTAATTTAATTAATTTCTGCCATAAATTAGAAATAACTTTAACATATTTTTTTCAATAATTAAAATCAATTAGACTTAATTAGGTTTTACTAACATTGATTAATTTTATTTCTTTCTTTAAATATCAAAAATCCAAAAAAAAATTATTTTATTGATTGGTTTAATTAATTTAATTTAATAATTAACTCAGGATAGCTTATTTCTTAAAATTAAAAATAAAAAAAAATCTTTTCGTTAATAACAAAGGGTCAAAACCCTAACTTGCGCCCGATTTAATTTCCCGCACGCGATCCATTTTATCTAATATTGTACTTGTTCCCGGAATGTAATAGCTTAATAGGACTTTAAATATTTTTATCGCTTTATTTATTTTCCACATTTAAATTTCAAAGGGTTGCTTTTGGCGATGTAAATACCCGACGCCTTGTAATTTAATTTCCGCAATTTATTTTCCATAATTTATAATTGTTAGATGTTTGATAATAGGGATGCATGACAAGATTGAATGTTTAACCTAAAATCAACTTAGATAACCATTAACATGTACAAAGACAAAATTAACTGAAAATGACACACTCGCACATGCGCACTCTTAGGGTACACCCCACTTGGTTGCCTTCGTACACGGTCATTAAGTATAGGAAGTTTTAGAGGTCGCCCTCTTGTCCAAAGATCATAGTTGCCTCAAAACGGTTGCCTCAGATAAAATGATCTAAGACATTAGGGTTACCGCTAAGGCGTCCTAACATTGCTTTAGTGACTGCATGTCCCTTAAATCGAATTGACCCTTAAACTCCAACGACGGTGCTACCTACTCAATCAATAGTAGGATAGCATTGTCTAAAGGATATTAGCACAAATTGATTCCTTTTTCGAGTAGGTAGATGGTTCTTAATTACTTGCTCTTTCAAAAAACAAAAACATTTCACACTTACACTTTTCGAACAAAGTTTTTCAAAACACTTCATACGATCGAAGTTTTCAAATAAAAACTTTTTCAAACCCACAAACACAAAGAAAGCAATTTTGAAAACAATATGAGCAAGTACCTAAGAGCCCGTGGATAACCACTGATAGAAAGGGTGCTAACACCTTCCCTTTCAATAATCTATCCCCCGAACCCGAGAAATATCTCGAAAAAGGAATTTTTCTGTGCTTTTTTCCTTTCCTTGTTGGATAAAATAAAATTCGGTGGCGACTCTTGCTTACCGCGACATTTTGCAAAAACAAACGCAAAACGCAAACTAGCATTCCAAAAAAAACAGTCAGTTCTTTCCCACCGTATCACAGAACTGGCGACTCTGCTGGGGACGCTTAATAAGTGGGGTGTACCTTACGAATAGTTCATAATGTTTTCAATTGCTTGATTTGTATGATTTATCTTTGTGGGCTTGTATCGGAGTTACTATAGATCCTAACCCGGATCTGGGGGATACCCTTTAGGTAAGTAGCAATAAACTGTGAGGGAACTGTACGGCGTAGACCGATACGGTTGAAGCAGTAGCTACATTGGTGTCGCACTTTAGTTTGTACTGATATCCCTTGTGTTGGAACAAGGAGAATATGGATCTTCTAAGGGGTCATTAAGCACCAACCGACCTTAGAACCTTTAAATTGACCAACTTGGCCATAGAACAGTAGCAGTATGCTACACTCATTGAGACTAAACTCTCGCGATGATTCCGGCCGCAAGAAAAGGTTGCTAAATTGGAATTATGACCGATCAAGGGTAGTCAGTGATATTGAGATCCTCTAGAACCCGATTACTATTTTTAGGACAGGTTTGAACTAACTGAACTGAAAGAGGGTAGTACCTAAGCTCCTTGCCAGCCTGAAATCTAAGGGCTCTCTGTGTGACTTGTGTGCCTTTACCATGTTTGCTGTTTGTGGATACTTGTGGTATGCTTTCTATCATGACATCATGACATCATAACATTGCATACATCTTGCATTGGACTAACCTATCTCAAAGACAGGAGGGATTCATCTTTGTTCTGTTTTGTAGGTCATGATACCCATGCGTAGGAACACCATCCAGATCAACTTTGTCCAGGTTCCCACTATGCTTAAAGAATTGATTGCAAAGATGTCAGATACTACCTCTTTCATCAGGAGACATGGTCACCTCTTGGGTTTGGTCACTTCCAAATTGGACGAGCAGATGATGAGTGTCCTGATCCAGTTCTATGATCCACTGTACCATTGCTTTACTTTTCAGGACTACCAGTTGGTCCCCACCTTAGAAGAGTTCTCCGAACTGCTTGGTATCCCTATCTTGGAGCGGACCCTGTTTACTGGTTGGGAGAAGATCCTTAGGCCGGAAGAGATTGCTTCAGCCCTCCATCTGACAAAGGCTGAAGTGATGTCTAATTGGGAGACTAGAAGTGGAGCAAAGGGTTTTTTGACTAAGTTCTTGGTTGGTAAGGCTAATAATTTCTGGGATAGTCTAGACTTCCAGGCATTCAAGGATATTCTGGCTCTTCTGATATATGGCTTGGTATTGTTTTCGAACTCTGACTCCTTTGTTGATGTGAATGTGGTGAAAATCTTTATCTCTGGTAATCCTGTACCCACTCTCTTGGGTGACATTCTTCATCAGCTTTATGCCCGTACCGCTCGAAAGCGAGGAACCCTGATATGCTGTGCTCCATTGTTGGCAAGGTTGTTTATTTCTCATCTTCCCAAATCAGTTCTGAAGAACAAAGAAGGCATGGGCTGGGCCTATAGGGTTATGTCTCTCTCTCATAATGACATCATCTTGACTATTAAGGGTATGGACGAGGTGGCCATTATTGATCGCTGCGGGGAATACCCCAACGTTCCACTAATAGGAACCAATGGATGAATTACTTACAATCCATGCTTGGCCTTACGTCAGTTTGGGCGAGCCAGAAGGGAAGGACCTCATGAGCTGCTAATGTCTAGCATAATCTTTGATTTTCAAGGGGATAGTGACGAACAACGCCGCAGATTCATAAGGGCTTGGGATAGAGTACACAGATCTGATCCACACGAGCTGGGTCCAAAAAATTCTCTTCCGATGGAGCCATTTCTCAGATGGGTTCGTATCCGTGCCCAAAAGCTGGGAGTTCCATATGAAGTCGTCTTGCCTATCATTGTTGAATTTGCTAATGAAGAGGGGGTTCTTTCGACCATCCTCCATCCTCATATGCCCACTGACATTGGAGAACTTAAAAGGTCTTGGATGCAGCAGAGAGAAGAGCGGGATACTTACCGAGAAAAGTATCACGAGCAAGAGCAGAAGATTCAGAAGTTGACTAGGAAGCTGGAGAACAAACGGATCCTCAATGACTATGTCTGCACCGACAAGAAGCGACCATGGGAGCACTGATCGTCCTTTGATTATTTTATTTCCAGTATTTATTTACTTTTCAGTATTTCCTTTCTTGTAACGCCTTAAGGGCATCTGTTGAACAATTTGAATTTCAAGTTTATCTAATAAAAGTGTGTTTCCTTTTTGGTTTTACGAATTTGAATCTCTTGATGTCTTTGAAATCATAGCATACGCCTTTCATTCCATGCACCTCATAACAGGTACCCCTACAGGTCTCTTATCTTCTTTGCTGTTTATTTCAGCATCATGTCTTCTGAACCATCAATTGAACAAGCAATCAAGGCTCTACAGGCTCAGAATGCCCAGTTACAAGAGTTATTCATGAATCTAGCTAAGGGTCAGCAAGATCTGAAGACCCTGATTCTGAAAGAGAAGAAGAAGAAGAAGAAGAAGAAGAGGACAGTCCTGTTTAACACAGGTCACAGGTTTGGAAACAGGCTACAGGATGAAGTTGATTTGACCACCTCATATGGAGGGAAAGATAGTCAGGAAGAAAGGAGGGCTCTTAGCCCTGTAGTTTCAGACAACGAGACGGACTTCGACGAAGACCAATATCCTCCGGCTGAGGATAGATACAAGCAACTGGAAGACCAGTTGAGTGCGATGGAAGTTCAGAAAGTTCCTGGTCTGGACTTTGGTTATCTAGGTCTATCATTTGGGGTGGTGATTCCCCACAAATTCAAAGCACTATCATTTGCTAAGTATGACGGAGTTTCTTGTCAGAAGCTGCACCTCCGGTCATATGTAAGGAAGATTCAGCCGTACACCGCTGATAAGAACCTATGGACCCACTTCTTTCAAGACAGTCTCTCAGGGACTCAGCTTGAATGGTTTTACCAGTTAGAAAGAGCTAGTATCCGCAGTTGGGAAGATTTGGATGCTGCTTTCTATAGGCAGTACCAATACAATGCCGACCTCGCTCCTACGCATACCCAACTCCAGGGTATGTCTATGGGAACGAGTGAAGGTTTCAAAGATTATGCTCAAAAGTTAAGGGATCTCGCTGGAAGAGTACAACCACCCTTGGCTGATAGGGAGCTAGTTGATATGTTTCTGGGGACCTTGTCTGGTCCGTTTTTCAACCATCTGATCGGAAGTTCTTCATCTGGGTTTACAGAGCTAATTATGACCGGTGAAAGGATTGAGGTTGGTATCAAATCCGGTAAGATACAGAAAGGTGCTTCATCAGGCACCGAGAAGAAGCCTTTTAAGAAGGAGGCCAGTGTTGTTTACAGTTCGAAAAGTCAGAATATGCCTGAACGCCGCCAAGCTGTTAATGCGGTTGTTATTTCAAGACCTGCTGGTGCTCCTCAGCACAACAATCAGCCAAAGGTCGAGAGACCCCGAAGACAATTCACTCAGCTCAACATGACTTTGTCTCAGATGCTGCCGCAGTTATTGAAAACCAATCTAGTAACTCCAAGGGAGGCTCCGCAGAATCCCAACACTGCATCACCTAAGTACAACCCTAATGCCTGTTGTGCTTTTCACTCTGATAGCCCGGGGCATGATACAGATGATTGTTGGGCTTTGAAGAACAAAGTACAGGATTTGATTGATGCAAAAGAGATCGAGTACGGAGCACCAGAAAAGACTAAGCATGGCGCAGGGGTGAATGCTATCGGGGATGACGATGATGAAGAGTTTGATATGGACAACTGGATATACCCAACTGCCGATGGTGGATTAAGCAACTGGACAGCGAAGGATTCTATGCCCGTTTATGTTATCACCCAGTATTGAAACTTTTGTTTTGAATTTGTAACAGACAATGTTTTAAACTTTATGGCCCGATGTCTTACCTGGGGCACCATGGCTTCATTTGTGAGGGCTTTATGTGTGTCATTTTCATATATCATTAATAAAAGCATTAGACGTTTCTTGCATTTCAAATTTTGCGCTCCTTGTTTTTCTTTTATTACATATTGCAAAACAACTATTTTACACACACTCACATATACAGGTCTACGTCCACTCTGGATCCTACTGGTAACGACTCTGCTACTGTCGGTTATGACTTCGAAAATCCAATCAACTTAGCCGAAAACGAAGGTGAAGATGATTGTGAAGTGCCTGGTGAACTTGCAAGATTGTTACTTCAGGAAGAGAGGGTTATTCAGTCGCACGAAGAGCCGGTGGAATCAATAAATCTGGGTACAGATATAGACAAGAAAGAGGTCAAGATCGGTGCAAACCTAGAGCTTAGTGTGAAACAATGGTTGATTCATATGTTGCATGACTACATTGAGATCTTTGCCTGGTATTACGAAGATATGCCTGGGTTAGATACCAATATTGTGGTTCACCGCCTGCCTACCAAGGAAGATTGTCCTCCATTGAAACAGAAAGTTTGCCGAATGCGCCCAGAGATGTCTGAGAAGATCAAGGCTGAAGTTATGAAACAGTTTGACGTCGGTTTTCTAGCAGTTACTTCTTACCCACAGTGGGTGGCCAACGTGGTTCCTGTACCGAAGAAGGATGGTAAGGTTCGAATGTGTGTTGACTATAGGGATCTGAACAGGGCAAGCCCCCAAGGATGACTTCCCTCGACCTCATATCGACGTTCTGGTTGACAATACCGCACAACATAAGGTCTTCTCCTTCATGGATGGTTTCTCCGGTTATAATCAGATTAAAATGGCTCCCGAAGACAAGGAGAAGACAACCTTTGTTACTCAATGGGGTACCTCTTGCTACAAGGTCATGCCTTTTGGATTGAAAAATGCTGGGGCAACATATCAGTGTGCCATGGTTGCTTTGTTTCATGACATGATCCATCATGAGATTGAAGTATACGTCGACGATATGATTGCAAGGTCCCAGACCGAGGAAGAGCACCTTGACCATCTGCAGAAGTTATTTGACAGGTTGAAGTTATACAAGCTGAGGTTAAACCCGAACAAGTGCACCTTCGGGGTGAGATCTGGTAAGCTGTTGGGTTTCATCGTAAGTGACAAAGGTATTCAAGTGGATCCTGCCAAGGTGAAGGCGATACAGGAAATGCCAGCCCCCAGAACAGAGAAAGAAGTTAGAGGCTTTCTGGGACGTCTGAACTACATTGCCCGATTCATCTCACACCCGACTGCTACTTGTGAGCCAATCTTTAAGTTACTGAAGAAAGATCAAGTAGTACGTTGGAACGATGAATGCCAGGCCGCATTCGAAAGAATCAAAGAGTATCTCCAAGAGCCACCTATTCTGATGCCTCCAGTTGAAGGGAGACCTTTGATCTTATACTTGACAGTACTCGACAACTCAATGGGGTGTGTGCTGGGGCAGCATGACGAGTCTGGCCGAAAAGAGAATGCTATTTACTACCTTAGCTAAAAGTTTACCGACTGTGAGACCCGATACTCACTACTCGAGAAGACTTGTTGCGCTTTGGCATGGTCTGCTCACCGGCTGAGACAGTATATGCTGACTCACACTACTCTATTGATTTCAAAAATGGATCCAATCAAGTATATCTTCGAAAAGCCTGCCTTGTCTGGAAGAATAGCGAGATGGCAGATGATCTTGACTGAGTATGACATCCAATATACGATCCAAAAGGCAATCAAGGGAAGTGTGTTGGCAGACCACTTGGTACATCAAGCAGTGGATAATTACTAGTCTATAAACTTTGAGTTTTCGGACGAGAATATCATGTTGGTAACTGACTGTGAAGAACCTGGACCGGATGAAGGACCTGAGGAAGGATCCCGATGGTCTATGTAATTTGATGGAGCTTCAAACGCTTTGGGTAATGGCATTGGCGTCGTGATCATATCTCCTAAAGGCTCTCATACTCCGTTCACCGCCCGACTATGTTTCAACTGCACCAACAATATGGTGGAGTATGAAGCGTGCATCATGGGTCTTCGAGCAGTTATTGACCTAAGGATTAATTTTCTGAGTGTCTTCGGAGATTCCTCTCTCGTGATCAGTCAGATCAAAGGCGAGTGGGATACGAAACACCCAAACCTTATCCCTTACAAGGAGTATGTATTGATGTTTCTTCCACATTTTGAGGAAATAACCTTTGAACATTTCCCTAGAGAGGAGAATCAGTTGGCGAACGCGCTGGCTACGATGTCTTCTATGTTCAAAGTCAATTGGGACAACGAGGCCCCCCGGATTATCATTGAAAGGTTGGATGAACTTGCGCATTGTTGTAACATTGAGACTGAAGAGGTAGTGGATAAACCCTGGTTTCATGAGGTGAAGAGGTATCTTGAGCCCCAAGAATACCCTGAGGGCGCATCTGTTAATGACAAGAAGTTTCTGAGGAGGTTCGCAGTGAAGTTCTTCATCAGCAATGGTATTCTCTACAAGCATAACCATGATTCAACCTTACTGAGATGTGTAGATAAGAACGAGGCAGAAAGAATCATGGTAGATCTACATGAAGGTACCTTCGGAACTCATTCCAGTGGACACACCATGGCAAAGAAAATCCTTCGGGCAGGATACTTTTGGTCCACAATGGAAGCCGACTGTTATCAGCATTCTCAAACATGTCACAAGTGCCAAGTCTATGCTAATAAGGTGCACATACCTCCAGTACCTCTGAACATCTTGATGGCACCTTGTCCTTTTGCGATGTGGGGCATTGATATGATCGGCGAGATCAGACCTACAACGTCCAACGGGCACCGTTTCATCTTGGTAGCAATTGATTACTTTACGAAATAGGTTGAAGCAGCTTCCTTTGCTACTGTAACCAAGAACTTCGTGGCACGGTTCATTCGGCATTATCTGATTTGCCGATACGGTGTACCAGAGAGGATCATTACAGACAATGGTACCAATCTCAACAATAAGATAATCACTGAGCTCTACAAGCAGTTCAAGATACAGCATCATAACTCTTCTCCCTACCGGCCAAAGATGAATGAGGATGTTGAAGCGGCTAATAAGAACATTAAGAAGATTGTGCAGAAGATGACAGTGACATACAAAGACTGGCACAAGATGTTACCATTTTCTCTTCATGGGTACCATACCTCGGCGCGGACGTCAATAGGGGTAACACCCTATTCCTTGGTATACGATATGGAGGCAGTCTTGCCCATTGAAGTTCAGATACCCTCTCTTCGGATCATAAAGAATGCATGTTTGAGCAAAGATGACTGGTGTGATCGGTTGGAATGAGAACTGACCGTCTTTTAATGCTGGTTCGCGTTTGCGTTTGTTTTTGCAAAGTGTCGCGATAAGCAAGAGTCTCCACCGTCTTTTATTTTATCCAATAAGGAAAGGACAAAAGCACAGAAAACATTCCTTTTCGAGATTGTTTCTCGGGTTCGGGAGGTAGATTATAGAAAGGGAAGGTGTTAGCACCCTTTCTATCTGTGGTTATCCACGGGCTCTTAGGTACTTGCTCACTATGTTTTAAAAAGTTTGCTTTTCTTTGTGTTTGTGGGTTTTTTGAAAAGAGTTTTGTTTTGTTTTTGAAGAAAGTGTAAGTGCGAAAAGTTTTGTTTTGTTTTTTAAGGAGCAAGTACTTAAGAACCTCTACCTACTCGAAAAGGAATTAAATTGTGCAAACGTCCTTTAGACAATGCTATCCCACTATTGAGGAGTAGGTAGCACCGTCGTTGGAGTTTTTGGGTCAATTCGATTTAAGGGACGTGTGGTCACTAAAGCAACATTAGGACGCCTTAGTGGTAATCCTAATGTCTTAGATCATTTTTATCGAGGCAACCATTTCGAGGCAACTTATGATCTTGGGACAAAAGGACGACCTCTAAAACATCCTATACTTAATGACCACATTTGAGGCAACCAAGTGAGGTGTACCCTAAGAGTGGCATGTGCGAGTGTATTGTTTTTTCAGTTATATTATCTTTATATTTTTAGGTGTTCTACCATTTGTTTTTAGATCTTGTCATACAATCCTAGTTAGCATACATCTAAGCAGTTAATATATATACAGGAATTTAAAGTGCAGAAATTGTAAATCCTACGCTATTACAAGGCTTCAGGGAGGGGGATTATTTACATGTCCAAAATTGGGGGAATAATAAGCAGTTACAATAAAAGCGCGTGAATCTTAAAAATCCTAAGCATATAATCTTTTGTTATTTTTTTTTATTTTTTTTTGGGAAAATTCTAAATGTTCAACTAAGTCAAATTTAATTAATAAAAAAAAACTGATTAAAATTAATTCTAAAACATACCTAATATTTTTTTTGCATTTTTTTGTTTATGAAAAAGATTGAATTCAAATAAATCCTAAGTCTACTGATTTTAAAATTGAAGAAAATAAGTTAAAATGATTAACTAAATTAAATCCTAATTCTAATTTATTTATTTTTTATGATTTTTATGTTGATTAAAATAAACTAAAAGAAATAAACAAAGTACAAATGGGCCAGGCAGCAAAACAAGAAAAAAAATATAATTCTGGAGGCCTGGGTCGAAAGAGGTGCATGCTGTCTTTCAACCAAGTGAAGAGGCTGGATCGAAGGTGCATGAGGGGCTGCACTCTGAGGGTGTTCGATCTGGACATGTCATCCTTCAATCTGGAAGTCCTGGGTCCAGTTCGAAGCTAAGCCGCTGAGCTTCGAAGCTCTGAACAGGATCCTGAGAATATATTTCCTGCAAAAACGAAACACATGTTAAAGGTCCAGGGGGGATTTTACCCCCCTGGTTCGAATCTCCCCCTTATTCGCACCTGCTGAAAATGGGTCTGGGTTTGTTTTATCCTTGGATTCGAAGGAGAAACTCAGATTGTGCCCAAGCAATGGCACAATCTCATCTCTGCGTTGTAGCTTATATGTAGCACATTAAATCATTCACAAACATCAGTAATAATATGAATATGCAATCAAAATGAATTTAAAAATGAGTTTGAGATTAGATCTTATTTTACCAAACAGAGGTGCTTCGATCTGTAATTCTGAGGGTGGAGGTGTTCGCTGGGTGGCAGCTTTGGCTTGTGCAAGGATTGGGTATGGCTTCCTGGAAGTGCTGATGACTTTTGGCAGCGTATCTCCAAGTTCTCTATTTTTCTGTATATTTTCCGTGTCTTTTGCAACATTTGTGATTTCTTTATATAGAGGGGGTGGAGGGGACGGGAAGACAAAGGTTTAAATGACCTTGATTATGTGTTTGACAGCCATGAATGAGAATTTGTAACGTTAATTATGTGTTTGAAAGCCATGAATGAGAGTTTGTAACGTTGGCTAAACACTTGGGATCCTGTCCCTTTTTGAATTTTGAATGACATGTAACTGGCCTTCGAATGCTCCCTTTCGAATGGGCTGATGGCCTCCTTCGAATGCTCCCTTTCGAATGGGCTGATGGCCTCCTTCAAATGCTCCCTTTCGAATGGGTCTTTTTGGAATTCCAATCGAAAGACACTGTTACAATGCCAATCGAAGTACCTGTCCATAATGCCAATCGAAATGCTTGTCCAGAATGCCAATCGAAAGGCTCCTTCAGAATACCAATCGAAGGGTCTTTCAGAATGTAAATCGATGCGCTTGTCCAAAATGCCAATCGAAAGAGATTGACAGAATGCCAATCGAAAGGCTCCTTCAGAACACCAATCGAAGGGTCTTTCAGAATGCCAATCGAAATGTACTTGAAGCAACAACTCAAAAATTTCCCTTTTCCTTAGGCAAGAGATTGTGATCAACCATGCAGGGGAAAGACTTTAGGAAACATGAGAGGGCAAATTTTGGGGTACAACAGTTGCCCCTGTTCAATCTTCTTAAACCTGAGGATGTAGATTGGCTTACGTGCCTTTCTGATCCAAAGATGGAAGATGATTGAACACTAGAGTGCCTAGAAATTTGCACTCGCATGGTGTAGTATCAACATTATGATGTCAGGAATGGGCTTACAGATGCCATTTGGAGATTGTTCGTAGGAGGATGGGCTTATAGATGCCATCTTCAGGAGTGTCGATCGCATAAGAGATTCCTTAGCGAGAACTTGCATACCTGTTGTTGTAGAAGATTCCACTGGGGAAGTCTAACTTTGTTGAGATTTAGGAACCTGCCTGTACTTCAACTGAGAGAATGCTTCAGCTGAGTTTTAAGAACCTGTTGATAACTCAACTGGGGGGAAACATCTTCATCAAGATCTAGGAACTGTCTCGTGCCCACCAGGAGTATACCATTGAGGTTATAGAACTTGTCCACACTATGACAGAGGAAAACATCAAGATCTAGGAACTGACTCGTGCTCAATGGAGTATACCGTTGAGTTTATAGTACTCGTCCATACTATGACGTAGGGAAACATCTTCATCAAGATCCAGGAACTGTCTCGTGCTCAATGGAGTATACCGCTGAGGTTATAGTACTTGTCCACACTATGACGGGGGAGAATATCAAGATCTAGGAACTGACTCGTGCTCAATGGAGTATACCGTTGAGGTTATAGTACTCGTCCACACTATGATGTAGGGAAACATCTTCATCAAGATCTAGGAACTATCTCGTGCTCAATGGAGTACACCACTGAGGTTATAGAACTTGCCCACACTATGGCGGAGGAAAACATCAAGATCTAGGAACTGACTCGTGCTCAATGGAGTATACCGTTGAGGTTATAGTACTCGTCCACACTATGATGTAGGGAAACATCTTCATCAAGATCCAGGAACTGTCTCGTGCTCAATGGAGTACACCGCTGAGGTTATAGAACTTGTCCACACTATGATGGAGGAGAACATCAAGATCTAGGAACTGACTCGTGCTCAATGGAGTATACCGTTGAGGTTATAGTACTCGCCCACACTATGACATAGGGAAACATCTTCATCAAGATCTAGGAACTGTCTCGTGCTCAATGGAGTACACCGCTGAGGTTATAGAACTTGTCCACACTATGACGGAGGAAAACATCAAGATCTAGGAACTGACTCGTGCTCAATGGAGTATACCGTTGAGGTTATAGTACTCGTCCATACTATGACATAGGGAAACATCTTCATCAAGATCCAGGAATTGTCTCGTGCTCAATGGAGTATACCGCTGATGTTATAGAACTTGTCCACACTATGACGGAGGAGAACATCAAGATCTAGGAACTGACTCGTGCTCAATGGAGTATACCGTTGAGGTTGTAGTACTCGTCCACACTATGACGTAGGGAAACATCTTCATCAAGATCTAGGAACTGTCTAGTGCTCAATGGAGTACACCGCTGAGGTTATAGAACTTGCCCACACTATGACGGAGGAAAACATCAAGATCTAGGAACTGACTCGTGCTCAATGGAGTATACCGTTGAGGTTATAGTACTCGTCCACACTATGGCATAGGGAAACATCTTCATCAAGATCCAAGAATTGTCTCGTGCTCAATGGAGTACACCGCTGAGGTTATAGAACTTGTCCACACTATGACGGGGGAGAACATCAAGATCTAGGAACTGACTCCTGCTCAATGGAGTATACCGTTGAGGTTATAGTACTCGTCCATATTATGACATAGGGAAACATCTTCATCAAGATCTAGGAACTGTCTCGTGCTCAATGGAGTACACCGATGAGGTTATAGAACTTGTCCACACCATGACGGAGGAAAACATCAAGATCTAGGAACTGACTCGTGCCCACCGGGAGTATACCGTTGGGGTTATAGAACTCGTCAAAACTATGACGTAGGTAAACATCTTCATCAAGATCTAGGAACTGTCTCGTGCCCACCGGGAGTATACCGTTGAGGTTATAGAACTTGTCCACACTATGACGGAGGAGAACATCAAGATCTAGGAACTGACTCGTGCTCAATGGAGTATACCGTTGAGGTTATAGTACTCGTCCACACTATGACATAGGGAAACATCTTCATCAAGATCTAGGAACTGTCTCGTGCTCAATGGAGTAAACCGTTGAGGTTATAGAACTTGTCCACACTATGACGGAGGAGACTGTCGAGATTGAGAACCTTATTTGAAATTCAACCGATGATAATTCAATTGAGATTTAAGGACTGGTCAGATCTTCGACTAAGCTGAGAACTTAACTGCATTTTACCTGAAAGGTAAAGGTCAGTCATATGCAATGCATGATATGGATCAGGCAATGATGTTCTCAAAATAAATGAGATTGTATTCGTATGATACGTATATGCATGTATCATGATGTATGGAAATGTGATGTTTTAGCTGGGGAAAATAAATCCTGGAGCTGCTGGAGAATAGGGTCGAGTTCTTCGTTTCCACTGGGGATGATGAACGAAGATGATTGTGAGAATAACTTACAGGAGAAAAGAACTCCGTTGGGGAATAAACTTGATGAAGAGATTACTCCGAGTGGAAATACTCTGTGGGGAAGAGATACTTTGCTGAGATTTTAACGTTAAACTCCGCTGGGGATTCTGTTGATAAGCTCTGTTGGGGATTTTGATGATGAACTCCGCTGGGGATTGATTACCATTGCTGGTTATATTGAATCTGTTGAGGATAGAAGTCCTGCTTGTGGAAAGAAAGAACTTCGTTGGGGATAATCTTTCAGTTGCAACTTGCTGAGGATAACCCTGTTAGACTCTTGTGAGGATAACCTTCTGAATTTGGCTGGGGAGATACATTTGTATTCTGCAGGGGACAAGCTTCCAGAATCTACTGGGTAAGATGACTCAACTCCGTTGGGGAAGCTTTTTTAGACTGTGCTGGGGAAATAGCTCCTACTGGGGGTATCTTGTATTCCACCGGGAAACATTCTTATATTCTGTTGAGGAATATTAAGACTGCCGGGGATGCTCTTACGCTTGCTGGAGAATGTCTTTATACTCCGTTGGGGAATATTAAGACCTTCTGGGGATACCCGACCTTTTCAGGGCTGATGGTAGTCCAACTCTGCTTGGGGAGAGTATTGCCAACTCGTCTGTAGTTGCAAGTTTTAGCTGAGAGAGCTATCATTACTGTCTTATCCTGCGGGGAGTGAAGGTATCTTAGCCGTATTCTTCAGCTGAATATATACCTTTGTACCTGGTGGACAGAGCAACTAGACCGCTCAGACAATTCTTATTGCCCCTACTTCTGATATCACCCGTAATTTGTCTTTTGTTTCGCATGTAAATATTTATGAGCAACAATTAATGTCAAATGCATATATCAAAAATGAACATTGGACGTTCTTTGCAAAACAAAACAGATAAAAGAAAAACAATTTGAAATTTGTTTGAAAATGAATTTGTATTGACTTTGAAGTTTGGCCTGTAAATAGGCGTTTTGTACAAGAGGCTGACGTCCTAGTAACGGAACGCCGCCGAACAAATAGAATTTATACAATTTATGAAAACAAAACAGCTATGTGAATAATCCCACTGGGTTCCAGCTCTGCTATTGCCTTTATATCTTCAAGCATCTCATCACTTTGCTACTTAGTTGAAGATGAATCTGATTGACCGGTGTCGTCCGAGCCTGATAGTTGATACCGAAGTCCGGATGCGAGGTGATCCAATGAGACATAGTGTTACGCTTTAATCCCTAACTTTTTCCTGGACCGCCCTTTCGGGTTTTCAGTCCACCGGGATACCCATTTTTTCCCAAGCCGCCTTTTCAGGTTTTCGACTTGCCGGGTGTACAGATTTTTTTATTTTCATCCCTTATTTTTGCCCGAACCCTTTTGGTTCGCTGGGAAGCCCTTATTTTTGCCTAGGCCAGTCAACCTAGCGGGTCTTTGATTATGCGTAGTATCTTTTTACTATGTCTGCATTGACGGGGTGAGGAAGGTCGTCACCATCCATGGTGGTTAGAATCATCGCTCCTCCTGAGAAGATGTTCTTGACCACAAATGGCCCTTCGTAGGTAGGGGTCCATTTGCCCCTGGGATCACCTTGAGGTAGAATAATGCGCTTGATTACCAGGTTCCCGACTTGATACTCATGTCGTCTGACTTTCTTGTTAAATGCCTTGATCATCCGTTTTTGGTACGTTTGACCATGACAAATAGCAGTAAGTCTCTTTTCGTCGATTAGATTCAATTGATCAAGTCAATTCTGAATCCAGTCGTCTTCGCTCAAACCTGCATCTTTCATGATCCGAAGAGAGGGTATCTGAACTTCAATGGGTAGGACTGCCTCCATGCCATAAACCAAGGAATAGGGTGTTGCCCTTGTTGACGTCCGTGCTGAGGTACGGTACCCGTGAAGAGCAAATGGTAACATCTCGTGCCAATCTTTGTATGTCACTGTCATCTTCTGCACAATCTTCTTAATGTTCTTATTTGCTGCTTCAACAGCCTCATTCATCTTCGGCCGGTAGGGAGAAGAGTTATGATGCTGTATCTTGAATTGTTTGGAGAGCTCAGTGATCATCTTGTTGTTAATATTGGTACCATTATCTGTAATAATCCTCTCTGGTACACCGTATCGACAGATCAGGTTGTGCCGAATGAACCGTGCCACGACTTCTTGGTTACGGTAGCAAAGGAAGCTGCTTCAACCCACTTCGTAAAGTACTCAATCGCTACCAGGATGAAATGATGCCCGTTGGATTCCGTAGGTCTGATCTCGCCGATCATATCAATGCCCCACATTGCAAAAGGCCAAGGTGCTGTCAAAGCATTCAGAGGAACTGGAGGAATATGCACCTTATCAGCATAGACCTGGCACTTGTGACATGTCCGAGAATGCTGATAACAGTCGGCTTCCATTGTGGACCAGTAGTATCCTGCCCGAAGGATTTTCTTTGCCATAGTATGTCCACTGGAATGAGTTCCGAAAGTACCTTTATGCAGCTCTGCCATGATTCTTTCTGCTTCAATCTTATCCACACAACGCGGTAAGGTTGAATCATGGTTACGTTTGTAAAGAATGCCATTGCTGATAAAAATATTTTCCGCGAACCTTCTCAGAAACTTCTTGTCATTAACAGATGCACCCTCGGGGTATTCTTGGGCTTCAAGGTACCTCTTCACTTCATGATACCAAGGCTTTTCTGTTACCCCTTCGGTCTCAAGATCACATCAATGTGCAGGTTCATCCAATTTCCAAATGATGATTCGGGGAGCCTCGTTGTCCCACTTGACTTTGAACATAGAAGACATCGTAGCTAACGCGTCCGCCAACTGATTCTCCTCTCTTGGGAAGTGTTCAAAGGTTATCTCCTCGAAGTGGGGAAGCAACGTCAAAACATACTCCTTGTAAGGAATAATATATGGGTGTTTCGTATCCCACTCTCCTTTGATCTGACTGATCACAAGAGCGGAATCTCCGAAGACACTTAGAAACTTGATCCTTAGGTCAATTGCAGCTCGAAGACCCATAATGCATGCTTCATACTCTGTCATGTTGCTGGTGCAGTTGAAACACAGTCGGGCGGTAAACAGAGTGTGAGAGCCTTTAGGAGATATGATTACAGCGCCAGTGCCATTACCCAAAGCGTTTGAAGCTCCATCAAAGTGCATAGACCATCGGGATCCTTCCTCACGTCCTTCATCTGGTCCAGGTGTCTCGCAATCAGTCACTACCATGATATTATCGTCTGGAAATTCAAAGTTCATAGACTGGTAATCATCCACTGCCTGATGTGCCAAATGGTCTGCCAATACACTTCCATTAATTGCTTTTTGAGTCGTGTACTGTATGTCATACTCAGTCAAGATCATCTGCCATCTTGCTATTCTTCCGGACAAGGCAGGCTTTTCGAAGATATACTTGATTGGATCTGTTGTACCCCAAAATTTGCCCTCCCATTTCCTCAACATTTTCTCATCACAAAACCCTTGGAGCTCAAGATCCAGTTAGGGTTTCCTCTGCTCAAGACTTCTCCTTGCACTGTTGACCCAAATTAGGGTTTGTGTTTGCACAAAGATGTTTTGACCTAAAAAGCCTAAGATGACTTTCATGCTTCATGTTGGACTCCCAAGTTTATCCATACAAAGTTTCAAGTCTTGATTCCAAATTTTGCCCAGTCAATTGGACAGTTGACCTAGAAATCAACTGTATTGGGGAAAAATTCAACTGTGGCCAATTGACAGTCAAATCTCATGAAAATTGACCCATATCAACATTATGAACTCACATGGACCATTTGATCAAGTTTGGATCACAATTTTACAAGAAATTTGATCAGATCATCAAAAGGGCAAAATGGCCATTTTTAGGGTTTTGACTGCACAAAGGCAATTTTTGACTATTTTACCTAGCCAATGGCAAACCAAGCTCACATATGGACTCAAGGACCCCATGGAATTATCTTGACATGCTCAACAAGTTCAAAAGATCCCAAGTACACAAGATTGACAGTTGAATTTCCCAGTCAATTGATCAATTTTGACTATATACTGAAAAGTCAAACTTTGGCTTTTTGGTCAAAATCAAGGGTCAAGATTCATTTTTCATCAAAACATGCCAAATCATGAAACTTGTTCACCAAGAAATCAAGAAATGCAAATTAGGGTTTGAAATGGAAATTTTTCATAAGTTAGAATTTTTCTAAGTTATGGAAAACCCTAATTTTTTCCAAACTTTGCCCCACTTTCTCACCAAGATTCATTGGGATTCAAACAAAAGTCAAAACATGAAAGTTGTAGCTTGTTGCATAATCTACAACTTTGATTTACAAAGTTTTCCCAAATTAGGCTTGTATCCCAAGTTACAATTTTTGGAATAAGGGTACTAAACCATTCTTAACTTAGTGAAATTTTAACCTATTTTGGCAAGGTTTTCTACCTAACTTCAAGGCAATTTTCCATACACTTCCATTTGGAATTTCACTTTTCATTTTAAAGATGGATTGTAGTACACATTCCAAACTTTCCAAAATGTCCAAGAACTTCTCAAACAACCTCATGGTTATGGAGAATCGAATTTTGCAATATGGCAAAAACTCACTTTTGATTAGGCCAAGTTACATGTTCATAGCACTATGCATTTCAATCTCAGCTTGCACAACTTGATTACAGGACTTTTATCTCAATTACACTCATAAATTTAATGCATATTCATTGTGCCAAGACCATGTTCTTTGTGTTCTAGCATTGCATAGTGGATTAATCCCAAAATAGATAAAGTACTTTATCCATTTTTGCAAAAGCAAGCTTTATGTCAAATTGAAAATCCAAGCAAGTACAGATACAATCTAATTGGCACAACATTATGAGCATAACACACTAATCAAGGAGGAGTTTTACAGCATGATTAGGGGCCCTCTACATGCCTAGAACACAACTTGGCTTTTCTTGCTTAAGTGTTAAGAAACATCCCATATCACAACAGAACTTTCAGCTCAGCATTAGTAACCTTAAGCAAATATTGTAGACACATTCAAAACATCCTAACCAAGCTGAAGCACGACCCTAAGACCATCAACACCTCCCCATTTCCAGAATCACTCTCAAACTGCAAAAACAGAGCTACCTCTGCAGATTGAGTTCCAACTCTCAATCCTTTCAAGCATCCTTGCCCAAACCACTTCAGACATCTTCCCTACCATCAATCCAAACTATCCAAAGCATTAGAAGCAACCTGTAACTCCTCTAATCCTTTTGGCCATTTCCACTTTTCTGATTTGCAGGTGAAGTGCTCCAGCACGATTCAGAAGGTTTCAAGACAAAGTAAAGCTTGGAATAGCATCCCTGGACATCAAGAAAGCTATACCAATCATCACCTTGCACTGAAAGCTCCTCCATTGCCAGATAGAACTTCAACTGAATAGGTAAGTTCATGGATTCGTATCTCTCTTATTAGGCATTGTTAGCTTTAGGTTTGTGAAGAGAATATGTCACATTCATAGCCCTGAACATGCCCATGTAATTAGATTTCATTTATGTTATGTGTGCTGTAAGAATTTTGAGTCTGGACATGGCAGAAAACTTAGGTCAGGATTTGGGAATGTCAAAATTCTCTCTCATTTCTGAGAGTTAGGATGAGTTTTTTATATATTTAGAATCGTGTTTCAATGCTTAACATTTCTTATGTTGGAAGTTTGTGCAAAAGATCAAGGAATCAGGATGTTTGAACTTGGTCATAGGCGCGCGTTTTTGTGAACGTTTTTGGCTGGAGGTTGAAGAAGGGTTATCTGGGCTGGGCTTGCTTCTGAGTTACTTTTCACACCACATTTCTAATTTCACACCCCCTGAGCCCAATTTGTGTATTTTATTGATTTCTTGATTTTTTTTTTTTAATTTTGGTTTATTTATTTTTCCTAATGATATTAAAAACATAAAAAAACATTTTTACACCATTTTTCTATTTTTTAGGCATTTATTTGTTTATATGGACATTTATACATAAATATATATATATATATATATATATATATATATATATATATATATATATATATATATATATATATATATATATATATATATATATATATATATATATATATATATATATATATATATATATATATATATATATATATATATATATATATATATATATACTATTATTTAGAAAACTAAAAAATAGTGCAAATATACTTTATTTCTGATTTTTGTTTCATTTTTCTTTTGAAAATATTTATACAAAATATACTTTTTTTTATAAATATTAAATATTATTTATATATATATATAGTACTTATTTAATAAACAATAAAGATATATATATATATATATATATATATATATATATATATATATATATATATATATATATATATATATATATATATATATATATATATATATATATATATATATATATATATATATATATATATATATATATATATATATATATATATATATATATATATATATATATATATATATATATATATATATATATATATATATATATATATATATATATATATATATATATATATATATATATATATATATATATATATATATATATATATATATATATATATATATATATATATATATATTAATATACTTAGGGTTAAAAATGCAAAATACATACACTTTTTATTTTATTTTTTTTATTTTATTTTTGTACATAATAAACAAATACTTGTATTAAATTAAATAATATATATGTTTCTTAATGAAAATTAGGGTTTTACCCTAAATATGAAAATATTCCAAAAAATAATCTTTTTTGTTTTTATTTATTTGACATAAATAATACCTTTTTCTCATATATACAAAAACCTTTTTGCATTTTTGCATATTTATTGTATTTTCTATTTAATTTATGCAATCAATTATTTGTAAATATTCCAAAAATGATGTAATAGCTAGGTTTAATTTCTTTGTCTAAATATCCCCCCATTTGAACATTTGTACCCCCCTTCCCATATTGTGTTGTAATAGTGTAGGAATTTTACTTTTCGCACTTTAAACGCTTCCTAAATATACCATGCTAGAATTAGGGTTTGTATGCAAATAAAAAGAACAAAATAGCTTGACCTAATTTCAAGATAATCAAAGCATGAGAAATGGACAACACATATCACACTTGCACCCCCTAGGGTATTCCACTTTGTTGCCTTCAAATAAATGGGCCATATTGCATGTTAGGTCCCTTTGGGCAAAACAAACAAATCAAATGATCATAGTCCCTCGATGACGCTTTCAAAATGTTGCCTACACAAATGATCAAGTCCCTTAAGGAAAATTGCCCAAAGATACTTAGCACCATTGCAATTATGGTCTAAACGATGACCCGCACCAGTCCCTTTCACATCCTAACATGAGATTGTCCACCAAATACAATGGTGGAACAAACTTATTAAAAGGGTTAAAACATAGCAATAAACTTTGAGAAATTTAGGAGTAGATAACCTCTTAGTTACTTGAATCAAAACTTGCAAAAAACAAAACACTTGCCTATTTTCTAAAACCACACCTCACAACACTTTCAAAACAACTTTCAAAAACAAATGAAAACCTTTTCAAAAGACATACATCTTTGTATACATCCCCACATGGATCATTACAAAGGTTGCCACCACATTGGCTTCTTTTCAAAACATTTTCAAACCCACACACATGAGCACCATTTCAAACAATTGAAAACAAAAGGCAAGTGATCTAAGCAAGTAACTAAGAGCCCATGGATAACCATGGATAGAAAGGGTGCTAACACCTTCCCTTTCTATAATCTACTCCCCGAACCCAAGAAACATATCAAAAGGTTTTTGCTGTGCTTTTTAACCTTTCCTTAGGATAAAATAAAAAGTCGGTGGCGACTCTTGCTCAACCGAAACATTTGCGAAAACAAACGCAAAACTCATAGTCAGTTCTCCCACCGTATCACAGAACTGGCGACTCTGCTGGGGATATTTTTTAAAGTGGAGTAACCTTAGGGCTTAGATCACCCTCTTGCATGACTAAATTGTTTGAATTGTTTGCTTTACATCTTGGTTCTATTGTTTGGGTTTGCAAATCCTACACCCGGATTTTGGGAAACATTCATAGATAGCAATACGTTGTGGAAACTGTACGGGGTATACCGACACGGTCGAAGCAATAGCTATATTAGTGCGACATATTTGTGAGTACCGGTAACCCTTTAGTTCAATCAAGGAGAGTACGGGGCCGCTGAGTGATGTCACTAAGCACTAATGACCTAGAACCTTACTTGACCATCTTGGCCTTTTATTAGGGGTAGTGAGATGACCGGCTTTGGTGCAGTCCGAAGTTGGTAGATACTCGATACTACACTCATTGAGGGTTGTTTTCTTGGAATATTTTGGTCGCTAGTTAAGTGACTAAACCAAAACAATGAACAATGAAAACAATCCCGTGATATTGAGCTCCTTAGAACCCGGTTACTATTTATAGGACGGGTTTTTAAGCCAACTACACTCAAGAGGGTACTTACCTATGAAACCCCATGCAAGCCTGAAACTAGGGTTTGGTGTGATTTGCTTGTACATATGTTTTGTGCATACATCATAGACATCATAAAACATCATATGCATTCACTAACCATTTCAAGGGTTTTGGATCTTCATCTTTGTTCTTGTTTTGTAGGACATGGAAATTCCTCGCAGAAACACCATTCAAGTCAACCTTGTGAGAGTCTCTCCTCAACTCAAAGAGCTCACCTCAAGAATTCCGGAAAACTCATCCTTCTGTGAAAGACATGGTAGACTGCTCAGCTTAGTCAACACCAACATTGAAGAAGACATGATGAAAGTGCTATTCCAGTTCTTTGACCCTCTTCACCACTGTTTCACTTTCCCTGATTACCAGTTGGTACCCACTTTGGAGGAGTTTTCTCAACTCCTAAGGATCCATATCCTTAATCAACTACCATTCAACGGTACGGAAAAGGAACCAAAGCCGGAAGATGTTGCTCGAGCATTACATCTACAACCATCCGACATCAAGGGGCATTGGGAAACCAGAAGCGGCGTCAAAGGATTCTTAGCAAAATTCTTGTTTGAGAAGGCACAAGAATGTTGGAACTCATTGGACCTACAAGCCTTTGAAGAGATTGTGGCACTCCTCATCTATGGATTGGTCTTGTTCCCAAATTCTGACCAATTGATAGATGTCAACGTCGTGAAAATCTTCTTGTCCAGAAACCCAATACCAACATTGCTTGGGGACATTCTTCACTCATTTTACACACGAACAATGAGAAAGAGGGGTGTTCTCATGTGCTGTACTCCTCTCCTTGCAAGGTGGTTTATTTCGCACCTTCCACAACCTGTCCTGAAAAATGACCAAGGCTCAAGGTGGTCCCAACGGTTGATGACTCTTACCCACTCTGATGTACATTGGTGTTCTCGGTCCAGAGAAAATGTCATCATCGTCGATCGTTGCAGAGAATTTCCTAATGTTCCTTTACTTGGAATTAGAGGAGGTATCACCTACAACCCTTGCCTGGCTTTAAGGCAATTTGGATATGCACGGAGGGATGGCCCTCATGATATGTTGATTCCTGACCTAGTTTTTTACTTCGACAACGATGCGCAAGGACTTCGCCAAAGATTCATCAGAGCTTGGGGAAGACCCAACAAGGTTGATAGCAAGACTCTGGGACACAAGAATTCCATCCCTCTTGAGCCTTATCTCAAGTGGGTACGAGCCCGAGCCCAAAGTCTGATGATGCCTTATCCTCATGTTCTCCCTGTGATTAAAGAGCCCGTCAAGGAAGGAGAGGTTCCCTACACCATCCTACATCCAGACATGCCTACATCGTGGGAGGAAATGCAGAAAAGTTGGATTCAGCTCAAGGAGGAACGAAATACTTTTGAAGCTAGCTTCTACGCCAGTGAGAAGAAGGTTCTAGAGCTTACCCGCCGACTCCACGAGCAAGAGGCCCTCAACACCTACATCGCACCAAAAAGGATGCGCAATGTCTTTTTGCCTTGAGAAGTTATTTTGTAATATTTGGCCCATGGGGCATTTATGTACTAACAAATTTCTTCTTATTAATATGACGTGCGTTCTTCTTTGTCTGAAACAATTTTGAGTGTCCTAAATCCTTGAATGCATTGCATACATAAGCATACCATTCATCATGTGCATAAGCAGGTCTCATTCCAGGTTTCCTTATATGTCTGCTGTTTATTTCAGTAGGATGGATCTCGAGCAAACAATCAAAGACCTACAAGCTCAAAATGCACAGTTCCAACAACTCCTGATGACCTTGGCTAAGGGTCAGGAGGATATCAAGACTCAATTGGGGAACAAAGACCCAGTGAAAAAGAAGAAAAAGAGACTCGGGGTGGCTACTTTGGGGAGAAGATTTGACGGAGAAGCTCGGAGAGTGCTTGAATTTCCTTCTACTTCTGATGAAGGAACCAGCAAAGGAGGTGGAGCTGCGGTACCTTCCGAGTCTGATGCGGAAGAAGAAGAGGTCGAAGAGGATGAAGATTATACTGATCAACAATACCCTCCAGCTGATGATAAATACAAAGGGCTAGAAGACAGGTTGGCCGCCATGGAGCTACAAAGAGTACCGGGTTTGGATTTTGAAGACTTGGGTTTAGTTGCCGGGATTGTGATTCCCCCAAAATTCAAAGTGCCAGTGTTTGTAAGGTATGATGGGCTGTCCTGTCCAAAAATGCATCTTAGGTCCTACGTGAGAAAGATCCAGCCCTATACGGAAGATAAAAACCTTTGGATTCATTTCTTTCAAGACATCCTTTCTGGAGCTCAATTGGAGTGGTTTTATCAGCTAGAGGGAACCAGCGTTCGAAATTGGGAAGATTTGGCCACCGCTTTCTACAAACAATACCAATACAATTCTGACCTTTCCCCTACTCG
This sequence comes from Vicia faba, assembly GCA_948472305.1. Classification (NCBI taxonomy): domain Eukaryota; kingdom Viridiplantae; phylum Streptophyta; class Magnoliopsida; order Fabales; family Fabaceae; genus Vicia; species Vicia faba. The sequence continues at coordinate 271,612,140 of OX451738.1, read as the reverse complement.
TACCCAACTTCAGGGTATGTCGTTAGGAACAGGCGAAGGATTCAAAGAATACGCACAAAAATGGAGGGATTTGGCTGGCAGGGTGCAACCTCCTTTAACCGATCGTGAACTTGTTGATATGTTTCTAGGGACCCTATCTGGGCCATTTTTCAATCATCTGATTGGTAACTCTTCCGCGGGGTTTACCGATTTGATCTTAACGGGCGAAAGAATAGAAGCTGGCATCAAGTCAGGAAAGATTCAGAAGGGTGCTGCTGCAAGTACTGAGAAGAGGCCTTTTAAGAAAGAAGCAAGTGTCGTCTATGGTCCTAGAAGACAAGTCAAGCCAGAAAGTCGCCAAGCCGTCAATGCTTTGGTCATTTCCAAACCTGTTGCTGCTTCTCAGCAGTATAATCAACAAAGAGGTGAAAGGCCCAAGAGACAGTATACTCGGTTGAGTATGACCTTGTCACAAATTTTACCCCAACTGTTATCAACCAACTTGGTGACCATCAAAGAAGCTCCTAAAGTCGTGAATACTGCATCTCCTAAGTATAACCCAAATGCCCGTTGTGCTTATCATTCTGATAGCCCCGGGCATACTACTGATGATTGCTGGGCCTTGAGAAACAAAGTGCAAGATCTTGACGCGAAGGAAATTCAGTTTGAAGCGCCTGAGAGGCCGAATGTTGTAACTGCTCCTATGCCCCAGCATAGAGTAAATGCCATTGAGGAAGAGTTGTATGCTGTTTCAGTGAATGATGTTGCTACCCCTCTGTTGACTGTTAAGAGGAACTTACTACTAGCCGGTTTATTTCCGGGTTGTAGCAAAGGTTGTCTCCTATGTGCTGTTATCCCTACCGGTTGTCCGCTGCTGAAATCAGGCATCCAAAGCCAGATGGATAGCAAGGAAATTCTGTTCAAGAAAACTGTTGTTCCGTTTGTTTCCGTTGAAGAAATATCTGTTGTCACAATTTACAATCCTGCCAAGGATCCCATGAAGAAACCAGTCCAAATTATGTCTGTTGCACCCATTACTATTACTGTTCCGGGGCCTCTCCCATATGAGTCTGATAAAGCGGTCCCCTGGCATTATGGGGCCGACGTATATGTGCTTGGGGTGAAGCAGGAGTTCAACACCAATACCAGTATCAGTAACATCACTGGTCCCGCCAAGATTACCCGCAGTGGCAGGCTCTTCTCGCCTGACATTGCACCGCCAGTTATCCGAAAACCTCTCACCATCACACCCGCAAGTGTGCATGTTCCAATTCAAGTTCCTGTGTCTACTACTGCCGCCGAGTCCTCTGATACTCGGGGCAAAGAAGTTGCTACCGATTTTCCTTCCAGGACGGAGGCACCAAAAAAGACTGCTGTGGAAGCCTCCCAACAAGAAATGGAGGAAATTCTTAAAATCATCAAAAGGAGTGACTTTAACGTTGTTGAACAGTTGGGGCATACTCCCTCCAAAATCTATATGCTATCATTGCTGCTATGCTTAGAGGCCCATGCAAAAGCCCTGATTTCATTTCTGAAAACGACCCATGTGCCGCAAGAGACCTCCGCGGATCAATTCACTGACTATGTGGCTAATTTGACGGCTGACAATGGCTTGGGGTTCTCAGATGATGACCTTACCGCCAAAGGGAAAATTCACAATGATGCCCTGCATGTTTCCATAGAATGCAGGGGCACTACTCTCGCGCACGTGTTAGTGGATACCGGCTCTTCTCTGAATGTTTTACCCAAGAAGGCATTGGACCGCTTAGATTGTGAGGGTCTGGAGTTGAAACCTAGTAACATCATTTTTAGAGCCTTCGACGGTTCTAAAAGGATGGTGCACGGTGAGGTAGACATCCCTATTCGTGTGGGTTCCCAAGTTTTCGACTCAACGTTCTATGTAATGGATATTCGTCCATCTTACTCCTGCTTGTTGGGTCGACCCTGGATTCACAAAGCTGGGGCAGTAACCTCCACTCTACACCAAAAGCTCAAATACCCTGTCAAAGGGAAGATTGTTACTGTACAGGGTGAGGAGGAATACATGGTTAGTCACTTGAATTCATTCCGGTATATCGAGATGGACGGGGAGTTTATTGAAACCCCCTTTCAGCATTTTGAGGAAGTACCTCCAATTTTGGCATCAGCTGAAGCAGTGGTTGAAGAAGACTTTCCGTTGAAGATGGCATCCTTGAAGGATTCCCGGGCTGTAATCGAGAAAGGCAATTGTGCAAACTGGGGTCAGCTTCCTGACTTCACTAAAAAGAACGACAAGTTTGGGTTGGGCTTTACTGCAGAGGCTCATAGGGCTGTGCGCAAGGAAAAGATCAGAAAGGCTCCAGTGTTTATCACCAGTCCAAGGGTGAATGCTATTGAGGAGGATGTAGAGGAAGCAGAGTTTGACAGTTGGATCTATCCAACTACCGGCAACGGACCAAGCAACTGGACGGAAAAGGATTTTACACCTATCACATTTGTCACGCAGTAATTATTTCTTTTGATTTCCAATTTGTAACAAACAATATGTTAAAACTTTATTGGCTCGGTGTCCTACCCGGGGCATCGTAGCTCCATTTGTGAGGGCTTTTTGTATGACATTTCCATATATCATCAATCAAAACATTGGACGTTTGTTGCATTTCAAATCTTATGCTCTTTTTCTCTCTGTGTTATATATTGCAAAACAGCTATATTTACACACACTCACTTATACAGGTTTCAATCCACTCTGGATCTCACTGGTAACAGCTCTGCTACCGCCAGTTATGACTTCGAGAATCCGATCAACTTGGCCGAAGACGAAGGTGAAGATGATTGCAAAGTGCCTGGTGAACTCGCAAGACTGCTACTCCAGGAAGAGAGGGCTATTCAACCACATGAAGAGCCGGTGGAAACAATTAACCTGGGTACGGAGACAGATAGAAAAGAGGTCAAGATTGGGGCTAATCTAGAGCTCAGCGTGAAGCAACGATTGATCCAGATGCTACATGATTACATGGAGATATTTGCCTGGTCATACGAAGATATGCCTGGTTTGGATGCCGACATTGTAGTTCATCACCTGCCAACTAAGGAAGACTGCCCTCCGGTAAAGCAAAAGGTTCGCCGCATGCGCCCAGAGATGTCCGAAAAGATCAAGGCTGAGGTTATGAAGCAATTCGATGCCGGATTTCTAGCAGTAACTTCTTACCCTCAGTGGGTTGCCAATGTGGTGCCAGTGCCGAAGAAGGACGGTAAAGTTAGAATGTGTGTTGACTACAGGGATTTAAACAGGGCAAGCCCCAAGGATGATTTTCCTCTACCTCACATTGACGTTCTCGTTGACAATACTGCTCAACACAAGGTTTTCTCCTTCATGGATGGTTTTTCAGGGTATAATCAGATCAAGATGGCTCCGGAGGATATGGAGAAGACTACCTTTGTGACTCAGTGGGGCACCTTCTGTTACAAGGTCATGCCATTCGGATTGAAAAATGTTGGGGCAACCTATCAACGTGCCATGGTTGCTTTATTTCATGATATGATCCATCATGAGATTGAGGTATACATTGATGACATGATTGCAAGGTCTCAAACTGAGGAGGAGCACCTTGATCATCTGAGGAAGCTATTTGACCGACTGAAGTTATATAAGCTGAGGTTGAATCCCAACAAATGCACCTTTGGGGTGAGGTCCGAAAAATTGCTAGGTTTCATTGTAAGTGATAAAGGTATTCAGGTGGACCCTGCCAAGGTAAAATCCATACAAGAGATGCCAACTCCAAAGACAGAGAAAGAAGTCAGAGGCTTCCTGGGACGACTGAATTACATTGCCCAATTCATCTCACATCTGACTGCTACTTGTGAGCCAATCTTCAAATTACTGAAGAAAGATCAAGTAGTACGCTGGAACGATGAATGTCAGGCTCCCTTTGAAAAGATAAAGGAATATCTCCAAGAGCCACCCATTCTTATGCCGCCAGTGGAAGGAAGACCTCTGATACTATATTTGATAGTACTTGACCATTCAATGGGGTGTGTGTTGGGACAGCATGACGAGTCTGGCCGAAAAGAGCACGCTATTTATTACTTGAGCAAAAAGTTTACCGACTGTGAGTCTCGTTACTCACTGCTTGAGAAAACTTGCTGCGCTCTAGTATGGGCTGCTCTCCGGCTGAGACAGTATATGCTGACTCACACCACTTTGTTGATTTCAAAGATGGATCCCATCAAGTACATATTTGAAAAGCCTGCTCTGTCTGGAAGAATAGCGAGATGGCAAATGATCTTAACAGAATATGATATCCAGTATACAACTCAGAAAGCAATCAAAGGAAGTGTACTGGCAGATCATTTGGCACACCAACCTGTGGACGATTACCAATCATTGAACTTTGATTTTCCGGACGAAGACATCATGGTGGTAACTGACTATGAAATACCTGGACCGGATGAAGGACCTGAGGAAGGATCCTAATGGTCTATGCATTTTGACGGAGCCTCCAATGCTTTGGGTAACGGCGTCGGCGCTGTAATCATATCTCCCAAAGGAACTCATACTCCACTCACCGCCCGATTGTGTTTCAACTGCACCAACAACATGGCAGAATATGAGGCATGTATCATGGGTCTACAAGCTGCAATCGACTTAAGGATCAAATTTCTGAGTGTCTTCGGAGATTCCGCTCTCGTGATCAATCAGATCAAAGGCGAGTGGGATACGAAACACCCAAATCTTATTCCTTACAAGGAGTATGTGTTGACCTTGCTTCCCCACTTTGAAGAGATAACTTTTGAGCACTTCCCAAGAGAGGAGAATCAGCTAGCGGACGCACTAGCTACGATGTCTTCAATGTTCAAAGTTAAATGGGACAATGAGGCTCCCCGAATCGTTATCTGGAAGTTGGAAGAACCGGCATACTGTTGCAATCTTGAGGCCGAAAAGGTGACTGAAAAACCCTGGTATCATGAGTTGAAGAGGTACTTGGAAGCTCAGGAATACCCTAAAGGTGCATCTGTCAATGACAAGAAGTTCATGAGGAGGTTTACGGAAAAATTCTTCCTCAGCAACGGCATCCTCTACAAACGGAATCATGATTCAACTCTACTACGTTGTGTGGATAAGGTTGAAGCAGAGAAAATCATGATAGAACTGCATGAAGGTACATTCGGAACACATTCCAGTGGACACACCATGGCAAAGAAAATCCTTAGGGAAGGATATTTCTGGTCCACCATGGAAGCCGATTGTTACCAACACTCTCGAACTTGTCACAAATGCCAGATCTATGCTGACAAGGTGCATATTCCTCCAGTTCCTCTGAACGTCCTGACGGCACCTTGGCCTTTTGCAATGTGGGGCATTGATATGATCGGTGAGATCCGACCGACGACATCCAATGGGCATCGCTTCATCTTGGTGGCGATCGATTACTTCATGAAGTGGGTTGAGGCAGCTTCCTACGCAACGGTAACCAAGAGCATCGTGGCACGTTTCATCCGGCATAATCTGATCTGTCGGTACGGCATCCCGGAAAGAATCATTATGGACAATGGTACCAATCTCAACAACAAGATGATCACTGAGCTCTGCGAACAATTCAAGATACAACACCACAATTCTTCTCCCTACCGGCCGAAGATGAATGGGGCTGTAGAGGCAGCCAATAAGAATATCAAGAAAATTGTGCAGAAGATGACAGTAAGCTATAAAGATTGGCACGAGATGTTACCGTTCGCCCTTCATGGGTACCGTACCTCAGCAAGGACGTCAACCGGGGCAACTCCTTTCTCCTTGGTCTATGGCATGGAGGAAGTCCTGCCAATTGAAGTCCAGATACCCTCTCTCCGGATAATGAAGGATGCAGACTTGAATGAAGATGACTGGATACAAACTCGACTTGATCAATTAAACCTGATTGACGAAAAGAGGCTCACCGCTATCTGCCATGGTCAGACGTATCAAAAACAGATGATCAGGGCATTTAACAAGAAAGTCAGACTGCAAGAGTATCAAGTTGGGGACCTGGTAATCAAACGCATCATCCTTCCTCAAAGTGATCCCCGGGGCAAATGGATCCCTACTTATGAAGGGCCATTTGTGGTTAAACATGTGTTCTCAGGAGGAGCCATGATCCTAACCACCATGGATGGTGACGACCTTCCTCACCCCGCCAATGCCGACATAGTGAAAAGATACTACGCATGAAGAAAAGACCCGCTAGGTTGACATACCTAGGCAAAAATAAAGGCTTCCCGGCGAACCAAAAGGGTTCGGGCAAAAATAAGGGATGAAATGAAAAAATCTGTACACCCGGCAAGTCGAAAACCTGAAAAGGCGGCTTGGGCAAAAATGGGTATCCCGGTGGACTGAAAACCCGAAAGGGCGGTCCAGGCAAAAGTTAGGGATAAAGCGTAACACTATGTCTCATTGGATCACTTCGCATCCGGAATTCGGCATCAACTATCTGGCTCAGATTTCGGCATCGACCAATCAGCTTCATCTTCAACTAGGCAGCAAAGCGATGAGACGCTTGGAGACATAAAGGCGATAGCAGAGTTGGAACCCAGTGGGATTGTTCACATAGCTGTTTTGTTTTCTTTTCAAAATTGTAAATTCTGTGTTATTCGGCGGCGTCCTCTTACTAGGATGTCAGCCTCTTGTACAAAAACGCCTAGTCACAGGCAAAATTCAAATCAATACAAATTCACTTGTCCATACAAATTGCCATTGTTTTTCCTTTTTATGTTTTGTCTTGCGAAGAACGTCCAATGTTCATTTTTGATATATGCATTTGATATTAAATTGCTGATTCATAAATATTTGCATATGAAACAAAAGATTAATTACAGGTGACATCAGAAACAGGGGCAATGTAAGGTTGTCTGATGCAGTCTGGTTGCTTTGTCCGCCAAGGTACCAAGGTAGATTTGACTGAAGAATGTGACCAAATCATCTCAACGCCCCGCAGAATAAGACAAGATTCAGCAATGCTTTCCCCAAGCGGAGTTGACTCCCCGTCAATCCTGAAAAGGCACAACTTTCCCCGGCAGGTCTTAAAGCTTATCCCTAGTAGATTCTGGAAACTTGTTCCCTGCAGAATACGGACGTCTCTCCCGAGCTTTATTCAGAGTTATTCCTCACAAGGGCTTATAACTGGGTTATCCTCAGCTAATTGCCACGGAAGATCGCCCTCAACAAAGTTCTTTCAATCCCCAGCGGAGTTTATCTTTGGTATCCCCAGCAGAGTTTATCATCATTATCCCCAGTGGAATCCATCATTGAAGTCCTCAGCAGGCCTCCCATCAAAAACTTCAGCAAAGTATCTCTTCCACAGAGCAATTCCCCGGCCGATCGTCAAGGATTTATTTTCCTAAGACGAAAATACATTCATAAACATTTCACGTTTTCATACATCCTGCTTACATACATGATAAAGTGCATACAACACTATCTCATGTTAAAACATCATGCATATCATACATCATGACATTGCATACAACTTATGTTTTGCCTTTTCAGGGAAAAAGACAATCCCAAAGACAACTACCTTCAACTGTCACAATTCCAGATTCGATACCTGTATCTAGCCAGGGCATATCTGAGAGTGATCAGTTTCCAGACTCGATTCCTGTATCTAGCCAGGGCACGTCTGAAGAGTTCAAAGATTCGATTCCTGTATCCAGCCAGGGCACATCTATCAACTACAACATTTCCAGATTCGATTCCTGTATCCAGCCAGGGCATATCTGTTGACCACATTTCCAGATTCGATTCCTGTATCTAGCCAGAGCACGTTTGAAGAGTTCGAAGATTCGATTCCTGTATCCATCCAGGGCATATCTATTAACGACTATTTCCAGATTCGACTCCTGTATCCAGCCAGGGCACATCTGTGAGCAACCGATTGTAGATTCGATACCTGTATCCAGCCAGGGCATATCTGCATAAGGAGATTGAAGATCAAACACATGTAACAAGCCAGGAAAACATCTGTCTTTCTCAAATACACAAAGTTCTCGCTAAGGAATCTCTTGTGCGATCAACACTTCCAAATGGCATCTATAAGCCCATTCCCGACAAGGTTCTGTCACATCTCCAGATGGCATCTATAAGCCCATCTCCCTATCCACCACCTATCCAAATGGCATCTATAAGCCCATTCCCGACATCACATTGTTGATACTCCGACATGCGAGTGCAAATTTCCGGGCACTCTAGTGTCCAATCTCCTTTTACCCTCGAGTCACGAAAGGCAAACTTGCCAATCTAACTCTTCAGGTTCAAGAAGATTGAACAGGGGAAACTGTTGTACCCCAAAATTTGCCCTCCCATTTCCTCAACATTTTCTCATCACAAAACCCTTGGAGCTCAAGATCCAGTTAGGGTTTCCTCTGCTCAAGACTTCTCCTTGCACTATTGACCCAAATTAGGATTTGTGTTTGCACAAAGATGTTTTGACCTAAAAATCCTAAGATGACTTTCATGCTTCATGTTGGACTCCCAAGTTTATCCATACAAAGTTTCAAGTCTTGATTCCAAATTTTGCCCAGTCAATTGGACAGTTGACCTAGAAATCAACTGTATTGGGGAAAAAGTCAACTGTGGCAAATTGACAGTCAAATCTCATGAAAATTGACCCATATCAACATTATGAACTCACATGGACCATTTGATCAAGTTTGGATCACAATTTTACAAGAAATTTGATCAGATCATCAAAAGGGCAAAATGGTCATTTTTAGGGTTTTGACTGCACAAAGGCAATTTTTGACTATTTTACCTAGCCAATGGCAAACCAAGCTCACATATGGACTCAAGGACCCCATGGAATTATCTTGACATGCTCAACAAGTTCAAAAGATCCCAAGTACACAAGATTGACAGTTGAATTTCCCAGTCAATTGATCAATTTTGACTGTATACTGAAAAGTCAAACTTTGACTTTTTTGGTCAAAATCAAGGGTCAAGATTCATTTTTCATCAAAACATGCCAAATAATGAAACTTGTTCACCAAGAAATCAAGAAATGCAAATTAGGGTTTGAAATGGAAATTTTTCATAACTTAGAATTTTTCTAAGTTATGGAAAACCCTAATTTTTTCCCAACTTTGCCCCACTTTCTCACCAAGATTCATTGGGATTCAAACAAAAGTCAAAACATGAAAGTTGTAGCTTGTTACATAATCTACAACTTTTATTCACAAAGTTTTCCCAAATGAGGCTTGTATCTCAAGTTACAATTTTTGGAATAAGGGTACTAAACCATTCTTAACTTAGTGAAATTTTAACCTATTTTGGCAAGGTTTTCTACCTAACTTCAAGGCCATTTTCCATACACTTACATTTGGAATTTCACTTTGCATTTCAAAGATGGATTGTAGTACACATTCCAAGCTTTCCAAAATGTCCAAGAACTTCTTAAACAACCTCATGGTTAGGGAGAATCGAATTTTGCAATATGGCAAAAACTCACTTTTGATTAGGCCAAGTTACATGTTCATAGCACTATGCATTTCAATCTCAGCTTGCACAACTTGATTACAGGCCTTTTATCTCAATTACACTCATAAATTTAATGCATATTCATTATGCCAAGACCATGTTATTTGTGTTCTAGCATTGCATAGTGGATTAATCCCAAAATAGATAAAGTACTTTATCCATTTTTGCAAAAGCAAGCTTTATGTCAAATTGAAAATCCAAGCAAGTACAGATACAATCTAATTGGCACAAGATTATGAGCATAACACACTGATCAAGGAGGAGTTTTGCAGCATGATTAGGGGCCCTCTACATGCCTAGAACACAACTTGGCTTTTCTTGCTTAAGTGTTAAGAAACATCCCATATCACAACAGAACTTTCAGCTCAGCATTAGTAACCTTAAGCAAATATTGTAGACACATTCAAAACATCCTAACCAAGCTGAAGCACGACCCTAAGACCATCAACACCTCCCCATTGCCAGAATCACTCTCAAACTGCAAAAACAGAGCTACCTCTGCAGATTGAGTTCCAACTCTCAATCCTTTCAAGCATCCTTGCCCAAACCACTTCAGACATCTTCCCTACCATCAATCCAAACTATCCAAAGCATTAGAAGCAACCTGTAACTCCTCTAATCCTTTTGGCCATTTCCATTTTTCTGATTTGCAAGTGAAGTGCTCCAGCACGATTCAGAAGGTTTCAAGACAAAGTAAAGCTTGGAATAGCATCCCTGGACATCAAGGAAGCTATACCAATCATCACCTTGCACTGAAAGCTCCTCCATTGCCAGATAGAACTTCAACTGAATAGGTAAGTTCATGGATTCGTATCTCTCTTATTAGGCATTGTTAGCTTTAGGTTTGTGAAGAGAATATGTCACATTCATAGCCCTGAACATGCCCATGTAATTAGATTTCATTTATGTTATGTGTGCTGTAAGAATTTTGAGTCTGAACATGGCAGAAAACTTAGGTCAGGATTTGGGAATGTCAAAATTCTCTCTCATTTCTGAGAGTTAGGATGAGTTTTTTATATATTTAGAATCGTGATTCAATGCTTAACATTTCTTATGTTGGAAGTTTGTGCAAAAGATCAAGGAATCAGGATGTTTGAACTTGGTCACAGGCGCGCGTTTTTGTGAACGTTTTTGGCTGGAGGTTGAAGAAGGGTTATCTGGACTGGGCTTGCTTCTGAGTTACTTTTCACACCACATTTCTAATTTCACACCCCCTGAGCCCAATTTGTGTATTTTATTGATTTCTTGATTTTTCTTTTTTCATTTTGGTTTATTTATTTTTCCTAATGATATTAAAAACATAAAAAAACATTTTTACACCATTTTTCTATTTTTTAGGCATTTATTTGTTTATATGGACATTTATACATAAATATATATATATATATACTATTATTTAGAAAACTAAAAAATAGTGCAAATATACTTTATTTCTGATTTTTGTTTCATTTTTCTTTTGAAAATATTTTATACAAAATATACTTTTTTTTTATAAATATTAAATATTATTTTTATATATATAGTACTTATTTAATAAACAATAAAGATATAATGAACTATTTATATATATATATATATATATATATATATATATATATATATATATATATATATATATATATATATATTAATATACTTAGGGTTAAAAATGCAAAATACATACACTTTTTATTTTATTTTTTTTATTTTATTAATATTTAATATAAAAATACTTTTTGTAAATATATTTCATTTTATTTTATTTTTGTACATAATAAACAAATACTTGTATTAAATTAAATAATATATATGTTTCTTAATGAAAATTAGGGTTTTACCCTAAATATGAAAATATTCCAAAAAATAATCTTTTTTATTTTTATTTATTTGACATAAATAATACCTTTTTCTCATATACACAAAAACCTTTTTGGATTTTTGCATCTTTATTGTATTTTCTATTTAATTTATGCAATCAATTATTTGTAAATATTCCAAAAATGATGTAATAGCTAGGTTTAATTTCTTTGTCTAAATATCCCCCCCATTTGAACATTTGTACCCCCCTTCCCATATTGTGTTGTAATAGTGTAGGAATTTTACTTTTCGCACTTTAAACGCTTCCTAAATATACCATGCTAGAATTGGGGTTTGTATGCAAATAAAAAGAACAAAATAGCTTGACCTAATTTCAAGATAATCAAAGCATGAAAAATGGACAACACATATCACACTTGCACCCCCTAGGGTATTCCACTTTGTTGCCTTCAAATAAATGGGCCATATTGCATGTTAGGTCCCTTTGGGCAAAACAAACAAATCAAATGATCATAGTCCCTCGATGACGCTTTCAAAATGTTGCCTACACAAATGATCAAGTCCCTTAAGGAAAATTGCCCAAAGATACTTAGCACCATTGCAATTATGGTCTAAACGATGACCCGCACCAGTCCCTTTCACATCCTAACATGAGATTGTCCACCAAATACAATGGTGGAACAAACTTATTAAAAGGGTTAAAACATAGCAATAAACTTTGAGAAATTTAGGAGTAGATAACCTCTTAGTTACTTGAATCAAAACTTGCAAAAAACTAAACACTTGCCTATTTTCTAAAACCACACCTCACAACACTTTCAAAACAAGTTTCAAAAACAAATGAAAACCTTTTCAAAAGACATACATCTTTGTATACATCCCCACATGGATCATTACAAAGGTTGCCACCACATTGTCTTCTTTTCAAAACATTTTCAAACCCACACACACGAGCACCATTTCAAACAATTGAAAACAAAAGGCAAGTGATCTAAGCAAGTAACTAAGAGCCCATGGATAACCATGGATAGAAAGGGTGCTAACACCTTCCCTTTCTATAATCTACTCCCCGAACCCAAGAAACATCTCAAAAGGTTTTTGATGTGCTTTTTAACCTTTCCTTAGGATAAAATAAAAAGTCGGTGGCGACTCTTGCTCAACCGAAACATTTGTGAAAACCAACGCAAAACTCATAGTCAGTTCTCCCACCGTATCACAGGATCCATCTTTGAAATCAACAGAGTAGTGTGAGTCAACATATACTGTCTCAGCCGGCGAACAGCCCATGCCAAAGCGCAACAAGTTTTCTCGAGCAGTGAGTATCGGGTCTCACAGTCGGTAAACGTTTTGCTAAGGTAATAAATAGCATACTCTTTTCGGCCAGACTCGTCATGCTGCCCCAACACACAACCCATTGAATTTTCAATTACTGTCAAGTATAAGATTAGAGGTCTCCCTTCCACTGGTGGCATCAGAATGGGTGGCTCCTGGAGATACTCTTTAATTCTTTTGAAAGTGGCCTGGAATTCATCGTTCCAACGTACCACTTGATCTTTCTTCGGCAGTTTGAAGATTGGCTCACAAGTAGCAGTTAGGTGCGAGATGAATCGGGCAATGTAGTTCAGACGTCCTAGAAAGCCTCTGACCTCCTTCTCTGTCTTGGGAGCTGGCATCTCTTGTATAGCTTTCACCTTGGCAGGGTCCACTTGAATACCTTTGTCGCTCACGACGAAACCTAGCAGTTTGCTAGACCGTACCCCGAAGGTGCATTTGTTTGGGTTCAATCTCAGCTTATATAACTTTAACCTGTCAAACAACTTCTGTAGATGGTCAAGGTGTTCCTCCTTAGTTTGGGACCTCGCAATCATATCGTCGACGTATACTTCAATCTCATGATGGATCATATCATGAAACAAAGCAACCATGGCACGCTGATACGTTGCCCCAGCATTCTTCAACACAAAAGGCATGACCTTGTAACAAAAGGTACCCCACTGAGTAACAAAGGTGGTCTTCTCCATGTCTTCGGGAGCCATTTTTATCTGATTATAACCGGAGAAACTGTCCATAAAGGAGAATACCTTGTGCTGAGCAGTATTGTCAACCAGAACGTCGATGTGAGGCAGAGGGAAGTCATCCTTAGGGCTTGCCCTATTCAAATCTCTGTAATCAACACACATTCTGACCTTACCATCTTTCTTCGGCACTGGAACCACATTGGCGACCCACTGAGGGTAAGAAGTTACTGCTAGAAAACCGGCATCAAAATGTTTCATAACTTCGGCCTTGATTTTCTCAGACATTTCTGGACGCATACGGCGAACCTTCTGTTTTACCGGAGGACAGTCTTCCTTGGTAGGAAGGCGATGAATCACAATGTCGGTATCCAACCCAGGAATATCTTCGTAAGACCAGGAAAAGATATCCACGTAGTCATGCAGCATTTGAATCAACCGTTGTTTCACACTAAGCTCCAGATTTGCATCGATCTTGACTTCCTTTTTGTCTGTCTCGGTACCCAGATTCACCGTTTCCACTGGCTCTTCATGTGGCTGAATGGACCTCTCTTCCTGGAGTATCAGTCTTGCAAGTTCTCCAGGCACTTCGCAATCATCTTCACCTTCGTCTTCGGCTAAGTTGATCGGATTTTCGAAGTCATAACTGGCAGTAGCAGAGTCGTTACCAGTGAGATCCAGAGTGGATTGGGACCTGTATATGTGAGTGTGTGTGTAAAATAGTTGTTTTGCAATATGTAATAAAGAAAGACAAGGAGCACAAAATTTGAAATGCGAAAACTTCCAATGCTTTTATTAATGATATATGAAAATGGCATACAAAAGCCCTCACAAATAAAGCCACGGTGCCCCGGGTAAGACACCGGGCCATAAAGTTTCAAAACATTGTCTGTTACAAATTCGAAACAAAGAGCTCATTACTCAGTAATAAAAGTAATAGGGATGAAATCCTTTGTTGTCCAGTTGTTTGGTCCACCGTTGGTCATAGAATATATCCAGATGTCGAATTCAGACTCCTCCACATCATCTTCAATGGAATTTACTCCCGAGTTGCTGATGAACACAGGAGGTCTTCCAATCCTTGCACTTCGAACAACCCTCTGAGCTTCTGCAGTGAAACCCAAACCGAACTTGTTAGTCTTCTGAGTGAAATCAGGAAGTCGGCCCCAATTTGCATACTCACCCTTCTCAGTAACAGCCCGAGCATCCTTTAAGGAAGCCATCTTCATGGGAGAATCTTCCATCACAGTCTCAGCTGACACCAGTCTCTGAGGAACCTCTTCAAAGTGCTGAAATGGGGTCTCAATGAACTCCCCATCCATCTCTACGTATCGGAACAAGTTGAGGTGGCTGACCATGTACTCCTCCTCCCCTTGTACTGTCACAATCTTCCCTCTGACCGGGTATTTCAACTTCTGGTGGAGCGTCGGGGTTACGGCTCCAGCTTTGTTGATCCATGGACGACCCAGCAAACAAGAATAGGACGGCCGAATGTCCATCACGTAAAATGTAGAGTTGAAGACCTGAGAACCAACTTTGATTGGAATATCAACCTCACCATGCACCATCCTTTTAGACCCATCAAAGGCCCGGACAACAATGTTACTCGGCTTTAGCTCCAAACCTTCGCAATCCAGCCTGTCTAGAGCTTTCTTGGGCAAGACGTTCAACGAGGAACCAGTGGCAACCAACACATGTGCAAGAGTAGTGCCCCTGCATTCAATGGAGACATGCAGGGCATCATTATGGTTCTTCCCTTTAGCAGTCATATCAGTGTCGGAGAAACCCAAACCATTATCAGCAGTTAAATTGGCCACACAATCGGTAAATTGATCAGCTGATGTCTCTTGTGGCACGTGGGCCGTCTTTAGGAAGGTAATCAGAGCCTTGGCATGGGGCTCTGAACACAACAGCAGTGATAACATAGAAATCTTGGATGGGGTTTGCCCCAGTTGCTCAACTACATTAAAATCACTCTTCTTAATAATCTTCAGAATCTCTTCCATCTCCTATTTGGAAGCTTCAACAGTGATTGTCTTTGGCGCCTCCGTCTGGGCAGGCATATCAGTGGTGATCCCTTTGTCCCGAGCGTCAGAAGACTCGGCGACAGGGGGAAGGATAGGAATTTGATCAGGAATGTCAGCAGGTACACTTGCAGGCTTAATGACAACAGGTCTTCGGACAACTGGCGGAGCAATATAAGGTGAGAAAAGTATGCCACTGCGGGTGACTTTAGCAGGTCACGTAACGTTGCTGACGCCGGTATCAGCACCGAACTCTTGCTTAACTCCAAGAACATAAACATCTGCCCCATAGTGCTAAGGGACAGCTTTGTCAGATGTATAGGGGATGGGCCCCGGAATAGTGATGATTATAGGTGCGGTCTTCGGAACAGATGTAATTCTAACAGGAGTCCTCGGGGGAGCCTTAGAAGAATTGTCGGAAATGGTGACGATGGAAACTTCTTCAGAATGAACGGGTGGAACAGAAATCTTCTCAAAAAGAATCTCTTTACTATCCATCAGGTTCTGGACACCTGACTTCAGAGATGGGCAACCAGTAGGTAAAGCAGAACACATAGGGAAACCTTCACCACAACCCGGAAATAAACCGGCTAGCAACAGGTTCTTCTTGATAGTCATTAGAGGGGTAATAACATCATCCACAGAAACTACAAACAAGTCTTCCTCTACAGCATTCACTCCATGCCTGGGCATGGGAGCAGTCACAACATTAGGCCTCTCGTGCGCCTCGAACTCAATCTCCTTTGCATCAATTAAGTCTTGCACCTTGTTCTTCAAAACCCAACAATCGTCTGTATTATGCCCCGGGCTATCAGAGTGAAAAGCGCAGCGGGAATTAGGGTTATACCTTGGTGACATTGTATTTGGATTCTTTGGAGCTTCCTTTAGGGTCACCAAATTGGTCTTCAGCAATTATGGCAGAATCTGAGACAAGGTCATGTTGAGACGAGTGAATTGCCTTTGAGGTCTCTTGTCCCTTCGTTGGTTGTGATGTTGAGGAGCACCGGCAGGTTTCAAGATAACAACCGCATTGACAGCTTGGCGGTGTTCAGGTCTGTTTTGTCTTCTTAAACTGTAGACAGCACTGGACTCTTTCTTAAACGGTCTCTTCTCAGTGCTCGACGAGTCACCCTTCTGTATCTTCCCAGCCTTAATACCAGCTTAAATCCTCTCACCAGTCAAGATAAGGTCTGTAAACCCGGATGAAGATCTTTCAATCAAATGGTTAAAGAATGGACCAGACAGGGTCCCCAAAAACATATCAACAAGTTCACGATCAACTAAAGGCGGTTGCACCCTTCCGGCAAGGTCTCTCCATTTTTTAGCATACTCTTTAAATCCTTCACCCGTCCCCATTGACATACCCTGGAGTTGGGTACACGTAGGAGCGAGGTCGGAATTATACTGATAATGCCTAAAGAATGCAGCAGCCAAATCCTCCCAGCTGCGGATACTGGCTCCGTCCAACAGATAGAACCACTCAAGCTGAGTCCCTGAGAGACTGTCTTGAAAGAAGTGGATCCATAAGTTCTTATCAGTAGTGTAAGGTTGGATCTTCCTCACATATGACCGGAGGTGCAGCTTTGGACAGGAAGCTCCGTCATACTTGGAAAAGGCAGGTGCCTTGAACTTATGGGGAATCACCACCCCAAATGATAAACCCAAATCTCCGAAGTCCAGACCAGGCACCTTCTGTACCTCCATAGCGTTCAAACGGTCTTCCAGTTGTTTGTACTTATCCTCAGCAGGAGGATATTGTTCTTCATCATAGTTCGTCTCGTGGTCGGAGACCATAGGACTGGGAGCCCTCCTTTCTTGTGGACGGTCTTTCTCTCCAGACGGGGTGGATAGATCAATTTCATTCTGCAGCCCGTTTCCAAACTTGCGTCCAGTGTTGAACAGGATGGTCCTCTTCTTCTTCTTCTTCTTCTCTTTCAGGATCAGGGTCTTCAGGTCCTACTGACCCTTAGCTAGGCTCATGACCAACTCTTGAAATTGGGCGTTTTGGGCCTGGAGGGCCTTGATAGCTTGCTCAGTGGAAGGTTCAGCAGACATGATGATTGCTGAAATAAACAGCGAAGAAGATAAGAGACCTGTAAAAGGGTACCTGTTACGCATATGATGAATGGTATGCTATTTATGTAATGCATTCAAGGGTTCAAAAATTCAAATTTGTTGCAGATAAAAAAGAACACACGTCATACTAAGAAGAATTTTGTTAGTACATAAGTGCCCCATGGGCGAAATATTACAAAATTCTTAATGTAAAAAGACATTGTGCATCCTTTTTGGAGCGATGTAGGTGTTGAGGGTCTCCTCCTCGTGAAGTTGGAGGGTAAGCTCCAAAACCTTCTTTTCACTAGCATAGAAGCTGACTTCAAAAGTATTCTGCTCTTCCTTGAGTTGGATCCAACTCTTTTGCATTTCTTCCCATGATGTTGGCATGTCAGGATGTAGGATGGCGTATGGAACCTCTCCTTCCATAACAGGCTCTTTGATCAAGGGGAGAATGTGAGGATATGGCATCATAAGATTCTGGGAGCAGGTTTGTACCCACTTGAGGTAAGGCTCAAGGGGAATGGAATTCTTGTACCCCAGTGTCTTACTATCCACCTTATTAGGCATCCTCCAAGCTCTGATGAACCTTTGTCGAAGCCCTTGCGCATCGTTGTCAAAGTCAAAAACTAGGTCAGGAATCAGCATGTCATGAGGGCCGTCCCTCCGAGCATATCCAAATTGTCTCAAGGCTAGACAGGGGTTGTAGGTAATGCCTCCCCTAATTCCAAGTAAAGGAACATTAGGAAATTCTCCACAACGATCAATGATGGTGACATTTTCTCTGGACCGAGAACACCAATGTACATTAGAATGTGTGAGGGTCATCAATCGTTGTGACCACCTTAAACCCTTCTCATTCTTCAAAACTGATTGTGGAAGGTGAGAAATAAACCACCTTGCTAGGAGAGGAGTACAGCACATGAGAGCACCTATTTTCCTCATTGTTCGTGTGTAAAATGAGTGGAGGATGTCCCCAAGCAATGTAGGTATGGGATTCTTAGATATGAAAATCTTGACAACATTTACATCTATAAGCTGATCAAGATTTGGGAACAAAACCAACCCATAGATAAGGAGTGCCACAATCTCTTCAAAGGCTCGTAGATCAAGAGAATTCCAGCATTCTCGTGCCTTCTCAAACAGAAACTTTGCCAAGAATCCTTTGATACCACTTTTGGTTTCCCAATGCCCCTTGATGTCGGATGGTTGTAAGCGTAATGCTTGAGCAACATCTTCAAGTTTTGGTTCCTTTTCTGTACCGTTGTGGGGTAGTTGACTAAGAATAGGAATTCTCAGGAGTTGAGAAAATTCCTCCAAAGTAGGCACCAATTGATAATCAGGGAATGTGAAACAGTGGTGTAGGGGATCAAAGAACTAGAAGAGAACTTTCATCATGTCTTCTTCAATGTTGGTGTTGACCGAGCTGAGGAGTCTACCATGTCTTTCGCTGAAGAGAGAATTCTTGGGAATCCTAGATGTAAGCTCTTTGAGTTGAAGAGGGACCCTTACAAGGTTGACTTGAATTGTTTTCCTGCGGAGAGACTCCATGTCCTGCAAAATAAGAACAAAGATGAAGATCTAAACCCTTAAAATGGTTAGCAGATGCATATGATGCTTTATGATGTATGCAGAAACACATGTACAAGCAAGTCACACAAAAACCCTAGCTTCAGGCTTGCAGGAGGTTTCATAGGTAAGTACCCTCTTGAGTTTAGTTGGCTCAAAACCTGTCCTATAAATAGTAACCGGGTTCTAAGGAGCTCGATATCATTGGATTGTTTTCTATGTTCATCGTTTCGGTTTAGCCACTTAACCGGCGACCAAAATATTCCAAGAAAATAATCCTCAATGAGTGTAGTATCGAGTATCTACCAACTTCAGACTGCACCAAAGTCGGTCATCTCACTACCCCTAAAAAAGGCCAAGATGGTCAAGTAAGGTTCTAGGTCATTAGTGCTTAGTGACATCACTCAACGGCCCCGTATTCTCTTTGATTGACTCAAAGGCTACCGGTACTCACAAATATGTCGCACTAATATAGCTATTGTTTCAACCGTGTCGGTATACCCCGCACAGTTTCCCCGTATTCTCTTTGAATGTTTCCCAAATCCGGGTGGAGGATTTATAGAACTCCGATACAAGCCCACAAAATTAAGAGCATACAAAGCAATACAATTGAAAACACAAGTGATCTAGTCCTAAGGTACACCTCACTTATAAATCCCCAGCAGAGTCGCCAGTTCTGTGATCGGTGGGAATGAGAACTGACCGTCTTTTAATGATGGTTCGCGTTTGCATTTTGTTTTCGCAAAGTGTCGCGGTAAGCAAGAGTCGCCACCATCTTTTATTTTATCCAACAAGGAAAGGACAAAAGCACAGAAAAAATTCCTTTTCGAGATTGTTTCTCGGGTTCGGGAGGTAGATTATAGAAAGGGAAGGTGTTAGCACCCTTTCTATCTGTGGTTATCCACGGGCTCTTAGGTACTTGCTCACTATGTTTTCAAAAGTTTGCTTTTCTTTGTGTTTGTGGGTTTTTTGAAAAGAGTTTTGTTTTGTTTTTGAAGAAAGTGTAAGTGCGAAAAGTTTTGTTTTGTTTTTTAAGGAGCAAGTACTTAAGAACCTCTACCTACTCGAAAAGGAATTAAATTGTGAAAACGTCCTTTAGACAATGCTATCCCACTATTGAGGAGTAGGTCGCACCGTCGTTGGAGTTTTCGGGTCAATTCGATTTAAGGGACGTGTGGTCACTAAAGCAACGTTAGGACGCCTTAGTGGTAATCCTAATGTCTTAGATTATTTTTATCGAGGCAACCATTTCGAGGCAACTTATGATCTTGGGACAAAAGGAAGACCTCTAAAATATCCTATACTTAATGACCACATTTGAGGCAACCAAGTGAGGTGTACCCTAAGAGTGGCATGTGCGAGTGTATTGTTTTTTCAGTTATATTATCTTTATATTTTTAGGTGTTCTACCATTTATTTTTAGATCTTGTCATACAATCCTAGTTAGCATACATCTAAGCAGTTAATATATATACAGGAATTTAAAGTGCGGAAATTGTAAATCCTACGCTATTACAAGGCTTCGGGGAGGGGGATTATTAACATGTCCAAAATTGGGGGAATAATAAGCAGTTACAATAAAAGCGCGTGAATCTTAAAAATCCTAAGCATATAATCTTTTGTTGTTTTATTTTATTTTTTTGGGAAAATGCTAAATGTTCAACTAAGTCAAATTTAATTAATTAAAAAAAACTGATTAAAATTAATTCTAAAACATACCTAATATTTTTTTTTGCATTTTTTTGTTTATGAAAAAGATTGAATTCAAATAAATCTTAAGTCTACTGATTTTAAAATTGAAGAAAATAAGTTAAAATGATTAACTAAATTAAATCCTAATTCTAAGTTATTTATTTTTTATGATTTTTATGTTGATTAAAAAAAACTAAAAGAAATAAACAAAGTAAACAAAGTACAAATGGGCCAGGCAACAAAACAAGAAGAAAAAAAAATATAATTCTGGAGGCCTGGGTCGAAAGAGGTGCAGGCTGTCATTCGACCCAATGAAGAGGCTGGATCGAAGGTGCATGAGGGGCTGCACTCTGAGGGTGTTCGATCTGGACATGTCATCCTTCGATCTGGAAGTCCTGGGTCGAGTTCGAAGCTAAGCCGCTGAGCTTCGAAGCTCTGAACAGGATCCTGAGAATATATTTCCTGCAAAAACGAAACACATGTTAAAGGTCCAAGGGGGATTTTACCACCCTGGTTCGAATCTCCCCCTTATTCGCACCTGCTGAATATGGGTCTGGGTTTGTTTTATCCTGGGATTCGAAGGAGAAACTCAGATTGTGCCCAAGCAATGGCACAATCTCATCTCTGCGTTGTAGCTTATATGTAGCACATTAAATCATTCACAAACAGCAGTAATAATATGAATATGCAATCAAAATGAATTTAAAAATGAGTTTGAGATTAGATCTTTTTTACCAAACAAAGGTGCTTCGATCTGTAATTCTGAGGGTGGAGGTGTTCGTTGGGTGGCAGCTTTGGCTTGTTTAAGGATTGGGTATGGCTTCCTGGAAGTGCTGATGACTTTTGGCAGCGTATCTCCAAGTTCTCTATTTTTCTGTATATTTTCCGTGTCTTTTGCAACATTTGTGATTTCTTTATATAGAGGGGGTGGAGGGGACAGGAATACAAAGGTTTAAATGACCTTGATTATATGTTTGACTGCCATGAATGAGAATTTGTAACGTTAAGTATGTGTTTGAAAGCCATGAATGAGAGTTTGTAACATTGGCTAAACACATGGGATCCTGTCCCTTTTTGAATTTTGAATGACATGTAACTAGCCTTCGAATGCTCCCTTTCGAATAGGCTGATGTCCTCCTTCGAATGCTCCCTTTGGAATGGGCTGATGGCCTCCTTCGAATGCTCTCTTTCGAATGGGCCTTTTTGGAATTCCAATCGAAAGACACTGTTACAATGCCAATCGAAGTACTTGTCCATAATGCCAATCGAAATGCTTGTCCAGAATGCCAATCGAAAGGCTCCTTCAGAACACTAATCGAAGGGTCTTTCAGAATGTAAATCGAAGCTCTTGTCCAGAATGCCAATCGAAAGAGCTTGACAGAATGCCAATTGAAAGGCTCCTTCAGAACACCAATCGAAGGGTCTTTCAGAATTCCAATCGAAATGTACTTGAAGCAACAACTCAAAAATTTCCCTTTTCCTTAGGCAAGAGTTTGTGATCAACCATGCAGGGGAAAGACTTTAGGAAACATGAGAGGGAAAATTTTGGGGTACAACAACTGGATTCAGACTCGACTTGATCAGCTGAAGTTAATCGAAGAAAAGAGACTTACTGCTATTTATCATGGTCAGATGTATCAAAAACGGATGATCAAGGCATTTAGCAAGAAAGTCAGACGACAAGAGTATCAAGTTGTGGATCTGGTGATCAAGCGTATTATCCTACCTCAAGGAGATCCCAGGGGCAAGTGGCCCCTACTTACGAAGGGCCATTTGGGGTTAAGAACATTTTCTCAGGAGGAGCTATGTTTCTAACTACCATGGACGGTCACGACCTTCCTCACCCCGTCAATGCAGACATAGTAAAAAAATACTATGCATAATCAAAGACCCGCTAGGTCGACTGGCCTAGGCAAAAATAAGGGCTTCCCGGAGAACCAAAAGGGTTCAAGCAAAAATAAGGGATGAAAATGAAAAAAATTTGTACACTCGGCAAGTCGAAAACCTGAAAAGGCGGTTTGGGCAAAAAAGGGTATCCCGGTGGACTGAAAACCCGAAAGGGCAGTCAAGGCAAAAATTAGGGATCAAAGCGTAACACTATGTCTCATTGAATCACCTTGCATCCAGACTTCGGTATCGACTATCAAGCTCGGATGGCACTAATCAATCTGATCTACCTTTAACCAACAGCAAAGTGATGAGATGCTTGAGGACATAAAGGCAATAGCAGAGTTGGAACCCAGTGGGATTGTTCACATAGCTGTTTTGTTTTTCACAATTTGTGTAAATTCTATCTGCTCGGCGACGTTCTCTTACTAGGACGTCAGCCTCTTGTACAAAAACGCCTATTTACAGGCCAAACTTCAAAATCAATACAATTCATTTTCAAAGAAATTTCAAACTGTTTTTTTTCTTTATCTGTTTTGATTTGCAAAGAACGTCCAACATTCATTTTTGATATATGCATTTGACATTAATTGCTGCTCATGAATATTTACATGCGAAACAAAAGACGATTACGAGTAATATCAAAAACAGGGGAAACAAAAATTGTCTAAACTATACAGTTGCTTTATCCACCAGGTACAAAGGTAGATTCAGCTGAAGAATATGGCTAAGAAACATTCACTCCCCGCAGAGTAAGATAGTAATGATAGCTCTCCCCAACTGAGACTTGCAACTGTGAATGAATCAGTAATATTCTCCCCAAGCAGAGGTTATCCACCATCAGCGCTGAAAAGGCTTAATATCCCCGACAGTCTTAATATTCCCCAATGGAGTATAAGAAAATTCCCCAGCAGAATACAAGATATCCCCAGTGGAGTTAAAATTGTCCCAGCGCAGTCTGAAAAAGCTTCCCCAACGGAGTTGGGAGAATCATCCCCAATAGACTCTGGAAGTTTATCCCGAGCAGAGTACAAAAATAAATCTCCCCAGCCGAGTTCAAAGGATCATTCCCAGCAGAACTCAAAGGATTATCCCCATAAGAGTCTAAAAGGTTATTCCCAGAGAAGTCGCAACCGAAGATCATCCCCAACGGAGTTCTTTCCTTTCACAAACAGGAATTCAATCCTCAACAGATTCAATATCACCAGCAACGGTAATTCATCCCAACAGAATTTATCAGTGGAATCCTCAACAAAGCATCTCTTCCCCACAGAGTAATCTCCTCATCAGTCTGTTCCCCAACGGAGTTATCCTCTCCCGCCAGTTTATTCTCACAATCATCTTCGTTCACCATCCCCAGCAGAAACGAAGAATCCAACTCTATTCTTCAGCAGCTACCCGAGATTTATTTTCCCCAGCTAGAAACATTACATTTCCATACATCATGATACATGCATATACGCATCATACCACGCAATCTCATTTATTTTGAGAGCATCATTGCTTGATATATATCATGCATTTCATACATCATGACATTGCATATGACTAACTCTTTACCTTTTTAGGGAAAGACGAATCAATAAACACCGTTGACTACTTATATGACCTGGTAGTCCCCTCAAAACTAAATCTATTGAGGGCTGTTTCAGTGGATTCCTCAGAAAGATGCCCTCACAAGACTTTCGCCTGGTTCAGTTAAATCGATTCTAAGATTTTTATGATTCTTATCAAGTCAAAGTTAATTCAAGACCTTCTATGGTTCAGTCAGATCGACGCTAAGATCTCCCTGATTCTTATTCCAGTTGAAGACATTCCAAGACTTTCGTCTGGTTCAGTTAAATCGATTCTAAGATTTTTCTGATTCTTATCCAGTCAAAGTTAATTCAAGACCTTCTCTGGTTCAGTCAGATCGACAGTAAGATCTCCCTGATTCTTATTCCAGTTGAAGACATTCCAAGACTTTCGTCTGGTTCAGTTAAATTGATTCTAAGATTTTTCTAATTCTTATCCAGTCAAAGTTAATTCAAGACCTTCTCTGGTTCAGTCAGATCGACGCTAAGATCTCCCTGATTCTTATTCCAGTTGAAGATATTCCAAGACTTTCGTCTGGTTCAGTTAAATCGATTCTAAGATTTTTTCTGATTCTTATCCGGTCAAAGTTAATCCAAGACCTTCTCTGGTTCAGTCAGATCGACGCTAAGATCTCCCTGATTCTTATTCCGGTTGAAGATATTCCAAGACTTTCATCTAGTTCAGTTAAATCGATTCTAAGATTTTTCTGACTCTTATCCAGTCAAAGTTAATCCAAGACCTTCTCTAGTTCAGTCAGATCGACGCTAAGATCTCCCTGATTCTTATTCCAGTTGAAGATATTCCAAGACTTTTGTCTGGTTCAGTTAAATCGATTCTAAGATTTTTCTGATTCTTATCTAGTCAAATTTAATACAAGACCTTCTCTGGTTCAGTTAGATCGACGCTAAGATCTCCCTGATTCTTATTCTAGTTAAAGACATTCCAAGACTTTTGTCTGGTTTAGTTAAATCGATTCTAAGATTTTTCTGATTCTTATCCAGTCAAAGTTAATTTAAGACCTTCTCTGGTTCAGTCAGATCGACGCTAAGGTCTCCCTGATTCTTATTCTAGTTGAAGACATTCCAAGACTTTCGTCTGGTTCAGTTAAATCGATTCTAAGATTTTTCAGATTCTTATCCAGTCAAAGTTAATTCAAGACCTTCTCTGGTTCAGTCAAATCGACACTAAGATCTCCCTGATTGTTATTCCAGTTGAAGATATTCCAAGACTTTCGTTTGGTTCAGTTAAATCGATTCTAAGATTTTTTCTGATTCTTATCCAGTCAAAGTTAACCAAAGACCTTCTCTGGTTCAGTCAGATCGATGCTAAGATCTCCCTGATTCTTATTCCGGTTGAAGATATTCCAAGACTTTCGTCTGGTTCAGTTAAATCGATTCTAAGATTTTTCTGATTCTTATCCAGTCAAAGTTAATCCAAGACCTTCTCTGGTTCAGTCAGATCGACGCTAAGATCTCCCTGATTCTTATTCCAGTTGAAGATATTCAAATACTTTCGTCTGGTTCAGTTAAATCGATTCTAAGATTTTTCTGATTCTTATCCAGTCAAATTTAATCCAAGACCTTCTCTGGTTCAGTCAGATCGACACTAAGATCTCCCTGATTCTTATTCCAGTCGAAGTTTAGACCTCCTATCAACAGTCCCCAAATGGCATCTTTAATCCCATTCCCGACATCACCAGGCTGATACCACTTCATGCGAGTGCAAATTTCCGGGCACTCTAGTGTTCAATCATCTTCCGCCTTCGGATCACGAAAGGTACGAAAGCCAATCTACATCCTCAAGTTTAAGAAGATTGAACAGGGGCAGCTGTTGTACCCCAAAATTTTCCCTCTCATATTTCTCAAAACATTGCAAGAAAAATCTCCAAGTGGATCAAGATTGCTCAAGAGTGGGTCAGACAAGTCATCTCCTAAGGCAGTCAACCTCAAATTAGGGTTTTGTTTTGCATCAAGATCCTTGAATCCAAATGACCTCCAATGCTCCCTAAGGTCCTAATATGTTCTCAAGGTCATCCATGTCAAATTTCAAGCCTTGCAGAGGAAGTTTGCTCAGTCAATTGCTCAAAGGGTCCAAAAATCGATTGTGTTGGGGCAAAAGTCAATTGTGACCTATAAACAATCAAAATTCAAGATTTTTTGCCAACATTCTCATTTTGAAGGATATTTCATCATTTTATCAAGGGCTGATCATGATTCATCAAGGATTGCTCAAAATTCATCAAGACTCAAAAGTTGCTAAATTAGGGTTTTGTAGGAAAAGTCAACTCAACTTTGACCAAGCATAACTTTCTCATAATTTATGATAAATGACCCATCCTAAGCTCATTTTGAAGAGGATGCAATTTCCTACAATACATCTTCATACCCCAAGATCAGAAAATGCACTCACAAGAAGTTATGAATTTGGACATTATAGGTCATTTTTGAAAGTCAACAAAACACCTTTTTTTCCAAAGCTCATAACTTGAGCATGGAATATCAAAATGAGCTGATACTAAAAGGGTTGGTTATAGGACATCTCAAGATTTCTAAAAAGTCAAAGAACACTTCCAAAAGTTCAAAATTGAAGAAGTTATGCATTGTTGAAGTTGGGCATATTTGCAAAATTGCCAAAAGTCAACTATCCCCAAAACTTCAAGTTTTGTCAAATGGGCCCATTCTTTTCCACTTGATTTGAACTTTCCACATTGCACATGTATCCTAGCTTCAGCCTTGTGTCCATTTATCAATTTTATTATTTTATTTGATTTTTTATTGAATTATTTCATTTTAAATCAAATTAAATCAAATTAAATCCAAATATTGATTGCTTGATATATTTTTGGTTATTTCAGGACTGAATCATCATCATCATCAAGGGTATCAAACTCGTATCAAGCATTCCATGTGTAAAAAGATTGAGTTTTTGACAAATTTGGCAAGTTTTCAATGGTGAATCAAATCAAATCCCATGGCATTGATGTGGAAGGATTCAAAGCATATTTGTTAACCTAATGCATTCTATCATACATAAGGAAGCTAGAGGGCACGAAACCAGGGCTAGGGGCTGCAGCAATAAGCAAAATAAAACTTGGAAAAAGTGTGAAAAAGCTTGAGTTCGAATTCACACTTAGAGGCAAATTCAGAAGCCAAGAACAATCTCAATCGTTTCCTTGACAATCACTGAGTCAGAATCAATCCAAAGAAAGCTCTCATACACATCAAAACACACTGTAAGTGTCCCGTTTCTTGGCCCTGGTTTCAAAACCTTAACTCTATATTCTTGCATCTTTCTGGAAAATCTTTGATATATTTGTGACTCTCATGAGATTTCTAAGCTTTTGGCAATATTTGA
This sequence comes from Vicia faba, assembly GCA_948472305.1. NCBI lineage: Eukaryota > Viridiplantae > Streptophyta > Magnoliopsida > Fabales > Fabaceae > Vicia > Vicia faba. The sequence goes on along the minus strand of OX451738.1, from coordinate 271,584,709 downwards.
TTTCTTTTATATGGACTGTAATCTCATAATAGCATGGTTAGGGTTTCGTGATAGATTTTAGGGATTTGCATTTCAAGTGAAATTGAATCTCGTGATGGACATGGTTGCACTCAAGAGAGAGAGAGAGACGAACCTAACCATGCCTTTGGGGGTCGTTTTTATGGCTTGGAACTAATTTTGGGATCGACCTCCGCATTTAGCTGCGAATCTAAATCCGCAGGTAAAATTACAGGGTCTGGAGGTAGGGGACGGAGACGTGGCAATTCCCCAGTGGACCATTCAAAAACACACGCGCGTTTTTATTATTTTCTGGCATATTAGCGCATTATCTCTTATTATTATTATTTTCCATTATACTAACAATTGAGACACATTGGCCTAGTGGCGAAGTGAGCAATGCAAATACCAACTGGACCTGGGTTCGAATCCCAGGTCCCCCATATGCTTTGTTATATTTTTTCTTCAGGCAATCAAGTGTTGATTCCAGCGGGAAATCTATCATGCACTCTCAAGCATTCAATGGACAGATGGCCATAGGCCAGATCTGAGGGCCAAGAGATGAACGTCCACCATGGGATCCAGTCAACCAGCGCATAGGGAATTCACAAAGCCAACCAGGCCAGCATGTTAATGGGCCACAGAATTGCTAAGCAAACCTCCAAATCAGGCCCAAACCTCCTAACTCTTTCTATTTCATTTTTTTTATTTAATTGCATGTTTAATTATTTTTATTTTATTTTCTAACCAACTAAATCTTTTTCTTTATAAATTTAAAACCAAAAATATTTTTCTTCACAAAATCAATTTTTAATTTTTATTAACAAATATTAATTTAATTAATTTAGGCCATTAATTAGAAATAACTTTAACATATTTTTTTCAATAATTAAAATCAATTAGACTTAATTAAGTTTTACTAACATTGATTAATTTTATTTCTTTCTTTAAATATCAAAAATCTAAACATATTTATTTTATTGATTGGTTTAATTAATTTAATTTAATAATTAACTCAGGATAGCTTATTTCTTAAAATTAAAAAAAAAACAAACAAAAAAAATCTTTTCTTTAATAACAAAGGGTCAAAACCCTAACTTGCGCCCGATTTAATTTCCCGCACGCGATCCATTTTATCTAATATTGTACTTGTTCCCGGAATGTAATAGCTTAATAGGACTTTAAATATTTTTATCGCTTTATTTATTTTCCGCATTTAAATTTCAAAGGGTTGCTTTTGGCGATGTAAATACTCGACGCCTTGTAATTTAATTTCTGCAATTTATTTTCTGTAATTTATAATTGTTAGATGTTTGATAATAGGGATGCATGACAAGATTGAACGTTTAACCTAAAATCAACTTAGATAACCATTAACATGTACAAAGACAAAATTAACTAAAAACGACACACTCGCACATGCGCACTCTTAGGGTACACCCTACTTGGTTGCCTTCGTACGCGGTCATTAAGTATAGGAAGTTTTAGAGGTCGCCCTCTTGTCCAAAGATCATAGTTGCCTCGAAACGGTTGCCTCGGATAAAATGATCTAAGACATTAGGGTTACCGCTAAGGCGTCCTAACATTGCTTTAGTGACCGCATGTCCCTTAAATCGAATTGACCCTTAAACTCCAACGACGGTGCTACCTACTCAATCAATAGTAGGATAACATTGTCTAAAGGACATTAGCATAGATTGATTCCTTTTTCAAGTAGGTAGATGGTTCTTAAGTACTTGCTCTTTCAAAAAACAAAAACATTTCACACTTACACTTTTCGAACAAAGTTTTTCAAAACACTTCATACGATCGAAGTTTTCAAATAAAAACTTTTTCAAACCCACAAACACAAAGAAAGCAATTCTAAAAACAATATGAGCAAGTACCTAAGAGCCAGTGGATAACCACCGATAGAAAGGGTGCTAACACCTTCCCTTTCTATAATCTACCCCCCGAACCCGAGAAATATCTCGAAAAAGGAATTTTTCTGTGCTTTTTTCCTTTCCTTGTTGGATAAAATAAAATTCGGTGGCGACTCTTGCTTACCGCGACATTTTGCGAAAACAAACGAAAAACGCAAACCAGCATTCCAAAAAAAATAGTCAGTTCTTTCCCACCGTATCACAAGATACCTCTTGGAACTAGGTGAAAAATTTCCATGAAGTTTGGTCGAAAACCTGCCTAAATTAGGGCAAAATTTCACTAAGTCAACAAGTTCATGACCATGTATTCACAAATTTATATATTGAGATCCAAACATCTTTAGGAAAAATTGTGTGAAGAAAAGTTGTAGATTTCATGGAGGTTTACAACTCTCATGTTGGGAACTTTCCTTGAATCATTATGCATCATGGTGAAAAAGTGTCCTAAAGTTGAGAACAAATAAGAAAATTTTCTATACTTAGAAAATTTCTAAGTTAGAAAAATTTTCAAATTCAAACCCTAATTTTCAAATTTGGTTTTCTTGGTGATCAAGTTTCACATTTTGACATGTCTTGATTAATTATGACCCTTGGCACTTGATTTTGACCAAAAATTCAAAGTTTGACTTTTCAATATACAGTTGACTTTTGATCAGTTGACTGCAAATTTCATCTGTCAATCCAATGAATTTGAAATGTTTTGAGCCATGTAATTAAGTCAAGATGATGTAATTAAATCCTTGAAATCATGCTTTAACTTAATTGGTCATTTTCTAGGTTAAAAAAAAATCAGAAATTGCCCTTCCTCAGTCAAAACCCTAATTTTGACCATTTTGCCCTTTTTGTGATTTGACCAAATTTCTTGAGGAATTGTAATCCAAACTTGAACAAATGACACATATAAGTTTAAAATGTTGATGTGGATAAAAAATTATGACGCTTGATTGTAAATTGGCCATGGTTGACTTTTTCCCCAATACAGTTGATTTTTAGGTCAACTGTCCAATTGACTGATAAAAAATGTGGTTCAAGGTTTGAAACTTGTCATGAGAAATCTTAGGGATCCATAATGATGTTTGAAAGTCACATGAAGCATTGATAGTCCAAAAATCCTTGTGCAATATCAAACCCTAATTTGGGTCATTAGTGCATGATGAGATGTCTTTAGCTGACCAAACCCTAATCCAGTCTTGAGTCAAAGAAAACTTGTGAGAAAAGTATTGATAAATGAGAGGGCAAATTTTGGGTTACAACTGTTGCCCCTGTTCAATCCTCTTGAACCTGAAGAGTCAGATTGGTGAGCTTTGCCATTCGTGACTCGAAGGTGAAAGAATGATTGGACACTAGAGTGCCCATAAATTTGCACTTGACGATGTGTAGTTGGGGGAATGGGCTTAAAGATGCCATTTGGAGAAGTGATAGAGTCTTGTTGGAGATGGGCTTGTAGATGCCATCCAAGAATGTTTGTTGAAGTGTAACTTGTAAGATGAAAGAATGAGTAACAGAATGGTGTCCACGTCTGGAACGTATCTGAACTGTATTTTAAAGTTGAATTTGAATGAGTGTCAGAATGGCATCCGTGACTGGAAAGCATCCGAACTATATCATGAAGGTTGAATCTGAATGAGTATCAGAATGACATCCGTGTCTGGAGCGTATCTGAACTGTATCTGAAAGTTGAAATCTGAATGAGTATCAGGATAGCATCTGTGTCTGGAGTATATCTGAAAGTTGAAATCTAAATGAGTATCAGAATGGCACCCGTGTCTAGAGCGTATCTGTATTGTATCATGATTGCATATTATTTAACAGTAGCTGTTAATCTTATCCTGAAAAGGGTAAAATGTTAGCTGGAACACAAAATTATGTTGCATGAAATGTATGATGCAATATATGTGATTTATCAATGTTTATGATATGTGGATGTAATGTATGTGCATGTAAGCTGATTTGTTGTATTGCTGAGGAAAATAAATCCTTGACTGTTGCTGAGGATATGTGGATTCTTCATGTCTTGAAGTTGGAGTATTTGACGAAAATTATATTGTGAGAGCAATGCCATATACTGCTTAAGGAATCTGCTTGGGAAACCCAGAGAATTTTGATGACTTCAACTGGTGATTAATAATGGGGGTCTTTGTTACGTTGGGGAGTATCAGAAGTCAATTGTCAACCGGTTGGATTTCAGGCTTCAAAACAACTTGCTGGGGAATTTGGAGAAATTGGATGGTTTCCACCGGGGATTAATAGTTTGAAGTTTTAGCTTCGTCGGGAATCTAAATAAAGTACCGTGGGGATTGCTCATGGAATAGCCTAAAGAAGTTTTCCTATTCTTTCAACCTGTCAGTAATTGTCTTTTTCATTTTTTTTATTTGTAAATAGTAATTATGTTCAAATGCATATGTTCATTAATGAATCTTTGAACGTTTTTGCAAATAAAACACAAGTGTAAAGGAAAAGGACAAATAGTTTTCTGTACTTCAAAGAGATATCTTTGTATTTACTTTGAATAAGTATTTTGTATAAAAGAGACAAACATCCTAGTAAGAGGATGGTGCCATAAAAGTAAGAAAAAATTTATACAAAGAAAGACAGCTATATGTGATAATCCCATGGGGTTCCCATTCTGCTATAGCCTCCGTATCTCCGAATATCTTGTCTATTTTTTGCTTCCTCCGAAGATGATTAAATTGATCAGAAACTCTAAGTTTATCAGTGAAGATATTGTCCTCAAAGTGATCTGACGGGACATAGTCATACGCTTTAATTGCCTAACTTTTTCCTGGACCGCCCTTTCGGGTTTTCAGTCCACTGAGAAACCCTTTTTTGCCCAAGTCGCCCTTTCGGGTTTTTAACTTGCCGGGTGTACAGATTTTTTTTATTTTATCCCTAACTTTTTCCCTAACCTTTTGGTTCGCCGGGATGCCCTTGTTTTTCCTAGGCGTGTCAACCTAGAGGGTCTCTTATGCGTAGTATCTTTTGACTATGTCTGCGTTCGCAGGGTGTGGCAAGTCATCATCGTCCATGGTGGTTAAGATCATTGCCCCACCGGAGAAGATGTTCTTGATTATAAATGGTCCTTCGTAGGTAGGGGTCCATTTGCCCCTGGGATCACTTTGTGGCAAGATGATGCGCTTGATCACTAGATCTCCGACTTGATATACCTGGCGTCTGACTTTCTTGTTGAAAGCCTTGATCATCCGTTTTTGATACATCTGACCATGGCAAATAGCAGTAAGTCTATTTTCATCAATTAAGTTTAGTTGATCAAGTCGAGTCTGGATCCAATCGTCCTCATTCAAACCTGCATCCTTCATAATTCTTAAAGAGGGGATTTGAACCTCAATAGGCAAGACAACCTCCATGCCATAAACCAAAGAATAGGGTGTTTCCCCAGTTGATGTACGAGCCGTGGTACGATACCTGTGGAGAGAAAATGGAACCATCTCATGCCAGTCCTTGTAGGTGACTGTCATTTTCTGTATGATCTTTTTAATGTTTTTATTAGCAGCTTTGACTGCACCATTCATCTTTGGCTGATAGGGGGATGAATTGTGATGTTGAATCTTGAACTGCTCTTACAAGGCGGTGATCATAGTATTGTTAAGGTTTGTACCATTATCAGTGATGATCCTTTCTGGGATACCGTATCGACAAATGAGATTTTGCTTGATGAAGCGGGAAACAACATTCTTAGTAACGGATGCGAAGGAAGTTGCTTTGACCCATTTCGTAAAATAGTCAATGGCCACAAGAATGAAGCGGTGTCCATTGGAGGCTGTAGACTTGATTTCCCCAATCATATCGATTCCCCATATAGCAAAGGGCCAAGGAGTCGTCAAGACATTCAGAGGAATCGGAGGTACGTGCACCTTATCAGCATAAATTTGACACTTATGACAGGTCTGGTAGTCTTGATAGCAATTTGCTTCCATGGTAGACCAGTAATAGCCTGCCCGTAGGAGTTTCTTTGCCATCGTATGCCCACTGGAGTGAGTGCCAAAATTACCTTCATGTAAATCAGCCATGATCTTTTAAGCCTCAATCTTATCCACACACCGGAGCAGAACGGAGTCATGGTTGCGCTTGTACAGGATGCCATTACTCAGGAAGAACTTAGCAGAGAATCTCCTTAAGAACTTTTTATCATTGATTGAAGCTCCTTTTGGATATTCTTGAGCCTCGAGATACCTCTTGACTTCATGAAACCAAGGCTGGTCCACTACCTCTTCAGTATTAATCTCGTGACAGTATGTTGGTTCATCCATTTGTTCGATGGTAATTTGGGGAGCCTCGTTATCCCAATTAAGTTTAAACATGGATGACATTGTGGCTAAAGCATCTTCTAGCTGATTTTCTTCTTGTAGGAAATGCTCGAAGGTAATCTGCTCAAAATGTGGTAACAATGTCAAAACATGTTCTATGTAAGGGATAAGGTTCGGATGCTTAGTGTCCCACTCTCCTTTGATCTAACTGATGACCAAAGCTGAATCTCCAAACACATCTAAAGATTTGATTCCCAAGTCTATGGCAGCCTTAAGACCAAAGATGCATGCTTCGTATTCCGCCATGTTGTTCGTACAGTTAAAGCAAAGTCTGGCAGTAAAGGGAGTGTGACACCCTTCCGGATATATGAGTACAACGCCAATACCATTACCAAGTGCATTGGATGCCCCATCAAAGAACAGGGTCCATCGGGATCCTTGTTCAGGTCCGTCATATGGTCTGATTTCTTCACAGTTGTCTAATATCATGATGTCTTCATCCGGGAATTCAAACTTCATGGACTGATAATCTTCTACAGCTTGATGAGCAAGATGATCAGCTAGCACACTGCCCTTTATAGCTTTTTGGTTGGTGTACTGTATGTCATATTCTGTTAAGATCATCTGCCATCTAGTTATTCTTATAGATAGAGCAGGCTTCTCAAAGATGTACTTTATCGGACCCATCTTAGATATCAGCAAAGTGGTATGAGTCAACATATATTGTCTTAGCCGGCGAGCAGCCCATACCAGAGCGCAGCAAGTTTTCTCGAGCAGTGAATATCTGGTTTCACAGTCGGTAAACTTTTTGCTCAGGTAGTAAATAGCGTGCTCTTATCGGCCAGACTCGTCATGCTGCCCCAATACACACCCCATTGAGTTTTCTAAAACGGTCAGATACATGATTAGTGGTCTTCCCTCGACTGGTGGCATCAAGACAGGAGGATCTTGTAAGTACTATTTGATCTTGTCAAAAGCAATTTGACATTCATCATTCCATCTGACTACTTGATCTTTCTTCAAAAGTTAGAAGATTGGTTCACAAGTAGATGTTAGGTGAGAAATGAATCTGGAAATATAGTTAAGGCGTCCCAAGAATCCTCTGACTTCCTTCTCATTACGAGGAGCAGGAATTTCTTATATTTCTTTAACCTTAGTAGGATCAACCTCGATGCCTTTGTTGCTGACAATGAAGCCTAAGAGTTTACCGGTGAAATTCTGGCAGCAGATACTCAATGTCACAGTGAATGTTATGACACCGTATATGACACTCTTCAAGACAGTAAATTTAAAAGCAGTAAAGAACACATTCAATTGTTTACCCAGTTCAGTGTGTAACAACACCTACTCTGGGGGCTACCAAGCCAGGGAGGAAATTCACTATAAGAGATATTAATTCAAGAATAAACCAACCAGTTTATCTCCTTCACTTAATACCTACCCAATGCAACTTCAATCTAAGTTCAACTTAAACCCGAGTTCCTACTCACTCCCCCTCAATCACAGCAGTGATACTAAACAATTGATTAATGAAATTATGAAGACACTCTTCAGTACACACACTTGATTTTGCTTCACAGCTTTAATCAAGTGACAATCACTCGTGCTTCAAAGCTTTGAGTGATACACAACCCTAACTTGACTTTGCTTCAAAGCTTTAATCAAGTAACACAAACACTCGTGCTTCAAAGCTTTGAGTGATACACAACCCTTACAATCAAATCCTACTCCAAATCACTTATCACAATGATAATTGATCGGCTCACAGTAGTTACAACTATACAGTCCCTTATTGATCTTCTGTCAAAAAGTGTGCTTCACCAACAGTCTTCATGAGGAATATATAGGCAGCTATTCTTCAGTTAGGGCTTCCATGAAAATAGCTAGGGTTAATTAGGGTTAACCTCAAGACTTGGTCATAGGTCTTTAACAACCAGATTAGGGTTAAGCAGAGTTAACCTAATGTCCACGTGAGAATCTGATCTGGACTGTATAAACCAGATTCCTGAAAATTCTCAGGAATAACAAATCTGCACAAATGTTAGATCAGTACAGGATGTCTTAACATTGGTTATGACAACAAGAATCCTGTTTACTGATTTTGGTAGAATGCAACAAATATGATCATTGCATAATGATCAGCTAAACACTCATTTTGAGCAGCTCCTGTATGACATTCTTTTTCTGCAGAATGTACCTTGTATCCCAGAATGTTATGACATCAGTCATGACATTCACACAACTGGTTTTACCAAAAAACATGCCAACAACCAAACATTTACAAACTCCCTCTTTGGCAAATTTTTGGCTAAAACCGCTAAACAATCAGAGATTAGAAAGCAGCAGAATTTTTAATAACATCTACTAAGTCTAATTCTACCAAAAATATCACAAAATCTTCTCCCCCTCTTTAGCCATAAATAGGCCAAAGATACTTGTACTTTTAAGTTATACAGTCATCCAAAAGGAATAATAAAAACACAGAGAGAAAAAATCAAAAGTCATTTGCAGCAACAGGTACCAGCAGCAAACTTGTCAACTACACTGATCTTCAAGCACTGTCATCTTCAGAGGAGGCACTATCTTCAGCATTAAGCTGGTCTTCATCAGCATCCTCTTCCCTTCTTTGTCCTTCAATCTCCTCCTGTTCTAGTCTAGCAATCAGGTCCTCAAGAGTCCTTTTCCTTGTATCAAGCTCTTTGCAGGTTTCCTTCAGCACAACTATAACATCAGTTTTCTTGGAATGAGATTTGACAGTTGATGTCTCAGCAGATGTCATGACAATGTCAGGAACATGTGTTCCCTGAAATAGCTTATAGTGCAAACCAAGAGCAGGGGCTCTTTTGCATACAGTATCTTTTTCAACTAGAATGTCAGGATACTGAGCAATGACTATACCACACAGGAGAGAGGGAAAGGCAATAGGGCCTTTAATAGCACAACTTCCAGCATGTTTCAATGTTTGATCAAAGATATACTTGCCATAGTCAAAGTTTGTCCTGGTTCCAAAAGCATAAATAAATCTTCCCAAGCCTGTGGAGATGGTTGACTTATGGTTGGTGGGAACCCAGTTAGTTGCACCAACTTTGTGCAGAATGGAAAATTTCATGCTCAGCTTGCTTGCATTCAGCTTCCCTTTTAAGGGCCAACTCTTGACTTGATTTGCAGTGATGGTTTGACACACTTGGTTTTCAGTAACCTCAAGCTCAGGGAAAGCATCATCAAGTCTTCCTAGGAATTTGTTTATTTTAGAGGGAGATAAATTTACCTTCCTTCCTCTCACATACACACACTTAAAATCAGCTGACTTTCCATCAGCACACCCATCAGATAAATTTACTATGAATTCTTTGACAAGAATTTCATAGCAGTTGGTAAACTTTACCACAGTATTTATTAGACCAGCAGTCTTGATTAGATCCATGATCTCCTTACATTCCATGGCACTGTTGTTCAGCTCTCTTTCCAAGGCGATCCTTTTCAAAAATACATACTTCCACCTGTTTGCATTCTCTGGATGGTGAAAGGAGATGTTGTCAATGGCAACTTCAGGGACTTTAGGCATTTTGCTCGAAGAGAGTTTCTTTCTGAGAGGAATGTCTGGAACATTACTCTCAACATCAAACTCAAATTCTGATTCCTCATCAGATTCAGAGGGTTCAGGCTCCTTCCTTTTCTTGGCTATTGGTTGTCACAAAGGTTTTGAGAGACTACCAACAGGTACTCTAGTTTTCACCTTTCCTTTCTCTTTTGACAATCCAGCCTTCACAGCTTCTACTCCTGTCTTGTTCTCAGACCTGGTTTTCTTATGAACAACTTCAGTAGCCTTCTCTTTGGAGAGGCTTTTGGCAGCATCCTGCTTTCCTTTTCTGTTCATCATCCTTCTAGCTATGTTAGGGTTGATATTGGCAATTAAGTCATTGTCAGAGTATTCTTCAGCAGTAGATAGAGACACACAGTTCTGTTTCTTGCTGAACCAAGAGACAAGATTATTTCCTAAGAAGAAACATCCTCCAGAGGTGCTCTTTCTATCATCAGCACTTCCAGCCCAATCAGCATCACAGTAACCAGTCAGAGTTGGTTCACATCCATGAGAGTACAGCAAGCCATAGTTGTAGGTTCCACTCACATACTTCAGAATTCTTTTCACTTGGTTGATATGACTTACTTTGGGTTCAGCCTGGTATCTTGCACATACTCCAACTGCAAAAGCAATGTCAGGCCTGCTGGCTGTTAAGTATAGCAGACTTCCTATCAAGCTTTGGTCCACCTTAACCTCACTTGAATCTTTGGACAGCTTTAAATGAGTAGGTGCATGAGTCCTTTTGTGACTAGCATTCTCCATCCCAAACTTCTTGACAATGTTCTTTGCAGAAAAATTGAGTCTTCCATCTGTGTGACTTGCAGTCCAAGAAAGTAGGTCAATTCTCCCATGAGGCTCATTTCAAATTCAGCTTGCATCTGGTCAGCAAAATGTTTAACCATTTTATCTGACATTCCCCCAAACATTATGTCATCAATATAGATTTGTGCTACCATTATCTTTCCTCCTTCATTTTTGACAAAAAGAGTTTTATCCAAGCCTCCTTTCCTGTATCCTTTGTCAGAGACGAATTTTGTCAACCTGTCATACCATGCTCTAGGAGCTTGTTTCAGGCCATATAAAGATTTCCTCAATTTGTAGACATGATCAGGGCAGTTTGGATCCACAAATCCTTTAGGCTGTTCCACATAAACTTCCTCATTTAAGTACCCATTAAGGAAGGCACTCTTTACATTCATCTGAAATAACTTGAACTTAAGGAGACAAGCAATTCCCAGTAGAATTCTGATTGATTCCAGTCTGGATACAGGAGCAAAAGTCTCATCAAAATCAACCCCTTCAACTTGAGTGTATCCTTGAGCAACAAGTCTTGCCTTATTCCTGGTGACAACTCCTTCAGCATCTGATTTGTTCTTGTAGATCCATTTTGTGCCAATGATGTTTGTTCCTCCTGGTCTAGGAACTAACTCCCATACTTCATGTTGCTTGAATTGGTTCAATTCATCTTGCATTGCTCCAATCCAGTATTCATCAGTTAAAGCCTCCTTAACATTTCTTGGTTCAATCTTAGATACAAAGCAAGAGTTTGTGATGATTTCTCTAGATCTTGTAATGACTCCACTGTTAGGATCTCCTATGATGAGTTCCTTAGGATGATCTTTCTGAATTCTGATGGAAGGGTCTTTGTTAGCTTCCTTTGATTCAGTTTCTGATGAAGTAGTTTTAGGAATATCATCCTTTTGAGTTGAGGTCTCAAAGAATGTCTCAACATCATATGGGACATTTGTTTCCTCATGGTAATCATCAACTATGACATTTATAGATTCCATCATAACTTTGGTCCTGGAATTGAATACCCTATAAGCTCTGTTGTTGGTAGAGTATCCTAGGAATATTCCTTCATCACTTTTAGGGTCCATCTTTCTCCTTTGTTCATGATTTGTTAAAATATAGCATTTGCTTCCAAATACATGGAAGTACTTCACTGTAGGCTTTCTTCCTTTCCAAAGTTCATAAATGGTGGATGATGTTCCCTTTCTCAAGGTGACCCTGTTATGGACATAACAGGTTGTATTCATAGCTTCAGCCCCAAAATGAATAGGAAGTCTTTTGGCATGTATCATTGCTCTGGCAGATTCCTGTATAGTCCTGTTTTTCCTTTCCACAACTCCATTTTGTTAAGGAGTTATGGGTGAAGAGAATTCATGATTAATTCCTTCTGAGGAGTAGAACTCATCAAACTTACTATTTCCAAATTCCTTGCCATGATCACTTCTGATTCTGACAATGCATCCTTCTTTTTCTCTTTGAATTATTTTGCACAGTTCCTTAAATACTTCAAATACATCAGACTTTTCCCTAATAAAGTTAATCCAGGTGACTCTGGAAAAATCATCCACAACAACATAGGCATATCTTTTTCCACCAAGACTTTCCACCTGCATTGGTCCCATCAGATCCATATGTAGAAGTTCTAGCACCTTAGAGGTGGTCAGATGTCTTGACTTTGGATGTGACATTCTAGTCTGCTTTCCAACCTGACATTCACCACAGACTCTCCCTTCATCAATTTGCAGCCTTGGAATCCCTCTGACTTCCTCCATGGATATAATCCTTTTCATTCCTCTTAGATGTAAATGACCAAGTTTTTGGTGCCACGGTTTCACTTCTTTTTCTTCTTTGGCAATAGAGCACACAGAAGAATAATTAGTGTTCTCAGACTCCCATAAGTAGAAGTTGTCTTTAGATCTGACTCCTCTCATTACAACTTCTTGTTTTTTATTAGTTACAAGACATTCAGACTTGGTGAAGTTGACCTTGAATCCTAGATCACATAATTGACTGATACTTATGAGATTAGCAGTCAAGCCTTTTACCAACAATACTTCATTTAGGTTTGGAACTCCAGGGCAGTCCAAGTTTCCAACTCCTTTGATTTCTCCTCTAGCACCATCTCCAAAAGTCACATAACTAGTAGTGTGAGGTTTAACATTATTGAGAAGATTCTTGATTCCAGTCGTGTGTTTAGAGCATCCACTGTCAAAGTACCTGTCTTCCTTTGCAGAGGCTCTAAGTGAGGTGTGAGCTATCAGGGCAGCAACCTTTTTCTTCCACTGTTGAGTATATGGTGCCTTATTAGACTTAGGTTTGACAACTGGGGTCTGATTAGGATATCCATATAATCTGAAGCAGAATGGCTTTATGTGACCAAACCTCCCACAATGATGACATCTCCATCTTTGATACTTTTTCTTCATATTTCTCTGTTCTCGATGTTGAGTGCTATATTGTGACATCTGCTTTGACATTTGTTTATCAGGCCTGATTTTCTTCTTGTCTACAATAGATTTCTTTGCTGCCATAAATCCTAGACCAGACTTGTTTCCCATATTTTGTCCAACCTGAAGGATTTCTTCTAATTTGTCAGTTCCATTTGTCAACATCTTGACAAATTTGGTCATTTGGTCAAGTTTTGAGTTTAGCATTTGAACTTCACTTTCGAGATGACTTATAGTATCAGTGTCTGCCTTCTTCTCAGCCTCCAACTTTACTATGAGTTTTTTTTGTCTCTCATTTTGCTGACAGACTTCAGCACTTCTGATACATAACTTCTTGTAGGAGTCAGCCAGTTCTTCAAATGTTACTTCCTCATTACTAGAGTCACTATCAGAGTTACAAATACCAGTTAGTGTAGTAACTAGTTCGGCAGATTCTTCTTCAGAATTTCTTTCTGAGTTACAATCAGACCAAGTAACAGACATTCATTTCTTTTGTTTTTTTAAGAAAGGTAGGACATTCAACTCGAATGTGCCCATATCCTTCACATCCATGGCATTGGATTCCTTTGCTTTGATTTCCCTTCTCTTCATACTTTGGTCTTCAGCTGGAGTCATAAGATCTGTTAATGTCAGAGGGGATGTTCTTGACATTTGACCTTGACTTTGGGTCCATTCTCTTGATGAGTTTGTTGAACTTCCTTCCAAGCATGGCTATAGCTTCTGAAATATTTTCTTCTTCATCCAACTTGTTTTCATCTTCAGTATTAGATACAAGTGCTATGCTCTTGTTTTTCTTGTCGACATTGTCACTGATCCCCATCTCAAAGGTCTGAAGTGACCCAATGAGTTCATAAACCTTCAAGTTGCAGATATCCTGAGCTTCCTCTATAGCAGTCACCTTCATTGCAAATCTTTTAGGCAAGGATCTGAGAATCTTTCTCACCAGTTTTTCTTCTGACATCTTTTCTCCCAATGCTCTTGAGGTGTTGGAAATTTCCAATATGTTCATGTGAAACTCATGAATGGACTCATCTTCCATCATCCTTAGGTTCTCAAATTTGGTAGTCAGCATCTGAAGCCTTGACATTTTTACTTTGGATGTGCCCTCATGGGTAGTTTTGGGAGTGTCCCAAACATCCTTGGCCAGTTCACATTGATGTACTAGTCTGAATATGTTTCTATCAATTCCATTGAACAAGGCATTTAATGCTTTGGAGTTGCCCAGGGCTAACTCATCTTCTTCTTTGCTCCATTCTTCCTCAGGTTTCAGAATGGTTGTCCCATCTTTCCCAGTTATGGTGGGATGGTTCCATCCTTTGTCAGCAGCTCTCCAAGCCTTTTTGTCCAGTGATTTTATGAAGGCAATCATACGAGGTTTCCAGTAGTCATAATTTGATCCATCCAGAATGGGTGGTCTGTTCCCAAATCTTCCTTCTTTGTCCATAGCGCCAGAAAATAATATCCCTAGATCTCACCCAGTAAGACAGGCAGGGTGCCTGCTCTGATACCAATTGAAATTCTGGCAGAAGATACTCAATGTCACAATGAATGTTATGACACCGTATCTGACACTCTTCAAGACAGTAAATTTAAAAGCAGTAAAGAACACAGTCAATTGTTTACCCAGTTCAGTGTGTAACAACGCCTACTCTGGGGCCTACCAAGCCAGGGAGGAAATTCACTATAAGAGATATTAATTCAGGAATAAACCAACCAGTTTATCTCCTTCACTTAAGACCTACCCAATGCAACTTCAATCTAAGTTCAACTTAAACCTGAGTTCCTACTCACTCCCCCTCAATCACAGCAGTGATACTAAACAATTGATTAATGAAATTATGAAGACACTCTTCAGTACACACACTTGATTTTGCTTCACAGCTTTAATCAAGTGACAATCACTCGTTCTTCAAAGCTTTGAGTGATACACAACCCTAACTTGACTTTGCTTCAAAGCTTTAATCAAGTAACACAAACACTCGTGCTTCAAAGCTTTGAGTGATACACAACCCTTAAAATCAAATCATACTCCAAATCACTTATCATAATGATAATTGATTGGCACACAGTAGTTACAACTATACAGTCCCTTATTGATCTTCTGTCAAAAAGTGTGCTTCACCAACAGTCTTCATGAGGAATATATAGGCAGTTATTCTTCAGTTAGGGCTTCCACGAAAATAGCTAGGGTTAATTAGGGTTAACCTCAAGACTTGGTCATAGGTCTTTAACAACCAGATTAGGGTTAAGCAGAGTTAACCTAATGTCCACGTGAGAATCTGATCTGGACTGTATAAACCAGATTCCTGAAAATTCTCAGGAATAACAAATCTGCACAAATGTTAGATCAGTACAGGATGTCTTAACATTGGTTATGACAACAAGAATCCTATTTACTGATTTTGGTAGAATGCAATAAATATGATCATTGCATAATGATCAGCTAAACACTCATATTGAGCAGCTCCTGTATGACATTCTTTTTCTGCAGAATGTACCTTGTATCCCAGAATGTTATGACATCAGTCATGACATTCACACAACTGGTTTTACCAAAAAACATGCCAACAACCAAACACTTACAACCGGACTGGACTCCGAATGTCCACTTGTTTGGATTCAGCCTTAGTTTGTACTCCTTCAATCTCACAAACAACTTTTGCAAGTGATCAAGGTGCTCCTCTTCAGTTTGTGATCGGGCTATCATGTCATCTAAATAGACCTTTATCTCATGATGTAGCATATCATGAAACAAAGCTACCATGGCGCGTTGATAGGTTGGCCCAGTATTCTTCAGTCATAATGGCATCACTTTGTAGCAGAATGTGCCTCACTGTGTGACAAATGTAGTTTTCTCCATGTCCTCAGGTGCCATTTTGATCTGGTTATAACCTGAGAATCCGTCCATGAAGGAAAAAACTTTGTGTTGGGCTGTATTATCAACCAGGATGTCGATGTGGGGAAGTGGAAAATTATCTTTAGGGCTGGCCCTGTTTAAATCTCTATAATCCACACACATTCGTACTTTACCGTCCTTTTTAGGCATGGGAACAATGTTGGCAAGCCATTGAGGATAGAAAGTGGCAGCCAAGAACCCAACATTGAATTGTTTCATAACTTCCGCTTTGACCTTCTCCGACATGTCAGGTCTCATGCGGCAGACTTTTTGTTTCACTGGTGGATAGTCTTCTCTTATGGGTAGACGATGTACCACGATGTTTGTATCAAGTCCTGGCATGTCTTCGTATGACCAGGCAAATATCTCACCATAATCATGCAATAGCTGAATTAAGCGCTCCTTGACACCCGGCTCTAGATTGGCACCCACTTTGATTTCCTTTTTATCTTCCTTGGTACCCAAGTTGATTGTATCCAACAGTTCCTCATGAGGCTGAATAGCTCTTTCCTCTTGGTGTAGTAGTCTGGCCAATTCCCCTGGTACTTCACAATCTTCCTCACCTTCGTATTCGGCTTGGTATATTAGATCTTCAGAGTCACTAAAGGCTATAGCAGTATCGTTACCCATGGGATCCGGAATGGAGGGGTACCTGCATTTGTGAGTGTGGGTGTGTGTAAGGGTATAGCCATCTTTAAACAATAAAATGTAAAAGAAAGACAATGAGCACAAAAGGTTTGTATGTGGAAAAACGTCCATGATTCATTGAATGTCATATGAAGATGAAATAAAAACCCTTACAAATGGACCATTGTGCCTCGGGTAAGACACAAGGTTTTTAAAGTGTGAATTGTTCGTGAATATTACAAGTCTAACAGAAATGTAAAAGATAAATTACTGAGAGATGAAAGTTATTGGGACAAAGTCTCTGGCTTCCCAGTTGTGAAGTCCTCCGTTGACAGTAGGAAATATCCAATCTTCCAAGCTGCCATCTTCTTCATTGTCTTCCACTGCTTTGGCCCCTTGGTTTCTAATCTTCAAAGGTGGCCCTCCAGCACGGGCACGACGCACAACCTTCTGAGCACTTGAAGTAAACCCTAAGCCAAACCTGTCAGATTTATACAGAATGTATGGAATCTGCCCCCAGATGGTGCATCCACCCTCCTCGATTACTGCCTTTGCGTCCTTTAGAGATGACATCCGAAGCGGAGGTCTTGTGAACTTGGGGATCGAGGATACCGTCTTGGTTATTGCTACCTCTTGAGAGACTTCTTCGAAATGTTGAAAAGAAGTTTCAATGAACTCTCCATCCAATTCCACATATCGGAAAGAATTCAGATGACTAATCATGTACTCCTCCTCCCCGTGGACAGTTATGATCTTTCCTTGGACCGGGTATTTCAGCATCTGGTGTAGTGTAGAGGTGACAGCACCAGCATTATGCATCTAGGGCCGTCCTAACAGACAGGAGTAAGAGGGGCGGATGTCCATTACATAGAAAGTTGAGTTAAAATTCTGAGTTCCCACCTTTATGGGGATGTCCACCTCCCCGTGGACCATCCTCTTTGAACCATCAAATGTTCTCATGACTATGTTACTGTGTTTCAATGTCAGTCCTTCGCAATCCAATCTATCGAGAGCTTTCTTCGGTAAAACATTCAAAGATGAGCCAATGTCTACCAAGACATGGGCTATAGTTGTTCCTCTACACTCCATAGAGACATGTAATGCCTCATTGTGTTTTCTCCCTTTTGGCGTCAGGTCTGCATCAGAGAAACCTAAGCCATTATCAGATGTCAAACTGGCCACACAATCTTGGAATTTGTCAGCGGATGTCTCTTGTGGTACATGGGCTGTCTTTAGAAACCTTACCAGAGCTTTCGCATGTGCCTCAGAATACAACAGTAATGCTAGCATGGAGTTCTTAGAGGGAGTTTGCCCCAACTGTTCAACCACGTCATAGTCACTCTTCTTTATTATTCTCAGGATCTCCTCCATTTCCTTCTTGGAGGTTTCGAGGATGGTCAGTGGTTGAGGCTTCGTCCTGACAGACTGTTCTTGAATACCTTTTCCCCGAACATCAGCAGCAGAAGTATTGGTGGGGATAACAGCAGGGGTTGTATTGTCTTCATTAATAGGAGTACTTGTGGATATGATTATTGGTATGGAGGTAACCTTTGGAGCAGCCACGGGTCCAAAAACTGCCTTTGGAGGGGCAATTTCTGGAGAGAAGATTCTACCGCCACGGGTGATCTTGCTAGTTCTGGCAATATTGCTAATGTCAAAGTTTTCTTCTTCGGATCTCACTTCTTCGGTAGTCGGTTCATCTTGTTTGATACCATGGTAGTAGATTTCTCCACCGTAATTCCATGGTATTGTTTTATCTGACTCATACGGGATTGGCCCGGGCATTATGATCTTAAGAGGAATAGTTTTTTGGAACTGATGTAATCATAACGGGTATTATAGGGACCCTGGAAGGATTAGCGGAGATGGTTATGATTGAAATGTCTTCAACAGGAATATGTAAAACGGGAGCATTTTCAAACAGAATTTCTTGATTGTCTATTAGGCGTTGAATGCCTGTCTTCAACAGAGGGCAAGCAGTTGGTGAGGATAAGCAATGATGGCAGTCTTCCTTACAACCTGGGAATACACCAACTTTCAACAAGTTCATCTTAATGATTGGGAGCGGAGTCAAAAGTTCATCCACTGTGGCAATAAATAAATCTTCCTCGATAGCGTGGGTGTTGTGACCATGCCTAGGCATCGGAGCAGAAATGACATTCGGTTTCTCGGGTGCGTCAAACTCAACTTCTTTTGCATCTATAAGGTCTTGAATTTTGTTTTTCAGGGCCCAACAGTTGTTATTGTCGTGACCCGGACTTTCGGAGTGGTATCCGCATCTGGAATTTGGGTGATAATGAGGGGATGCAGTATTGGGGTTATTTGGGGCCTCCTTTAAAGTTGCCAGATTCAATTTCAGAAGATGTGGTAAAACCTGGGCTAGAGTCATATTAATCCTGGTGAATTACCGGACTGGCCTTTCCACCCTTGGCTGGTTATTTCTTGGTTGATCAGATGCAGGCTTTGGGATCATAACGGCCCCTACCACTGGTCGGTGTTCAGTTCTTCCTTGATTCCTTTTTGAATAAATAGCAGATACCTTCTTCTTCCCAGTGAAAGGTTTCTCATAGCTGTAGAGGTAGACGCATCCTTCTAAATCTTTCCACTTTTTATACCAGCTTCCACCGTTTCTCCGATTAATATTAACTCGGGAAACCCAACAAATGAGCTCCCAATGAAATGGATGAAGAAAGGGCCCGATAGGGTGCCCAAGAACATATCCACCAACTCCCTTTCATACATAGGGGGTTTCACTCTCCCAGCTAGATCTCTCCATTTTTGTGTGTAATCTTTGAAACCCTCGTTTGAAGCCATAGCCATACTCTGAAGTTGAGTACGGGTTGGTGCCAAATCTGTGTTATACTGGTATTTCTTATAGAAAGCTGCAACAAGTTCTTCCCAGTTGTGGACGTCGGCCCTTTCCAATTGGTAAAACCAATCAAGTTGTGTTCCGGATAAGCTATCTTCGAAAAAATGGACCCACAAGTCTTTGTCGGCAGAGTGCGGCTGAATCTTTCTGATATATGATCGGAGGTGCATTTTAGGACATGACACCCCCATCATATTTTGAAAATAACGGCACTTTGAACTTTGGTGGGATCACAATTCCCGACACTAACCCCAACTCTTCAAAGTCTAGACCTGGTACCTTCTGTATTTCTATAGCATTCAGATGCTCTTTAAGATGTCGGTATTTATCATCCGCTGGAGGATACTGTTCCTTGGAGTAATCTTCCTCTTCCTCCTCCTCTTCAGATTCTGACGGAACTGTTGTTTCTTTTCCTTTTCTCTCTCCTTCATCAGATGTTGCTGGAAAATCCAAGGTTCTTCTAGCCTGTCCTTGAAACCTTCTTCCCATGATTACCACACCGGTTGGTTTCTTCTCTTTCTTATTTTTATCTTTTGCCAGCAGAGTCTTCAGCTCCTCTTGTCCTTTGGCCAAGGTTGTGAGTAACTGTTGAAACTGCATGTTTTGAGTTTGAAGATCTTTGACTGTCTGTTCGAGATCCATCTTACTGAAATAAACAATAGAGAGATGAGGAAACTTGTTGCAAAGACATGTTTATGTTATGATGAATGATATATGCATATGTAATGTTTTCAAGGATTTTAAAAATTCAAATTTTTTTAAACAAAAGAAACACACGTTATATTAATAAGATAGAATTTGAGTACATCAATGCCCCTTGGGAAAAATAATACAAAGTTCTAAGATAAAAAAGTGTTGTGCATCCTCTTTGGTTCTATGTAGGTATTTAGAGTCTGCTCCTCATGAAGTAGCCAAGTGAGTTCCAAAACCTTCTTCTCGCTTGCGTAGAATTGTGCTTCGAAAGTATCTCGCTCTCCTTTGAGTTGTATCCAATCCCTTTGTAGGTCTTCAAGAGATGTGGGCATGTCAAGATGTAGGATAGTGTATGTAACTTCTCCTTCCTTAACAGGCTCAATAATCACCGGGAGAATGGAAGGATAAGGCATCATAAGACTTTGAGCGCGGGTTCGTACCCAGTTGAGGTAAGGCTCAAGAGGGATGGAATTCTTGTGTCCCAAAGTCTTGTTATCTACCTCGTTTAGCATCCTCCAAGCTCGGATGAATCTCTGGCGAAGACCTTGATCGTCGTTGTCGTAGTCAAATACCAAGCCTTGAATCACCATATCATGTGGGCCATCCCTTCCGGAATAACCAAACTGTCTTAGAGCTAAGCATAGGTTGTAGGTGATGCCTCCCTTAATGCAAATTAGAGGGACATTAGGGAATTCCCCACAACGGTCAACAATGATAACATTCTCTTTGGATCGGGAACACCAATGAATATCTGAATGTTTGAGCGTCATTAACCTTTGTGACCACCTTAATCCTTGCTCATTCTTTAAGACTGATTGGGGAAGATGAGAAATAAACCATCTTGCCAGGAGGGGAGTGCAACACATAAGAACACCTCTTTTCCTCATTGTACGAGTGTGAAAAGAGTGTAAGATATCCCCAAGCAATGTAGGCACCAGATCACGGGACATGAAGATTTTGACAGCACTCACATCTATGAGCTGGTCAGGATTGGGGAACAAGACCATCCCATAGATAAGAAGAGCCACAATCTCCTCAAAAGCTTGCAAGTCTAGGGAATTCCAACAACTTTGGGCTTTCTCAAACAGAAACTTTGCCAAGAAGCATTTGACACCACTTCTAGTTTCCCAATGAGTTGTGACATCAGATGAGTGCAAGTGCAGGACTTGAGCAATCTCTTCTGGCTTTGGATCTCTTTTCGTACCGTTGAAAGGTAGTTGATTGAGAATAGGAATCCTCAAGAGTTGAGAGAACTCTTCCAAAGTAGGCACAAGCTGATAGTCAGGAAATGTGAAGCAATGATGCAAAGGGTCAAAGAACTGGAAGAGAACCTTCATCATATCCTCCTCTGTGTTGGAGGTGACCAAGTTGAGTAGACGACCATGCCTCTCGGTGAATGGAGAGTTGTCATGGATCCTTGAAGCTATCTCCTTGAGTTGTGGAGGAATTCTTACAAGGTTGATTTGGATAGTTTTCCTGCGAAGCGAATCCATATCCTACAAAACAAGAACAAAGATGAATCTCCAAAATCCTTGAAATGGTTAGTGGATGCATATGATGCTCATGATGTCCATGATGTTATGCACAAGTATATATATACAAGCAAATCAAACAAGTTCCTAGTTTAGGCTTGCATGGGGTTTTATAGGTAAGTACCCTCTTGAAGTTTAGTTGGCTCAACCTGTCTTAACAATAGTAACCGGGTTCTAAGGAGCTCAATATCACTAGATTGTTTCCTTGGTCATTGTTTCAGCTCAAGCCTCTTTAATGGCGACCGAAATATCCCAAGAAACCAACCCTCAATGAGTGTAGTATTGAGTATCTGCCAACTTCGGACTGCACCAAAGCCGGTCATCTCACTACATCCTAAAGGCCAAGTTGGTCAAGTAAAGGGTTCTAGAAGTTCATTAGTGCTTCATGACATCACTCAGCGGCCCCGTATTCTCTTTGATTGACTCAAAGGCTACCGGTACCCACAAATATGTCACACTAACATAGTTATTTCTTAGACCATGTCGGTATACCCCGCACAGTTTCCACAATGTATTTCTATTTACCTATAATGTTTCCCAAATCTGGGTGGAGGATTAAAACCCAAACAAAGAACCATAATGTAAAGCAAACAAGTCAAACAATGTAAGCAAATAAGTGTGATCTAAACCCTAAGGTAACCCCACTTTTATAAAATTCCCCAGCAGAGTCGCCAGTTCTGTGATGTGGTGGGAGAACTAACTTCATTGTTTTGCGTTTTATCAAGAGTCGCCACCGACTTTTCTTTTATCCAAAAGGAAAGGTGAAAAAGCACAGGAAAGACCTTTGAGATGTTTTCTTGAGTTCGGGGGGTAGATTATGAAAAGGGAAGGTGTTAGCACCCTTTTCATCCATGGTTTTCCATGGGTTCTTAGTTACTTGCTTAGATCACTTGCTTTTGTTGTTTGAAATTGTGCTTGGTGTAGTTTTGAAAGTATTTTGTAAAAGAGGCCATTCGTTTAGGCAATCTTTGTAATGATTCTCGTTTGTAAGAATGTATACAAAGATGTTTGTCTTTTTTGAAAATGTTTTCAATGATCATAAGATGTGTTAAAATGTGTGTGTTTTGAAAAATAACAAGGATTATTTGTTTGAAATGGAGAAAGTAACTAGAAGCTATCTACCTACTCAAATGTCTTTCTTATGTATTTTCTATTCCTTTGACATTGTTGTCTTACCATTGATTTGGTAAGAAACTCTATCTTTGGATGTAAACGGGACGGGCGTGGGTCATCGTATAACCATAATTAGCAATGTTTGCAAAGTATCTAAGCATTTTTGAGGGACCAAGATCATTTTGTAAGGCAACTTTTGAATAGCGTCATCGAGGGACTATGATCTTATATTTGTTTTGTTTTGCCAAGATACTTCGCATGCGTAATATGGCTATTTTTGTTTTAGGCAACAAAATGGTGAAACCCTAAGGATGCTTGTGTGCAAGTGTATTATTTTCATGCTTTGATTTTGTCTTGTATTTAGGGTTTTCTATTTTGCTTTGTTTTATTCTTGTAATACAAACCCTAATTACTAATTATGGCATATAAAGTTATAAATTGCGTAATGTAAATATTTCTAATCTATTACAACAATTTATGGGAGGGGGGAATACAAATTTGAATGGGGAGTTGCAAGAATATAAACCTAAATAAATTATTACAACCAAATCGAATTTTTACGAATTAGAATAAATACAATACAAAAAAGAAAATGCAATGCAATGTACATGTAAAAAAAGATTTTTGCGTCTTGTTTTTATGTAAAAGAAAATTTAATCTAAACCTAAAAATATAAAGAAAAGGAATTAATTTTCAAAAGGGGTTTAACCCTAAATATTATTTAAGAGAAAATAAAGCTTTTATAAGTATTATTTTGTGTATTTTCTTGTATAAAAATAATGAATAATATTGTATACAAATATAAAGTTAAATATATGCAAAAATAAGTATTTATAAGTATGAAATGAAAAATAAATTGAACTAAATATGTTTAATTATATTTACAAGTTTATTAATAAAATGCATGATATATATTAAAAAAAATAAAATATATTTTTATGTGGAAAATAAGTTAAAACAAAATAAAAATAAGAGATGATTAATTTACATTTTTTTGGATTTTTATTCATTAAAGAAAATATTAATGAAAACAAAAATGAAATTAAATAAAAATATTATGGAAATCATGGGTCAAGGGGGGTATTGCAAGTATACTAGAGGTAGCCTGCAAGCAAAAAAAAAATGTGGCCCAAGGATCTAAGCCCAAATCCTGCAAAAAGTCACAAAAAACTGAAGAGGAAAAAATGTGAAAAAATACAAAAAGTAGCGCGCCCAGGTTCGAACCCAGAACAAGGGTCTCACCAGCGCGCTACTTTTCCACTGGGGACGCTATACTTCCATTGTCTTAAGTGAAACGAAAATAACATATTCTAAACCAAGTCCTTGCCCTGTTTCATCTTCTTCCTCAAGCTTGGCCAGACACCCTATAACTCTCTCATACTTCCATAAAAATGAAAATTCATAACATGAAAATTGTAGTGCTTAAACTCGCGATTCCAACCATATAAGTTATGTGAACTATTAATCAAAGAACAAAGAGAGTTTTAAAAGCCCTAAATTTTAACCTAATATTTTCAGAAACTTTAAGTTCCAAATTCTCTTAGCACAAGTAAAATCAATGCAAGATAATGGTATGTACAACTTCGTTATGATGGGGGCTACATTTTTTATTCACAAATTATGGCCTAAGGTTGCCTGTACAAGGAGATAGAGTTTGAGATTTTACCTCCTTCAGTTGGAATCATGGATGAAACTAGAGTGACTTTAATTGAGGCCTGATGTTTGCTTGAGCTTCCTTGGATGTATTCCAACCCTTGCCTTGTCTGAAAGTAGCTGGAACTCCTTGGCCAAGTCAAACTGCAAGCTCTTAACTCAACAATGGCAGATGGTGGAAAAGTGATTACAGAAAAGGGATGAAGGTTTTGATGGGTTTGATATCAAGTATGTAAGGTGTTTGAATTATCAAAACTCAAAGCGCACGAGCCAAATGGAAGATGGACGTGCTTGTGCAGAAACTGTAGGTTTGAACAGATTTTTGGTGTTTTGCTGGTTAGGAGTGTTTCAGGTCCTTGCTAAACGTGTATTGTGTTGTATAATGTTTGTATATTAGTATTTAAATGGTTTGATGTCAACCCTCTAGCAGTTGTGCCTTCCCTAGCCTTTTTGCCACTTTTCTTGTATTTTAAGTAAAGTGATAAGACAAAACCTTTCATGCTTGTACTGGCTTGCTTAGGGTTGGTATTTCTTCCCTACAAGTTGTCTTTGGTCTGTGGTACTTGTATGTTCCAAGGGGACAGGTCCAATGCTCAAGATTGTAAAGTTTGTAAAAGTTAATCTTTTACAAAATGGCAATGGAACCTTTTTGCCATAAATGGAATTTCAAGTTGGATAATGATCTTAAGGCATGGATAGAGGCTTTGTCAATTGAGTAAGCATTTAATTAAGGAGTGTGGAACAAGTTTAGGACATGTAAAGCATGGATTAGCCAGCATAGGTACTAATTGCAACTTTTTTCTTCATGAAATATTTTGTAACCCAAAATTTGCCCTCCCATATTTCTCAGAACATTTCAACAAAGATCCTCAAGTTGCTCAAGGAAGTCCAAGGGTTGACCAGACAAGCTCCCTCCTAAGGAAGTCTACCTCAAATTAGGGTTTTGTATTGCATCAATATACTTGAGTCCAAGGGATCCCAAATGCTCACCAATGTCCTAATATGTTCTCAAGATCATCCATGTCAAGTTTCAAGCCTTGCAGAGAAATTTTGCTCAGTCAATTGCTCAAAGGCCTGAAAATCGACTGTGCTAAGGCAAAAGTCAACTGTGGCCCACATACAGTCAAACTTCAATATTTTTGGTCAACATCATCATTAATAAGTATTATTCATCATTTGATCAAGGGTTGATCATGATTCATCAAGGATTGCTCACAATTCATCAAGAACCAAAAGTTGCTAAATTAGGGTTTTGTAGGAAAAGTCAACCCAACTTTGACAAAGCATATCTTTCTCATACTTTATTAGAAATGACCCATCCAAAGCTCATTTTGATGAGGATGCCATGATCTAAAATCCATATTCATCTCCCAAGTTCAAAATATGCACTCACAAGAAGTTATGAATTTGGACATTATAGGTCATTTTGAAAAGTCAACAAAAACACTTTTTTTGTCAAAGATTCATACATGAGCATGGAATATCAAATTGAGATGATACAAAAAGGGTTGCTTAGAGGACATATCAAGATTTCTAAAAAGTCTAATAACACCTCCAAAGATTCAAAATTGAGGAAGTTATGCATTGGTGAAGTTGACCTTTTTTGCAAAATTGTCAAAAGTCAACTATGCCTAAAACTTCAAATTTTGCCAAATGGGCCCAATCTTTTGCACTTGTTTTGAGTTGGAAAAATGGTCCATGAGCCCTAGCCTTTTCCACTTGTCATTATCTTATTTATATTATTTATTTTGATTTTTATTTGAATTAAATCAATTTAAATCAAAACAAATCATATAAAATCCAAAACATTGAAATTCAAAGATCTTGTGCTTGTTTCAGGTCTTAATGTCCAGCTAGCATCAGATCAAATTCGTGTAAAGGCATGAGGTGCACAAAAATATTAGATTTGGACTATTTTTGGAATGGTTTTCAAGTGTATCAAATCAAAATCAAAAGCATTGATGGAAGAAGATTGTGATCATTCTTTCAACCCTAATTCATTCCTCGGTACATAAGGAATGTGTGCAGACCAAAAGAGAGGTTAGAAAGAGGCGCAGCATCAAGAATCAAACTTGGAAAAAACAAGAAAAAGTGCAAACACGAATTCCTACTTAGAGGCAATTTCAAGATCCTTTGACTATCCCAATCGCTTCCTGGGATCACCAGCAAGCAGAACCAATCCAGAACGAGCACTTTCAAGCCCCATATCTCGCTGTAAGTCCATCACAACATTGCTTCTTTCTTGAATTCGAATTTCATGATTTAGACATTGTTAGCACGAATTAACCATATATTCTTGATCCTTGGAACATTTGCAAGCTTTCTATATTGTTTAATTGCATTTATATGGCTTGTATAAGATCTCACCATGGCTAGGGTTTGTAGCTTCGATTAGGAGTTTTATGTGCAGGAAAAATTGGCCCATAAAAAGGTCATCATGATATTCAGCAGGTCCATACGAATCCAACCATGGCATTAGAAATCATTTATCGTGCCCATGGAGGATTTTGAGATGAACCAGGGTTGTAGCTACGGACATACGCCCGTAGGTAAAAGTCCCTGTATGTTTTACCCACAGAGAAGGGAAGAAGATGATTTGCTGGTACCTTCCCATTGGATCATTTAAAAATTCACGCTAATATTTTATTATTTCGCTTGTACTTTATATAATAATTGTTGTTTATATCATATACAACAAAAAACAAGTGGCACAGTTGGTTACAGGGTATGTGCAAAACGCTTCAGGACCTGGGTTCGAATCCCAGGTCCCCCAAATTGCTTCATGATTTTTTCTTTCATGTAATCTCATGCACTTACAAGTCCAAGGCCTATCATACACCCTCATCATCCAGCCTTCCAGATGGCCAAATCCAAAGGCAAACAATGGAGGAGCACCAAACGCCTAGTCAAACGCATTGCATGGGATCTCAAAAAGTCAAAACGGACCTCCTTGTTTTGGGCCAAGCTTGCTATTCACACCCCCTTCAGATTTCTATTCTCAGGCCCAAATCTCTTCCTCTATTCTTTTTTTATTTGTTTTATTTAATTTATTTATTTTATTTTACTAACAAATTAATTATTTCTTTTTTTATCAAAAAATCACAAAAATAATACTTTTCACAAATTAGGTTTAGATTTTATTTTTTCTCAAAAAATTAATTAATTAAATTAGGTTGTTAATATTAGATAACTTTAATTCTTTTTAGAAATAAATTAAAATTAATTAGAACAATTAGGTTTTTACTTCTAACTTAATTATATTTTTATTTTTCTTAAAATAACCAAAAACCAAAAATAGTCCATGTAATTATTTTCATTAATTAATTTAATCACTAATTAATTGTATATTTAATTTTAAAAATATAATTCTTTTCTTAAAAATAATTTTTAAAAAAACAACAAAAACATTTTCTCTTTTAATTAGGTTAAAAAGGGTCAAAACCCTAATTTCTTCCCGATCTTAATTTCGCGCGCGCTTCGTTATTTATTTTTATCCTATTATTGTAACTGTTCACAAGTTGTAATAGTTAATTAGGACTTTTACTTTTTATTTATCGCTTTATTTTCAAAGGGTTTGTTTTTGGCTATGTAAATACCTGAAGCCTTGTAATAGCGTAGTTTAATTTCCGCACTTTTAATTTCACAAAATATTAACTGTTAGATGTATGATATTAGGGATGCATGACAAGAATGTATGAAAACTTTAAAACGGTTAGATAACCCTAAAATGTTCAAAGATAATAATCTGAAATTGAACCACTCGCACATGCGCACTCCTAGGGTACACTCCCACTTGGTTGCCTTCGGTAAACGGTCATTGAGTATATAGTGTTTTAGTGGTCGTCCTTTTGTCCAAAGATCAAAGTTGCCTCGGAAAGGTTGCCTCGAATATTGTTGCCTCAGATAATTGATCTAAGACATTAGGGTAATTACTAAGACGTCCTAACATTGCTTTAGTGACCGTACGTCCCTTTCGAATTGACCCTCAAACTCCAACGACGGTGCTACCTACTCACTAATAGTGGGATAACATTGTCTAAAGGAAACGAACATATAACGATTCTTTTTTCGAGTAGGTAGATTAGTTCTTAAGTACTTGCTTAATCCAAACAAAACTTTTTTTCACACTTACACTCCTTTACAAACAAAGTTTTCAAAAACACTTCATTACACTCTTGAAGACAGAAGCAAGAGCTAAATCGAAGTCAAAATAAAAACTTTTCAAATCACACAAGTACACAAAGAAGAAATTTTGAAAATGATGAGCAAGTACCTAAGATCCCGTAGATAACTACGGATAGAAAGGGTGCTAATACCTTCCCTTTCTATAATCTACCCCCCGTACTCAGAAATATCTCGAAAAAGGAATTTTTCTGTGCTTTTTTCCTTTCCTTGTTGGATAAAATAAAATTAGGTGGCGACTCTTGCTTACCGTGACATTTTGCGAACACAAATGCAAAACTCAAACCAGCATTCCTAAAAAAACAAGTCCCGGTTCTGGCCACCGTATCACAAAATGGCTTGGACAAAAAGTGAGAAATTGCCAACTTTATCTCTTTGATTCTCCCTACTCAAAAATGATCTTGAGGAGTTCTTGGACATTTTGGAAAGCTTGCAATGTTATCTATAACCCATCTTTGAAATGAATTTTGAGATACCTCTTGGAACTAGGTGAAAAATTTCCATGAAGTTGGGTCCAAAACCTGCCTAAATTAGGGCAAAATTTCACTAAGTTAACAAGTTCATGACCATGTATTTACAAATTTATATCTTGAGATCCAAGCATCTTTAGGGAAAAGTGTGTGAATCAAAGTTTTAGATTTCATGGAGGTCTACAACTTTCATGTTGGGAACTTTCCTTGAATCATTATGCATCATGGTGAAAAAGTGGCCTAAAGTTGAGAAAAAATAAGAAAATTTTCTATACTTAGAAAATTTCTAAGTTAGAAAAATTTTCAAATTCAAACCCTAATTTTCAAATTTGGTTTTCTTGGTGATCAAGTTTCACATTTTGACCCTAGGCACTTTATTTTGACCAAAAAGTCAAAGTTTGACTTTTCAGTATACAGTTGACTGCAAATTTCATTTGTCAATCCAATGAATTTGAAATGTTTTGAGCCATGTAATTAAGTCAAGATGATGT
Source organism: Vicia faba (assembly GCA_948472305.1). Lineage (NCBI taxonomy): Eukaryota > Viridiplantae > Streptophyta > Magnoliopsida > Fabales > Fabaceae > Vicia > Vicia faba. Next base: position 271,555,177 of record OX451738.1, on the reverse strand, counting down.
AATTTAATCCTTGAAATCATGCTTTAACTTAATTGTTCATTTGTTAGGTTAAAAAAAAACAGAAATTTCCCTTCCTCAGTCAAAACCCTAATTTTGACCATTTTGCCCTTTTTTGTGATTTGACCAAATTTCTTGAGGAATTGTAATCCAAACTTGACCAAATGACACATATAAGTTTAAAATGTTTATGTGGATCAAAAATTATGAAGTTTGACTGTAAATTGGCCATGGTTGACTTTTTCCCCAATACAGTTGATTTTTAGGTCAATTGTCCAATTGACTGATCAAAAATGTGGTTCAAGGTTTGAAACTTGTCATGAGCAATCTTAGGGATCATAATTATGTTTGAAAGTCACATGAAGCATTGATAGTCCAAAAATCCTTGTGCAATATCAAACCCTTTTTTGGGTCATTAGTGTATGATGAGATGTCTTGAGCTGACCAAACCCTAATCCAGTCTTGAGTCAAAGAAAACTTGTGAGAAAAGTCTTGATAAATGAGAGGGAAAATTTTGGGGTACAACAGCTTCCCCTGTTCAATCTTCTTGAACCTGAAGAGTCAGATTGGCGAGCTTTGCCATTCTTGACTCGAAGGTGAAAGAATGATTGGACACTAGAGTGCCATAAATTTGCACTCGACGATGTGTAGTTGGGGGAATGGGCTTAAAGATGCCATTTAGAGAAGTGATAGAGTCTTGTTGGAGATAGGCTTGTAGATGTCATCCAAGAATGTTTGTTGAAGTGTAACTTGTAAGCTGAAAGAATGAGTAACAGAATGGTGTCTGCATCTGGAACGTATCTGAACTGTATTTTAAAGTTGAATTTGAATGAGTGTCAGAATGGCATCCGTGATTGGAACGCATCCGAACTATATCATGAAGGTTGAATCTGAATGAGTATCAGAATGGCATCCGTTTCTGGAGCGTATCTGAACTGTATCTGAAAGTTGAAATCTGAATGGGTATCAGGTTAGAATCTGTGTCTGGAGCGTATCTGAACTGTATCTGAAATTTGAAATCTGAATGAGTATCATAATGGCACCCGTGTCTGGAGCGTATCTTTACTATATCACGATTGCATATTATTTAACAGTAGCTATTAATCTTATCCTGAAAAGGGTAAAATGTTAGCTGGAACACAAAATTATGTTGCATGAAATGTATGATGCAATATATGTGTTTTATCAATGTTTACGATATGTGGATGTAATGTATGTGCATGTAAGATGATTTGCTGTATTGCTGAGGAAAATAAATCCTTGACTGCTGCTGAGGATATGTGGATTCTTCATGTCTTGAAGATGGAGTATTTGACGAAAATTTTATTGTGAGAGCAATGCCATATACTGCTTGAGGAATCTTCTTGGGAAATACAGAGAATTTTGATGACTTCTACTGGGGATTAATAATGGGAGTCTTTGTTCCGTTGGGGAGTATCAGAAGTCAATTGTCAACCGGTTGGATTTCAGGCTTCAAAATAACTTGCTGGGGAATTTGGAGAAATTGGATGGTTTCCACCGGGGATTAATAGTTTGAAGTTTTAGCTCGGTCGGGAATCTAAATGACGTACCGTGGGGATTGCTCATGGAATAGCCTAAAGACGTTTTCCTATTCTTTCAACCTGTCAGTAATTGTCTTTTTCATTTTGTTTGTTTATAAACAGTAATTATGTTCAAATGCATATGTTCATTAATGAATCTTTGTACGTTTTTGCAAATAAAACACAAGTGTAAAGGAAAAGGACAAATAGTTTTCTGTACTTTAAAGAGATATCTTTGTATTTACTTTGAATAAGTATTTTGTACAAAAGAGACAGACATCCTAGTAAGAGGATGGTGCCGTAAAATTAAGAAAAAATTTATACAAAGAAAGACAACTATGTGTGATAATCCCATGGGGTTCCCATTCTGCTATAGCCTATGTATCTCTGAATATCTTGTTTATTTGTTTCTTCGTCCGAAGATGATTGAATTGATCAGAAACTCCGAGTTTGTCAGTGAAGAGATTATCCTCAAAGTGATCTGACAGGACATAGTCATACGCTTTAATTCCCTAACTTTTTCCTGGACCGCCCTTTCGGGTTTTCAATCCACCGGGAAACCCTTTTTTGCCTAAGTCGCCCTTTCAAGTTTTCAACTTGTCGGGTGTACATATTTTTTTTATTTTATCCCTAACTTTTGCCCGAACCTTTTGGTTCGCCAGGATGCCCTTGTTGTGCCTAGGTGTGTCAACCTAGCGGGTCTCTTATGCGTAGTATACTTAGACTATGCCCGTGTTCGCAGGGTGTGGCAAGTCATCACCATCCATGGTGGTTAACATCATTGCCCCACCGGAGAAGATGTTCTTGATTACAAATGGTCCTTCATAGGTAGGGGTCCATTTTCCCCTAGGATCAATTTGTGGCAAGATGATGCGCTTGATCACTAGATCTCCGACTTGATATACCTGGCGTCTGACTTTCTTGTTGAAAGCCTTGATCATCTGTTTTTGATACATTTGACCATGGCAAACAGCAGTAAGTCTCTTTTCATCAATTAAGTTTAGTTGATCAAGTCGAGTCTGGATCCAATCGTCCTCATTCAAACCTGCACCCTTCATAATTCTCAAAGAGGGGATTTGAACCTCAATAGGCAAGACAACCTCCATGCCATAAACCAAAGAATAGGGTGTTGCCCCAGTTGATGTGTGAGCCGTGGTACGGTACCTGTGGAGAGCAAATGGCAGCATCTCATGTCAGTCCTTGTAGGTTACTGTCATTTTCTGTATGATTTTTTTAATGTTTTTATTAGCAACTTCAAATGCACCATTCATCTTTGGTCGATAGGGGGATAAATTGTGATGTTGAATCTTGAACTGCTCGCACAAGGCGATGATCATAGTATTGTTAAGGTTTGTACCATTATCAGTGATGATCCTTTTTGGGATACCGTACCGGCAAATGAGATTCTGCTTGATGAAGCAAGCAATAACATTCTTAGTAACCAATGCGAAGGAAGCTGCTTCGACCCATTTCGTAAAATATCCAATGGCCACTAGAATGAAGCGGTGTCCATTGCAGGTTGTAGGCTTGATTTCCCCAATCATATCGATTCCCCACATAGCAAAGGGCCAAGGAGCCGTCAAGACATTCAGAGGAACCGGAGGTACGTGCACCTTGTCAGCATAAATTTGACACTTATGACAGGTCCGGGAGTGTTGATAGCAATCTGCTTCCATGGTAGACCAATAATAGCCTGCCCGTAGGATTTTCTTTGCCATCATATGCCCACTAGAGTGAGTGCCAAAAGTACCTTCATGTAAATCAGCCATGATCTTTTCAGCCTCAATCTTATCCACACACCGGAGCAGAACGAAGTCATGGTTGCGCTTGTACAGGATGCCATTACTCAGGAAGAACTTGGCAGAGAATCTCCTTAAGAACTTTTTATCATTGATTGAAGCTCCTTCTGGATATTCTTGAGCCTCGAAATACCTCTTGACTTCATGAAACCAAGGCTGGTCCACTTTCTCTTCAGTATTAATATCGTGACAGTATGATGGTTCATCCATTCGTTCGATGGTGATTTGGGGAGGCTCGTTATCCCAATTAAGTTTAAACATGGATGACATTGTGGCTAGAGCATCTTCTAGCTGATTTTCTTCTCGTGGGAAATGCTTGAAGGTAATCTGCTCAAAATGTGGTAACAATGTCAAAACATGTTCTTTGTAAGGGATAAGGTTCGGATGCTTAGTGTCCCACTCTCCTTTGATCTGACTGATGACCAAAGCTGAATCTCCAAACACATCTAAAGATTTGATTCCCAAGTCTATGGCAGCCTTAAGACCAAAGATGCATGCTTCGTATTCCGCAATGTTGTTCGTACAGTTAACGCAAAGTCTGGAAGTAAAGGGAGTGTGACACCCTTCCGGAGATATGAGTACAGCGCCGATACCATTACCAAGGGCATTGGATGCCCCATCAAAGAACAGGGTCCATCGGGATCCTTGTTCAGGTCCTTCATATGGTCTGATTTCTTCACAGTTGTCTAATGGCATGATGTCTTCATCCAGGAATTCAAACTTCATGGACTGATAATCTTCTACAGCTTGATGAGCAAGATGATCAGCTAGCACACTGCCCTTTATAGCTTTTTTGGTGGTGTACTGTATGTCATATTCTGTTAAGATCATCTTCCATCTAGATTTTCTTCCAGATAGAGCAGGCTTCTCAAAGATGTACTTTATCGGATCCATCTTAGATATCAGCAAAGTGGTATGAGTCAACATATACTGTCTTAGCCGGCGAGCAGCCCATACCAGAGCGCAACAAGTTTTCTCGAGTAGTGAATATCTGGTTTCACAGTCGATAAACTTTTTGCTCAGGTAGTAAATAGCGTGCTCTTTTCGGCCAGACTTGTCATGTTGCCCCAATACACAACCCATTGAGTTTTCTAAAACGGTCAGATACATGATTAGCGGTCTTCCCTCGACTGGTGGCATCAAGACAGGAGACTCTTGTAAGTACTCTTTGATCTTGTCAAAAGCAATTTGACATTCATCATTCCATCTGACTACTTGATCTTTCTTCAACAGTTTGAAGATTGGTTCACAAGTAGATGTTAGGTGAGAAATGAATCTGGCAATATAGTTCAGGCGTCCCAAGAATCCTCTGACTTCCTTCTCAGTACGAGGAGCAGGCATTTCTTATATTGCTTTAACCTTAGTAGGATCAACCTCGATGCCTTTGTTGCTGATAACAAAGCCTAAGAGTTTACCGGACCGGACTCCGAATGTGCACTTGTTTGGATTCAACCTTAGTTTGTACTCCTTCAATCTCATAAATAGCTTTTGCAAGTGATCAAGGTGCTCCTCTTCAGTTTCTGATCGGGCTATCATGTCATCTACATAGACCTCTATCTCATGATGTATCATATCATGAAACAAAGCTACCATGGCGCGTTGATAGGTTGCCCCAGCATTCTTCAGTCCGAATGGCATCACTTTGTAGCAGAACATGCCCCAATGTGTGAAAATGTAGTTTTCTCCATGTCCTCAGGTTCCATTTTGATCTGGTTATAACCTGAGAATCTGTCCATGAAGGAAAACACTTTGTGTTGGGATGTATTATCAACCAGGATGTCAATGTGGGGAAGTGGAAAATCATCTTTAGGGCTGGCCCTGTTTAAATCTCTATAATCCACACACATTCGTACTATACCGTCCTTTTTAGGCACAGGAACAATGTTGGCAACCCATTGAGGATAAGAAGTGGCAGCCAAGAACCCAGCATTGAATTGTTTCATAACTTCCGCTTTGATCTTCTCCGACATGTCAGGTCTCATGCGGAGGACTTTTTGTTTCACTGGTGGATAGTCTTCTCTTATGGGTAGAAGATGTACCATGATGTATGTATCAAGTCCCGACATGTCTTCGTATGACCAGGCAAATATACCAACATAATCATGCAATAGCTGAATTAAGCGCTCCTTGACACTCGGCTCTAGATTGGCACCCACTTTGATTTCCTTTTTATCTTCCTCGGTACCCATGTTGATTGTATCCAACCGTTCCTCATGAGGCTGAATAGCTCTTTCCTCTTGTTGTAGTAGTCTGGCCAATTCCCCTGGTACTTCACAATCTTCCTCACCTTCGTATTCGGCTTAGTAGATTAGATCTTCAGAGTCACTAAAGGCTATAGAAGTATCGTTACCCATGGGATCCAGAATGGAGGGGTATCTGCATTTGTGAGTGTGGGTGTGTGTAAGGGTATAGCCATCTTTAAACAATAAAATGCAAAAGAAAGACAATGAGCACAAAAGGTTTGTATGTGGAAAAATGTCCACGATTCATTGAATGTCATATTAAGATGAAATAAAAACCCTTACAAATGGACCATTGTGCCTCGGGTAAGACACAAGGTTTTTAAAGTGTGAATTGTTCGTGAATATTACAAGTCTAACAGAAATGTAAAAGATAAATTACTGAGAGATGAAAGTTATTGGGACAAAGTCTCTGGCTTCCCAGTTGCGAAGTCCTCCGTTGACAGTAGGAAATATCTAATCTTCCAAGCTGCCATCTTCTTCATTGTCTTCCACTGCGTTGGCCCCTTGGTTGCTAATCTTCAAAGGTGGCCCTCCAGCAAGGGCACGACGCGCAGCCTTCTGAGCACTTGAAGTAAACCCTATGCTAAACCTGTCAGATTTATACAGAATTTCTGGAAGCTTCCCCCAGATGGTGCATCCACCCTCCTCTATTACTACCTTTGCGTCCTTTAGAGATGACATCCGAAGCGGAGGTCTTATGATCTTGGGTATCGAGGATACCGTCTTGGTTACTGCTACCTCTTGAGAGACTTCTTTGAAATGTTGAAAAGGAGTTTCAATGAACTCGCCATCCAATTCCACATATCAGAAAGAATTCAGATGACTAATCATGTACTCCTCCTCCCCGTGGACAATTATGATCTTTCCTTGGACCGGGTATTTCAGCATCTGGTGTAGTGTAGAGGTGACAACACCAGCATTATGGATCCAGGGCTGTCCTAGCAGACAGGAGTAAGAGGGGCGGATGTCCATTACATAGAAAGTTGAGTTGAAAGTCTGAGTTCCCACCTTTATGGGGATGTCCACCTCCCCGTGGACCATCCTCTTTGAACCATCAAATTCTCTCACGACTATGTTACTGGGTTTCAATGTCAGTCTTTCGCAATCCAATCTATCGAGAGCTTTCTTCGGTAAAATGTTCAAAGATGACCCAGTGTCTACCAAGACATGGGCTAGAGTTGTTCCTCTACACTCCACAGAGACATGTAATGCCTCATTGTGTTTTTCCCCTTTTGGCGTCAGGTCTGCATCAGAGAAACCTAAGACATTATCAGTTGTCAAACTGGCCACACAATCTTGGAATTGGTCAGCGGATGTCTCTTGTGGTACATGGGTTGTCTTTAGAAACCTTACCAGAGCTTTCGCATGTGCCTCAGAACATAACAGCAATGCTAGCATGGAGATCTTGGAGGGAGTTTTCCCCAACTGTTCAACCACATCATAGTCACTCTTCTTTATTATTCTCAGGATCTCCTCCATTTCCTTATTGGAGGTTTTGGGGATGGTTAGTGGTTGAGCCTACGTCCTGACAGACTCTTCTTGAATACCTTTTCCCCGAACATCAGCAGTAGAAGTATTGGTGGGGATAACAGCAGGGGTTGTCTCGTCTTCATTGATAGGAGTACTTGCGGATATGATTATTGGTATGGAGGTAACCTTTGGAGCAGCCACAGGTCTAAAAACTGCCTTTGGAGGGGCAATTTCTAGAGAGAAGAGTCTACCTCTACGGGTGATCTTGCTAGTTCCGGCAATATTGCTAATGTCAGAGTTTTCTTCTTCGGAGCTCACTTCTTCGGTAGTCGGTTCATCTTATTTGATACCATGGTAGTAGATTTCTCCACCGTGATTCCATGGTATTGTTTTATCTGACTCATACGGGACTGGCCCGGGCATTGTGATCTTAAGAAGAATAGTTTTTGGAACTGATGTAATCCTAACGGGTCTTTTAGGGACCCTGGAAGGATTGGCGGAGATGGTTATGATTGAAATGTCTTTAACAGGAATAAGTAAAACGGGAGAATTTTCAAACATAATTTATTGATTGTCTATTAGGCGTTGAATGCCTGTCTTTAACAGAGGGCAAGCAGTTGGTGAGGATAAGCAATAATGGCAGTCTTCCTTACAACCTGGGAATACACCAGCTTTCAACAAGTTCATCTTAATGATTGGGAACAGAGTCAAAAGTTCATCCATTGTGGCAATAAATAAATCTTCCTCGATAGCGTTGGTGTTGTGACCATGCCTAGGCATCGGAGCGGAAATGACATTTGGTTTCTCGGGTGCGTCAAACTCAACTTCTTTTGCATCTATAAGGTCTTGAATTTTGTTTTTCAGGGCCCAACAGTTGTTAGTGTCGTGACCCAGACTTTCGGAATGGTATGCGCATCTGGCATTTGGGTGATAATGAGGGGATGCAGTATTGGGGTTCTTTGGGGCCACCTTTAAAGTTGTCAGATTCAATTTCAGAAGATGTGGTAAAACCTGGGCTAGAGTCATATTAATCCTGGTGAATTTTCAGACTGACCTTTCCACCCTTGGCTGGTTATTTCTTGGTTGATCAGATGCAGGCTTAGGGATCATAACAGCCCCTACCACTGGTCGGTGTTCAGTTCTTCCTTGATTCCTTTGTGAATAAACAGCAGATACCTCCTTCTTCCCAGTGAAAGGTTTTCTCATAGTTGTAGAGGCAGACGCATCCTTCTGAATCTTTCCACTTTTTATACTAGCTTCCACCCTTTCTCCGGTTAATATTAACTCGGAAAACCCAGCAGATGAGCTCCCAATCAAATGGTTGAAGAAAGGGCCCGATAGGGTACCCAAGAACATATCCACCAACTCCCTTTCAGACAGAGGGGGTTGCACTCTCCCAGCTAGATCTATCCATTTCTGCGCATAATCTTTGAAACCCTCGTTTGAAGCCATAGCCATACTCTGAAGTTGAGTACGGGTAGGCGCCAAATCTGCATTAAACTGGTATTGCTTATAGAAAGCTGCGGCAAGTTCTTCCCGGTTGTGGACGTCAGCCCTTTCCAATTGGTAAAACCAATCAAGTTGTGTTCCGGATAAGCTGTCTTGGAAAAAATGGACCCACAAGTCTTTGTCGGTAGAGTGCGGCTGAATCTTTCTGACATATGATCGGAGGTGCATTTTAGGACATGACACCCCATCATATTTTGCAAATAACGGCACTTTGAACTTTGGTGGGATCACAATTCCCGACACTAAACCCAACTCTTCAAAGTCTATACCTGGTACCTTCTGTATTTCTATAGCATTTAGACACTCTTTAAGATGTCGGTATTTATCATCCGCTGGAGGATACTGTTCCTTGAAGTAATCTTCCTCTTCCTCCTCCTCTTCAGATTCTGACGGAACTGTTGTTTCTTTTCCTTTTCTCTCTCCTTCATCAGATGTTGCTGGAAAATCCAAGGTTCTTCTAGCCTGTCCTTGAAACCTTCTCCCCATGATTACCACACCGATTGGTTTCTTCTCTTTCTTATTTTTATCTTTTGCCAGCAGAGTCTTCAGCTCCTCTTGTCCTTTGGCCAAGGTTGTGAGTAACTGTTGAAACTGCATGTTTTGAGTTTGAAGATCTTTGACTGTCTGTTCGAGATCCATCTTACTGAAATAAACAATAGAGAGATGAGGAAACTTGTTGCAAAGACCTGTTTATGTTATGATGAATGATATGTGCATATGTAATGTTTTCAATGATTTTAAAAATTCAAATTTTTTTAAACAAAAGAAACACACGTTATATTAATAAGATAGAATTTGAGTACATCAATGCCCCTTGGGCAAAATAATACAAAGTTCTAAGATAAAAAAGTGTTGCGCATCCTCTTTGGTGCTATGTAGGTATTTAGAGTCTGCTCCTCATGAAGTAGCCTAGTGAGTTCCAAAACCTTCTTCTCGCTTGCATAGAATTCGGCTTCGAAAGTATCTCGCTCTCCTTTGAGCTGTATCTAATCCCTTTGTAGGTCTTCAAGAGATGTGGGCATGTCAGGATGTAGGATAGTGTATGGAACTTCTCCTTCCTTAACAGGCTCAATAATCACCGGGAGAATGGAAGGATAAGGCATCATAAGACTTTGAGCGTGGGTTCGTACCCACTTGAGGTAAGGCTCAAGAGGTATGGAATTCTTGTGTCCCAAAGTCTTGCTATCTACCTTGTTTAGCATCCTCCAAGCTCGGATGAATCTCTGGCGAAGACCTTGATCGTCGTTGTCGTAGTCAAATACCAAGCCTTGAATCAGCATATCATGTGGGCCATCCCTTCGGGCATAACCAAACTGTCTTAGAGCTAAGCATGGGTTGTAGGTGATTCCTCCCCTAATTCCAAGTAGATGGACATTAGGGAATTCCCCACAACGGTCAACAATGATAACATTCTCTTTGGATCGGGAACACCAATGAATATCTGAATGTTTGAGCGTCATTAACCTTTGTGACCACCTTAATCCTTGCTCATTCTTTAAGACTGATTGGGGAAGATGAGAAATAAACCATCTTGCCAGGAGGGGAGTGCAACACATAAGAACACCTCTTTTCCTCATTGTACGAGTGTGAAAAGAGTGTAAGATATCCCCAAGCAATGTAGGCACCGGATTGCGGGACATGAAGATTTTGACAGCGCTCACATCTTTGAGCTGGTTAGGATTGGGGAACAAGACCATCCCATTGATAAGAAGAGCCACAATCTCCTCAAAATCTTGCAAGTCTAGGGAATTCCAACAACTTTGGGCTTTCTCAAACAGAAACTTTGCTAAGAAGCCTTTGACACCACTTCTAGTTTCCCAATGAGTTGTGACATCAAATGAGTGCAAGTGTAGGACTTGAGTAATCTCTTCTGGCTTTGGATCTCTTTCCGTACCGTTGAAAGGTAGTTAATTGAGAATAGGAATACTCAAGAGTTGAGAGAACTCTTCCAAAGTAGGCATAAGTTGATAGTCAGGAAATGTGAAGCAATGATGCAAAGGGTCAAAGAACTGGAAGAGAACCTTCTTCATATCCTCCTCTGTATTGGAGGTGATCAAGTTGACTAGACGACCATGCCTCTCGGTGAATGGAGAGTTCTCAGGGATCCTTGAAGCTAGCTCTTTGAGTTGTGGAGGAATTCTTACAAGGTTGATTTGGATAGTTTTCCTACGAAGCGAATCCATATCCTACAAAACAAGAACAAAGATGAATGTCCAAAATCCTTGAAATGGTTAGTGGATGCATATGATGCTCATGATGTCCATAATGTTATGCACAAGTATATATATACAAGCAAATCAAACAAGTTCTTAGTTTAGGCTTGCATGGGGTTTTATAGGTAAGTACCCTCTTGAAGTTTAGTTGGCTCAACATGTCCTAACAATAGTAACCGGGTTCTAAGGAGCTCAATATCACTGGATTGTTTCCTTGGTCATTGTTTCAGCTCAAGCCTCTTTAATGGCAACCGAAATATCCCAAGAAACCAACCCTCAATGAGTGTAGTGTCGAGTATCTACCAACTTCGGACTGCACCAAAGCTGACAAGTCAAACAATGTAAGCAAATAAATGTAAAGCAAACAAGTCAAACAATGTAAGCAAATAAATGTGATCTAAACCCTAAGGTAACCCCACTTTTATAAAATTCCCCAGCAGAGTCGCCAGTTCTATGATGCGGTGGGATAACTGACCTGATTGTTTTGTGTTTTATCGCAAATGTTGCGGTTAGCAAGAGTCGCCACCGACTTTTCTTTTATCCAAAAGGAAAGGTGAAAAGGCACAGGAAAGACCTTTGAGATGTTTTCTTGAGTTCGGGGGGGTAGATTATGAAAAGGGGAGATGCTATCACCCTTTTCATCCATGGTTTTCCATGGGCTCTTAGTTACTTTCTTAGATCACTTGCTTTTGTTGTTTGAAATTGTGCTTGGTGTGGTTTTGAAAGTATTTTGTAAAAGAGGCCATTCGTTTAGGCAATCTTTGTAATGATTCTCATTTGTAAGAATGTATACAAAGATGTTTGTCTTTTTTGAAAATGTTTTCAATGATCATAAGATGTGTTAAAATGTGTGTGTTTTGAAAAATAGCAAGGATTGTTTGTTTGAAATGGAGCAAGTAACTAGAAGCTATCTACCTACGCAAATGTCTTTCTTATGTATTTTCTATTCCTTTGATATTGTTGTCTTACCATTGATTTGGTAAGCAACTCTATCTTTGTATGTTAATGGGACGGGCGTGGGTCATCGTATAACCATAATTATCAATGTTTGCAAAGTATCTTAGCATTTTTTAGGGACCAAGATCATTTTGTAAGACAACTTTTGAATAGCGTCATCGAGGGACTATGATCTTATATTTGTTTTATTTTGCCAAGATGCTTCGCATGCGTAATATGGATATTTTTGTTTTAGGCAACCAAGTGGTGAAACCCTAAGGATGCTTGTGTGCAGGTGTATCATTTTCATGCTTTGATTTTGTCTTGTATTTAGGGTTTTCTATTTTTATTTGTTTTATTCTTGTCATACAAACCCTAATTACTAGTCATGGCATATAAAGCGATAAATTGCGTAATATAAGTTATGTGAACTATTAATCAAAGAACAAAGAGAATTTTAAAAGCCCTAAATTTTAACCTAATATTTTCAGAAACTTCAAGTTCTAAATTCTCTCAGCACAAGTAAAATCAATGCAAGATAATGGTATGTACAGCTTCGTTATGATGAGTACTACATTTTTTATTCACAAATTGTGGCCTAAGGTTTCCTGTATAAGGAGATAGAGTTTGAGATTTTACCTCCTTCAGTTGGAATCATGGATGAAACTAGAGTGACTTTAATGGAGGCATTATGTTTGCTTGAGCTTCCTTGAGCTTCCCTAGATGTATTCCAACCCTTGCCTTTCTCTGAAAGTAGCTGGAACTCCTTGGCCAAGTAAAACTGCAAGCTCTGAACTCAATAATGGCAGATGGTGGAAAAGTGATTACAGAACAGGGATGAATGTTTTGATGGGTTTGATATCAAGTATGTAAGGTGTTTGAATGATCAAAACTCAAAGCGCACGAGCCAAATGGAAGATGGATGTGCTTGTGCAGAAACTGTAGGTTTGAACAGATTTTTGGTGTTTTACTGGTTAGGAGTGTTTCAGGTCCTTTCTAAATGTGTATTGTGTTGTATAATGTTTGTATATTAGTATTGAAATGGTTTAATGTCAACCCTCTAGCAGTTGTGCCTTCCCTAGCCTTTTTGCCACTTTTCTTATATTTTAAGTAAAGTGATAAGACAAAACATTTCATGCTTGTACTGGCTTGCTTAGGGTTGGTATTTCTTCCCTACAAGATGCCTTTGGTCTGTGGTACTTATATGTTCCAAGGGGACAGGTCCAATGCTCAAGATTGTAAAGTTTGTAAAAGTTGATCTTTTTCAAAATGGCAATGGAACCTTTTTGCCATAAATGGAATTGCAAGTTGGATAATGATCTTAAGGCATGGATAGAGGCTTTTTCAACTGAGTAAGCATTTAATTAAGGAGTTTGGAACAAGTTTAGGACCTTTAAAGCATGCATTAGCCAGCATAGGTACTGATTGCAAATTTGTTCTTCATGAAATGGCTTGGACAAAAGGTGAGAAATTGCTAACTTCCTCTCTTCGATTCTCCCTACTCAAAAATGATCTTGAGGAGTTCTTGGACATTTTGTAAATCTTGCAATGTTCTCTATAATCCATATTTGAAATGTATTTTGAGATACCTCTTGGAACTAGGTGAAAAATTTCCATGAAGTTGGGTCCAAAACCTGCCTAAATTAGGGCAAAATTTCACTAAGTTAACAAGTTCATGACCATGTATTCACAAATTTATATCTTGAGATCCAAGCATCTTTAGGGAAAAGTGTGTGAATAAAAGTTGTAGATTTCATAGAGGTCTACAACTTTCATGTTGGTAACTTTCCTTGAATCATTATGCATCATGGTGAAAAAGTGGCCTAAAGTTGATAAAAAATAAGAAAATTTTCTATACTTAGAAAATTTCAAAGTTAGAAAAAATTTCAAATTCAAACACTAATTTTCAAATTTGGTTTTCTTGGTGATCAAGTTTCACATTTTTACATGTCTTGATGAATTATGACCCTTGGCACTTGATTTTGACCAAAAAGTCAAAGTTTGACTTTTCAGTATACAGTTGACTTTTGATCAGTTGACTGCAAATTTCATCTGTCAATCCAATGAATTTGAAATGTTTTGAGCCATGTAATTAAGTCAAATTGATGTAATTGAATCCTTGAAATAATTATTTAACTTAATTGGTCATTTTCTAGGTTAAAAAAATCAGAAATTTCCCTTCCTCAGTCAAAACCCTAATTTTGACCATTTTGCCCTTTTTGTGATTTGACCAAATTTCTTGAGGAATTGTAATCCAAACTTGACCAAATGACACATATAAGTTTAAAATGTTGATGTGGATCAAAAATTATGAAGTTTGACTATAAATTGGCCATGGTTGACTTTTTCCCCAATACAACTAATTTTTAGGTCAACTGTCCAATTGACAGATCAAAAATGTGGTTCAAGGTTTGAAACTTGTCATGAGCAATCTTAGGGATCCATAATGATGTTTGAAAGTCACATGAAGCATTGATAGTCCAAAAACCATTGTGCAATATCAAACCCTAATTTGGGTCATTAGTGCATGATGAGATGTCTTGAGCTGACCAAACCCTAATCCAGTCTTGAGTCAAAGAAAACTTGTGAGAAAAGTCTTGATAAATGAGAGGAAAAATTTTAGGGTACAACACATACCATTGGTGATAAATATAGGCGATGTGTCCTGTTTCGAGAATTGATTTTTAATCTGATCATAAAGAAAGGAAGATAGTTTCCCCGTCCTGTTTTAGGAATTATCCTCTAACCTATTTGAGAATGGTTGCTTGATATTCGTCTGTTGATTGATCTTTCCTGAAAAGTTAAAGAGTTAGTTATATGCAATTCCATGATGTATGAAATGCATTGCATAATTATGTTCTCAAAATAAATGAGACTATGCCACATGCATTTCGTATGCATATACTATGATGTATGAATGTCAAATATTGTTGAAGTGTATTTGTAAACCCATTCAGTATCTTTGTCTGGGAAAATAAATCTCTAACTATTGCTGGAGATGAAGAGTATGTGTATCTTCAATATTGTCTAGAATGCTTTCACTGGGGATTCCTGCTTACTTGTTTGAGGAAACTCTGTAGGGGATATGACTTCTGCTTTGGGGAGAAGAGTTTAGGAACCTTGGTCACTCGTTGCTCTACTAGGGACTTTAATTCTTGTATACCATGACTGGGGATAAAAGAGATGGATAATCTTCCTACTCATATGGGGAGGATAATTCTTAGATACCTTGACCGGGGACAAAAGAGATGGATAACCTTCTAAATTGTTTGGGGGGATAAAGTCAACTGGTTTCCAGTCCGATTCCAGGTTTCATAGTGACTCTCCGGGGATAGCGGTGGCTTCACTTGGGAAGAGGAATTTTGTCATTGATTTGTAGTAGTCTGAGGAATAGACTCCACTTGGGGAGACTGTAATATGTTGGGGAAATAAACATTGCTGGGGAAATAAACCCTGCCGACAAACTCTCTTATGGAGATTGAATTTTTCCGATCTTTTCAGTTTTGGAGGACTAAACTCTTATGGGGAAGAGAATCTCCATGAATTATATTGATTGGAACTCTTTAGGTTGGGGGAATTGTGGGGAGTGTATCCTTATCGGGGATGAATTCGTGAAGATTACTATGTGGGGATAATTCCATAGAAGTAGCTCTGTGGAGATTTATGGATAGCTTGATCATCATACCAACTCCTAGATTTTGAGTAAATGCTTATTCCTGTTCTTATGCATATATTTTTCAACAGTTAATCATGTTGATATGCATATGTCCATTCAATTTTAATCATTGGACGTTTTTGCTAGCAAAACAGGAAAATAAAAGTTTGAAATTTTAAGGTGTATTTGTATTGATAATTTTCCTATAAACAAGCGATTTTGTACAAAGAGTCGAAAAAACTAGTAAGAGGAATTCGTCGTGAAATGAAAAGAGTAGAAAGTGAAAGAAAATATATATAGCCATGTGGAAATGATTCTCATTGGGTTCCAACTCTGCTATTGCCCATATGTCTTTGAACGTATCCTCCCTTGTTGTCGGAAGAAGTTGATTGAATTGGTATGTACCATTTGAACTTGACGTTGGTAATAAAGCTTGCGGTAAGTGATCCAACGGGACATAGTCGTACGCTTTTAATCCCTAATTTTTGCCTGGACTGCCCTATCAAGTTTTCAGCCCACCAGGATACCCTTTTTTTCCCAAGCCGCCTTTTCAGGTTTTCGACTTTCCGGGTATGCAATCTTTTGTATATGTCCCTAATTTTTGCCTAAACCCTTTTGGTTCGTCGGGATGCCCTTATTTTTTCCTAGGCCAGTCAACTTAGCGGGTCGTTTTTATGCGTAGTATTTTTTGACTATGTTCGCGTTCAAAGGGTGTGGGAAATCTTCACCATCCATGGTGGTTAGTATCATGGCATCGCCCGAGAATATTTTCTTAATAACAAATGGCCCTTCGTAGGTGGGATTCCATTTCCCCCTGGGATCACCTTGCGATAGAATGATGCACTTTATTACCAAGTCACCAGCCTGATATACTCGATGATTGATCTTCTTGTTGAAAGCCTTGATCATACGTTTATGATACACCTGACTGTGATAGATAGCCGTCAGCCTCTTTTCGTCAATCAAATTCAACTGATCCAACCTAGTTTGAATCCACTCATTTTCTCCTAAGTCTGCGTATTTCATAATCCTTAGAGAAGGAATCTGAACTTCGACAAGCAGGACAACTTCCATACCATAAACCAAAGATAATGGGTTTCCCTAGTTTATGTTCTATCCGAAGTTTGATAGCCATGAAGAGCAAAGGGTAACATCTCGTTCCAATCTTTGTAGGTCACAACCATCTTTTGCACAATCTTCTTTATGTTTTTGTTGGCGGCTTCCACTGTGCCATTCTTCTTTGGTCTGTATGGAGAAGAGTTGTGGTGCTTGATCTTGAACTGCATGCAGAGTTCAGTAACCATAATGTTGTTAAGATTGGTACCATTATCAATGATGATTCTTTCAGGAATAACATACTGATAGATGAGGTTATGCTTAATGAAACGAGCCATAACACTCTTGGTACTTGAGGCAAATGAAGCTGCTTCAACCCATTTTGTGAAGTAGTTGTCGTACCCCAAATTTGCTCTACCTTTTTTTTACTTTTGTCTGGATTTGAACTTTTCATCCCATTTGCATCATTTTTACTAAGTCGTTTGCATATCCCGCATCTCATGGATTCAGACGCCTTGGTTTGAGGCATTAGGTTTGTGCCATCCTTAGATTTAACTTTGGTTGAGGTTTTCTTTATGAGGTAAAAGGAAAATTCATCTGGTTCTCGATTATTGGATCATGGAATGAATTTTTAAGGTGTCATGGATTTCTTTCTCATCAAGTTACAAGGTTATTTCTCACTCAAATTCATCAGAGCCTAGATTAGGGTTTATTTACCTATTGTTGGCAAGATGTTGGGGTTTTGGATCCCTGGTTTTTGTGAAGATGTTTCTTTCACGTGCCTCAAGGATAACTCAAAGTCAAGTACATTTGGTTAGGGATTTCATCTCCTCGCACTTCAAGTTTTCTTCTTAAGATCTATAAGTCACCGAGTCAAGAGTTTGAAGTTTAAGTTGACGAATGTGGAATTTTGGCATAACAAATAAGATCGGAGGTTCATGATGATCAAGGCGTTGTTTTTGTTGCTTCAGTTGAAAGTTACTGGTGGTTTGGATATCAGAATTATAGTTCTTGTTGAGAGTGCAAGTTTGGTTTGGACGTGATAGAAAGAGTGAAGTTAGAAGACAAGGCATTGGGTTTTACTTGAAATACGAGTTACAAAGGTCGTGTTTGATTTCTTATATTTTAAGTTACAAAAGTGAGTTATTATTCAAATCATCCAAGTGGGAATTTCCATTTTTTACCAAGATTCAAGAAGTTGTTTGATTTCCATACAACAAGTTTATCATTCATAACAATTCAAAGAAATATCATTCGAGTTACATTTTGTATGGACAATATACAAAAGGGATTACAATGTGAAATACAAGTTACATTTGTTTGTTTACAAAGAAAAAAAAGAAATAAATGTTTGTTTCTTCAAGTCTCTTTGCTTCATCTTCAAGCCACTCATTCACTCCTCGCCATGGCTTCTTCGTCTTTTAACTTTTCCTCGATCGTCCAATTCTCGTGTTCATGAAATAAGAAAAAGGAAAAAGTTAGTAAATAATCAACATGTGAAAGTTCCAAACAAGAATTAATTGTTAAAGAGGATTTTGTATCTCACCATTAGGGTTTGCATTTGGAATCAGAACTAAAAGGGTTTGTTTTTAATCATGGGCTATCTCCTCCTACTTTTGCAAATCACAAAAAGTGTGGGTTTTTGGTTCACAAAAGGGAAAAGAAATGTGCAAATATTTTTTTAAACTAACATACATCAAAACAAATACAAGCAACAAAGCAGCCCAAGCAACAAAACAACGCAGTAAAACTGCAGCACAGCGGTCCAAGGATGCAAACAACAATAATAGTCGTCGAATAAAAAACAAGAAGCAGCATAACAGCACAGAAACAAATAGACAGCAACGATCGAACAAGCCAAACCTGCAGCAAAGCTTCCAAGCAAGGCATCATAGGCTGCTAAAATGACAGAACAAGTCAGCAACAGCAAGTAAAAAACAAATAATATAGCAGCAAATCAAGGGCCATAACTAGCAAAGCCTTATGCATCATTTTCCTTAAATTGCAAATCCTTCAGAAATTGTCAAAAAAGAAAAGTAGTTTGAATAATTGAAAGATAAAGAAGAAAGAGACAGGTTTAGAGAGATATCACCTAACCCAAAGAAGCAAAAACCTCTACTTTGCTGCTATTTCATCCTCGCACCAAAATAGACAAAAACAAAACCTACACTTTAAAAGCACAAAGACAACAGTACAATTGTATTCAAATCTCATACATTTCCCCTCCAAATTTTCACCTTTTCTCACATATAAAAACAACATCAGATGCACACGAAAAAGAGAGAACAGTGTTAGAACAAAGTTTGGTTCTAATCATATATTAGAGATTTGATGATAACAATGAAATAAATTTTGTATAATATATTTTATAATTTGATGTGCATGTTTTCTAATTCAGATGATGTTCTGACTCAAGAATTCTCAAAAGTGAAACATCATTCTACACTGAGCAGAAAAAGGATAAAGAAGTTCCTAAGAAAGTTTATGTAAACGCAAGTCTGAAGCAAACTCTGAAGGAAGCACTACAAGGCAAACTATGACAAAAAGTAATCTTAAGAAACCTCTGATAAAGCTAGCTGAAGCAAAGATTTTAAAGAAGCACGCTGAAAGCAATATCTGATAATGCAAGCTGAAGAAAACTCTGATGAAGAAAACTCTGACAGAAGAAGTGATATAGCAAACTCTGATAGAAGAAAAGTTAAAGCAAACTCTGATAGAAGAAAAGTGATATAGAAAACTCTGAGAGAAGAAAATTTAAAGAAAACTCTGATAGAAGAAAAGTGATATAGAAAACTCTGATAGAAGAAAAGTTAAAGCAAACTCTGATGTTACAATGCTGCAAGCAAACTCTTAAACTTCCAGAGACAAGCTCTGACAATACAGTTGATCATTTAATGCTAAGATGGCTAATGCACTCAAGTGGTACTACGCACGAGAGCATTGGAAACATAAAGATCAAGCTAACACGCATCATTAATGCATACTCTTTCTTTAAGGCAGTAACGGTCTAAAGTTGAAGCTATATATAGAAGATATATAGAAGACCATTTGTTTCAAAGCAAGGTTACTGATCCACGCAAAATATACTGAAGCTCACTATCTTCCATTCTTGTAAACTCTTTGTATATATTGGGTAACTCTTAAGTGCTGGGCTAAAATCTTAGTAATAAATCACAGTTTGTGATATAGCTTATTAGAAGCATTCTGATTCACTACTGTTAAGAGATAATCTTTGTAATTGTTCCTTGAGAGACGAGTTGGGTAAGATTTCTCAAGAGGGATCGGACTAGTTGAGTCTTAGAGGTGTTAGTCACAACAGTTTGGTTGTGCATTGTAATTGTTCCTTGAGAGACCAGTTGGGTCAGATTTCTCGAGAGGGCTAGGACTAGTTGAGTCTTAGAGGTGTTAGTCACTTGCACTTGGCTTGTGAATTATATTGTTAGTCACAACAGTTTGGTTGTGCATTTGTAATCAGTTTGATTATAGTGGATTAAGTCCTCGTTGAGAGAGGCGAAATCACCTTGGCGGGTGGATTGGATTAGTTTGAGTTTCAAACGAACCAGGATAAAAATACTTGTGTCCTTCCATTATTATTGCACGATAAAAAGGAAAAACTTATTCACCCCCCCCCGTTCTAAGTGTTTTCTCACCCTTCAATTGGCATCAGAGCTCTAGTTCTGGGTGCAAACACCTAACAGTGTCAGAAAAAGATCCAGAAGGAAAACATTATGGCAACTGAACAAAACAACAACAACTGCACCAAACCTCCTGTGTTTGATGGAGAAGACTTTGAATACTGGAAGGATACACTAGAAAGTTTCTTTCTAGGTCATGATGTTGATTTATGGGATATGGTCCTAGATGGTTACACACATCCAGAAGACAAAGACGGAAACAAGATTGACAGAAAGAACATGGATAAACAACAAAAATTAGATTTCAAAAGTCACCACAGAGCCAGAAATATCTTTCTGAACGCTATCTCTAAAACGGAATATGAGAAAATCACCAATAGAGATACAACACATGACATGTTTGAGTCTCTGAAAATGACTCATGAAGGCAATGCTCAAGTAAAAGAGACAAAAGCTCTGGCTCTCATCCAGAAGTATGAAGCCTTCAAAATGGAAGAAAATCAGTCCATTGAAGATATATTCTCAAGATTCTAAACTCTGTCTGCTGGCATGAGAGTTCTAAACAAAGGATACACCAAGGCAGACCATGTTAAGAAAATTATCAGAAGTTTACCCAGAAGATGGGCACCTATGGTTACTGCATTCAAAGTGTCAAAAGAGTTGAATGATGTATCTCTTGAAGAACTTATCAGTGCATTAAGAAGTCACGAGATGGAACTTGATGAACATGAGCCTCAGAAGAAAGGTAAGTCTGTCGCCCTTAAATCTATTAAAAAAATGTGAAACTAACGCTTTTCAGGCAGAAGAAGGAAAATCTGAAGACTCTGCATTAGAAGAAGATGAGTTATCTCTGCTCTCCAGAAGGATCAACCAGATGTGGAAGCACAGACAAAAGAAGTTCAGAAACTACAAAAGGTCAGAAGATAAACCAGAATCTTCTGGACATAAGAAGTCAAGCAGGAGAGATTTAGTCTGCTGTGAATTTAAAGAACCAGGACACTACAGAAGTGATTGTCCTAAGTGTGATCGGTGGATCTGGAACTGACTGTTTAACGCTGGTTCGCGAAATGTCGCGGAAGCAAGAGTCGCCACCGTCTTTTATTTTCTCCAAATGGAAAGGACAAAAGCACAGAAAAATTCCTTAAAGAGATTGCTCTCGGTTCGGGAGGTAGGTTATAGAAAGGGAAGGTGTTAGCACCCTTTCTATCCATGGTTATCCATGGGCTCTTAGATACTTGCTCATTTGTGTTTTCAAAAATGGTTTGTTTGCTTTTCAATGTGGGTTTTAAAAAAAGTTTCTTTGAAAATTCCAGTTTGACTCTTGTATCGGTCCTCAAGAGTGTTTGAAAAATTGCTTTCGAAAGCTTTTTGAAAATGTGTTGGTGTGAAAAGTATTTTTTGATTTGTTTTTGAAATTAGAGCAAGTATCTAGAGTCGTCTACCTACTCTAAGGATTTCGTCTGTGTAGATGTCCTTTAAAGTAGTGCCATCCCACCATTGAGAGGTAGGTAGCACCACCGTTGGAGGTGTTCGGGTCAATTCGAGGTTCGGGACATGGTGATCACCAGAGCAATGGGAAGACACCTTAGAAGCTACCCTCATGCCAGGTTCCCGGATCATGAGGACTTACTAAGACGTCCTCTACTCGACGATCACCTTTCGAGGCAAGGCAACAGTGAGGCGTACCCTAGGGGTGGTGTGTGCGATTTGTGTGTCATGTTCATTTGCATTTATCTTGTCATGTTATTGGTGGTCTACGCTTGTTTTTATTTTTGTCCATACATTCTTTCATGCCTTGATTTAACAGTTAAAAATATTGCGGGAAAGTAAAAATTCTAAGCTATTACAAAGGCGCGGGTCCACATCGCCAAAATTTCTCGAACCCGATTTGACAGAAAAAATAAAGAAAGTAAAGAAAAGTGCGAGCAATTAGTTACACGGCTTCGGGAGAGATACATCAATATTATACGGAAGAAGAAATAAATGTGCGAATTGAAATTTAAATCGAAACGAGGGCGTTGGACCCTTTTTAACTAAATTAAATTAAATGATGCAATTAATTAATTAAAAAGAAAAGAAGTTGTTTTTGTATTTTTTTGGTATTTTATGTTTTTTAATGAAAAAATTAATTGATTAAAATTAAAATAAGATGCTAACCCTAATTCTAAATATTTTTAATTTATTAAGAAAAATGTTGAAGTTTTTAACCTAAAATTAACCCTAATTAATTTACATGCAATTTAATTATAAAAATAAATAAAATAAATAATATTAAATATTTGATTATTATGAAAGAAAATAAAATAAAAAGATAAAAAATTACTTAAACCTAATTCTACTAATTTTAGATTTTTATTATGAAAATATTATAATTAACCCTAATTTAATAACTAAATGAATTAATGCAATTTATTTATGAAAATACTAAAATAAAAATATTTATTATTTTCTAGCTTTTTCTGATTTTTTTTAATTGTTTTGTGTTTTTATGAAAAAAATAATAATTGAATTATAAGGAATTAATAAATCAAAAAATATACAACAATAATAAAAAAAATGAAAGAGATAGCAAACCTGAGGGGGGTGTTGTCCCCAATTGTGAGGTTTTTCTCTAGCAATTCAGGCCCATGTATTGCAAAGCCTGGTGGACTTTTTGATTAACATGTGGCGTGTTTGACCAAGCTCCATATTGTTCTTTCAATCAGCGCCTTTGGATTGCTCTAAACGTACGCGTGGCTGGCTTGATTTGGGAGATGTATGGTACTCCTTAAGGTTGAAACTGCATGGGATTAGCTTTATGGAAAAAATATTGAAAGAGAGGGGGACCTGGGATCGAACCCAGGTCCTGAATGTCACCACTAACCAGCTTTGCCAATTGAACCACTTGAAATCTTTGTATATTAAATAAATAACAAATATAATAAATAAAACAAGAGTTAGTGCTGATTCTTCGCGCGAAAATTTAAACAGGCCAACCACCGTGCTCCACATCATCATCTTCTTCCTTATTGTTTTATTTTCCTGAAAAATATAAAACATTGGCAACGGTTTTCAAACGTTGCTATAGGCACTGTATTAGAAAATAGCGAATAGCCCAGGAGGGCTCATAAATTGAGCACGAGGGTGCCGTCTTCTTCGTCCAAACGCGCTTGTGTCAATGGTGGTACTCAGGGGTTTCAATTTTTCCATATCACGAAACGCCCAATTTCAAGCTTCACAAACCCTAATCTGCATCCATGGTGAATTCGCATACAGTGCATAATAATCCAATCAAATCATATGGTTAGCTTTGAAACACATCACTGAGCATGAATCTACAAATAAAATGCCATGAATATGCATAGAATGTAAAATACGATTATGAGAAAAAGTAGAAAAAGCATGGCTTCTGTACAGTGTTTCAAGGGGTTAGGGACTGTGTTCTTGATCCAAACACGTTGCTTGATGTCCCAGGAATGCAATGGGATGAGTCTCGTGGCTTGAAACGACCTGCAAATAAGTTTTCAGAATTGGAATTTTTTTGCAAAAAGCTTGAGTTTGATAATAGGGTTCTTGCGCAGCTTAAATGGTCTGTTGCATTAGGTTTGTGTTCTCTACTTATGTAAGAATGATTTAGGTCAAAAATCTGATCAAAAGAATCCAAGATTTGATTGTTCAATATTTGATTTTCAAGCATTATTTCTTCAATCTTTTTCATGCAATTTGATACCAAATCATGCCAAAACTTTCCAAAAATGATCATGCACGAATCTTAAATGTCCAATGAGAGTATTTTCTGCACAAAGAGATTTGATTTCATTAGTTTTGTATTTTTCATGTATTTTATTGAATTAAATGAATTATTAATAATAAAAAATTCAAATAAATAAATAAAAATGGAGAAAAACTTCCCTTTGGGCCAAATGGTCGTGTGCATGCTTGGGACAATGAATTGTGGAAGAAAAATGGGCCCATTAGCAATTTTAGGTCATTTGAATCAATGTTGACTTTTCAAAATATCCAAAAATTTCCCAACTTCCACAAGGCATAACTTGCTCAAGTTTTAAGATTTTCTCATGTTCTTGGACATTTTGGAAAGTTCTTTGAGTCCTCTAACCAATGTCTTTGGTCCCATGTCATTTTGATTTACCAATCTCAAGTTATGGCCTTTGACTTAAAGTCCCTTTTTGTTGACTTTTGAAAATGACCTATAATGTTGAAATTGATAACTTTTTGTGAGAGCATTTCTTGGACTTGAATTATGAAGATGAGTTGTAGGAAATGTCTTTATCTTCAAAATGAGCTTTGGATGGAATTTTTCTGATAATCCATGTGAAAGTTATGCCCTGGTCAATTTACAGTTGACTTTTTCAACTGTCCAAATAAGGAAACTTTTGCATCTTGATGATTTTTGAGCCAAGCTTTGAGAATCATGATCAAGCATTGATCAAATGATGTTTAGGGCTTCAAAATGAGATGTTTGATCAAAAATTTGAACTTTTGACTGTCAAATGACCATTTTGCCCCTGCAGTTGACTGTAGTGCAATTAGGGTTTTTGACTGTGCAATTTTGTGCTGAAAGTCTTGAAACTTGATATGAGGATGCTTGACCATATTTGTAGGCATGTGGGACTTGATTGGACTCTTGGAAACTTCATTTTCTTGACCAGAACCAAAACCCTAATTTTGACTGTTCAGGAGGCTCTTGCACTGTGCAACCCTTGGGGAATTTTGAAGCTTGACTTGGCAAATCTTTGAAGAATATGGGAGGGCAAATTTTCGGGGTACAACAGTTGCCCCTGTTCAATCTTCTTAGACCTGAGGATGCAGATTGGCTGACGTGCCTTTCGTAATCCGAGGGTGGAAGATGATTGAACACTAGAGTGCCCAGAAATTTGCGCTCACATAGTGGAAATGGGCTTATAGATGCCATTTGGGGATTGACGGGGGATGATGGGCTTATAGATGCCATCTGGATGTTGATCGCGTAAGAGATTCCTTAGCGAGAACCTGCATACCTGCAAAAGAAAAATGAGTACCTGACACGTTGCAGGAGCTGGTTTTCAGATGCTTTGTATAAATGTGTCTTGACTGGTTACAGGAGTTGGATCTGGAGCTTCAAACGGCGATGAATGAACAAGGGATGGTTACTACCTCAGCATGAACGATGAGAGAACCTTGGGTGACTTTAACTTCAACAACGCTCGTTGAGAAAATCTTGGTGGGAATTACCATCTTCGCAGTATCGGGAAGAGAACCAATAGGCAATTATAATCTCAAAAGCGAACGTTTGAGAAGAACCTGGAATGGAATTATCATCTCCGCACCGTTGGGGAGAGAACCATAGGAAATTATAATCTCAAAAGCGGACGTCTGAGAAAAACCTGGGATGGAATTATCATCTCACGCACCGTCGGGGAGAGAACCATAGGAAATTAAAATCTCAAAAGCGGACGCCTGAGAAAAACCTGGAATGGAATTATCATCTCACGCACCGTCGGGGAGAGAACTGTTAGAACAAAGTTTGAATCTACTACCCTATACTTAAGTTTTTATGATAACAAAGTGAAAAGATATAGTATTTATAAGTTTCATGTATGAACTATCTGCTGCCTAAAATTATTATGTTCTGACTTGCAGATTCTCTGATTGAAATAAGCAAGATCACATCTATTCAGCATCAGAACTTGATTTCAGACACCAGCATCAGAAGTTGCTATATCAGAATGATAAAATCAGATGATCAACTCACGTACATGCTGAAGCCTGATGAACAAGACTGCGCTCAACACTCTGATAAAGAAACACAATAGTTCATCAGCAGCGAAGCAGAGTCAGAATGAGCCAAGCCAGAACTTGCATTAAGTAAGCAACGGTACTGTGCATTGAAAGCAAATTAATTCCAACGGCCTCATTCCAGACAAGATCTGCTCAATAAGGAAAGCTTGTTATTAGCATTGAATCAAGAATATTGCATCCAACGTTCATCATCTCAGTGTTATATAAACAAGGCTTTGAAGATTGAAATGGTTAATGCTCTCCAAATCTCTACACGCACAAAAGCTAAACCATAATCTTCGTTCTCTCAGTTTTGCTAAACCATACACTCTGATATTCCATTACTGTTTAGCAATCTAGTTTCTAAGCTTCAATTTGTGTATACATCACAGTTGTGATAAAGTTTTGTAGAAAACATCCACACACATAGTTTTATCTCTTTGTAAGAAAGTGTTACCTTGACAAACCGGGTTGTGGTTTGAATCAAGAAGGCTTTAGCAGTTGTTAAAGCAGTCTGTAATATTCAGTTGAATATAGTGAATTAAGACCTCGTTGGAGAGAGGCGAAATCACCTTGACGGGTGGACTGGAGTAGTTTGAGATCAAACGAACCAGGATAAAAATATCTTGTTCATTTCTTTAGATTTCAGTTTTACAATTCAACCCCCCCTTCTTGTGTTTTTCACCACTTCAATTGGCATCAGAGCGCCTGGTTCTGAGCTAAAACACCTAACCGTGTTAGTACAAGATCCAGCGTCAGAAAAACACAATGGCAGGAAACAATTCTCACATCAGCAATGACAACAATGAGGACAGAGACAGATTCAGTGGCAAACCTCCAGTCTTTGATGGAGAAAACTTTGATTACTGGAAAGACAGAATTGAAAGCTTCTTTCTGGCACATGATGCTGATCTGTGGGATATGGTGACAGATGGATACACGCACCCTGTGAATGCAAGTGGTCAGAAGATTGATAGAAAAACAATGTCTGATCAACAAAAGCGTGACTTCAAGAATCACCACAAGGCCAGAACCATCCTCCTCAGTGCCATCTCCTATACTGAGTATGAAAAGATCTCCAACAGAGACACAACAAAGAATATTTTTGATTCTCTCAAAATGACGCATGAGGGCAACGTTCAGGTCAAAGAAACAAAAGCTCTGGCGCTCATTCAGAAGTATGAGGCGTTCAAAATGGAAGAATCTGAATCCATTGAAACTATGATCTCTAGATTCCAGATTCTGGTAGCTGGTCTCAAAGTTCTGGACAAAGGATACTCTACTGCTGACCATGTCAAGAAAATCGTCAGAAGTTTACCCAAGCAGTGGAGGCCTATGGTTACTGCTCTGAAGCTAGCTAAAGATCTCAACAAAATCACTATGGAGGAACTTATCAGCTCCCTCAGAAGTCATGAGATAGAGCTAGAAGCTGATGAGCCTCAGAAGCAAGGTAAGCCTTTAGCATTAAAATCTAACAGAAAATTTGAGTCTAAAGTTTTGCAGGCAGTTGAAGAAACATCTGATGGATCCTCATCAGAAGAGGACGAACTTTCCCTTCTCTCCAGAAGAGTAAATCAACTGTGGAAGCAAAGACAAAGGAAGTTCAGGAATCCCAGAAGATCTGATCAGAACGATTCTGTTGTACCCCAAAATTTTCCCTCCCATATTCTCCAAGAAATTGCCAAGTCAAGCTGCAAAATTCCCCAAGGGTTGCACAGTGCAAAGGCCTCCTATACAGTCAAGGTTAGGGTTTTGAGTCTGATCAAGAAAAGGAAGTTTTCAAAGGTCCAATCAAGTCTCACATTCCTACAAATATGGTCAAGTATCCTCATATCAAGTTTTAAGGCATTCAGCACAAAACTGCACAGTCAAAAACCCTAATTGCGCTACAATCAACTGTAGGGGCAAAATGGTCATTTGACAGTCAAAAGTTCAAATTTTTGGTCAACATATCATTTTGAAGCCACAAACATCATTTGATCAATGCTTGATCATGATTCTCAAAATTTGGCTCAGAAATCATCAAAGATGCAAAAGTTTCCTTATTTGGACAGTTGAAAAAGTCAACTGAAATTGACCAGGGCATAACTTTCACATGGATTGTCAGAAAAATTCCATCCAAGGCTCATTTTGAAGATAAAGACATTTCCTACAACTCATCTTCATACTTCAAGTCCAAGAAATGCTCTCACAAAAAGTTATCAATTTCAACATTATAGGTCATTTTCAAAAGTCAACAAAAAGGGACTTTAAGTCAAAGGCCATAACTTGATATTGGTAAATCAAAATGACATGGGACCAAAGACATTGGTTAGAGGACTCAAAGACCTTTCCAAAATGTCCAAGAACATGAGAAAATCTTAAAAATTGAGCACGTTATGCCTTGTAGAAGTTGGGAAATTTTTGGATATTTTGAAAAGTCAACATTGATTCAAATGACCTAAAAATGCTAATGGGCCCATTTTTCTTCCATGATTCATCATTCCAAGCATGTGCACGACCACTTGTCCCAAAGGGAAGTATTTTCTCATTTTTTTATTTATTTATTTGAATTATTATTCATATTAATTCATTTAAATCATTTAAATATGTGAAAAATATATAACTTGACCTAATAAATCTTTTCATGCATGTTTTGCCCTCAATATTTCGTGCACATTCAAAAATAGGAAGATTTGATTTGATTTGAGCATAATTGACACAAGAGCACATGGAAAAGATTGAAAACATAATGGAAAAAAATCAAATATTCAATCAATGATTACAAGAGATTTGGATCCAATTTGTTAACCTAATTGATTCATATATATGCCAGGATCATAAACCTAATCATAATAACCTGAATGCTGCGCTCAAAGGCCATGGACAAACTTGGAAAAATTCTCTAAAAATTCAAAACTGAAATCATTGTTAGAGGTTGATTCAAGGCACGAAATTTATTCCAGTAGCTTCCTCAAGGATTACTGATCACATTCCAATCACAAACTTCCATCAGAACCTCAAGGATTGGTATACAGAACTTGAAATTTTTCATGAAATAAGCATAATCGTATTTTGGTTTTCAAGCACAATCATTGCATTTTTTTTATGGATTATTACTCATTGATGGATTCTGATGCTAACTGTACCATTTAATTGTGTTTTTGTGCACTCAATACGATTTCACCATTATTGAGCATTAGGGTTTTTCAGCTTTTGAATTAGGGGTTTCCAGGTACGGTAAAATTGGACGTTCTCAGGACCATAATTGGATTCAGCGCATGAAGACGAAGACGATGGAACCCTCGCGCTCAATTTATGAGCGTTGAGGGGCTAATCGCTATTTTCTCAAAGGACCCATTCTGCAACGCATAGAAAACCGTGGTCTAAATGTTTATGTTTCAGGAAAAGTGAAGAAGACGAACTCGTGGCCATCAATGGTTGGACGTTTTGAAAGTTCGCGCGCTGACTCCCACTAACCTTGTTTTTCTCTTATATTATTTGATTGTTATTGTATATACAACACGCGAAATTGGCACAGACGGCAAGCATAAGGATTGGCAAAGCTCAAGACCTGGGTTCGAACCCCAGGTCTTCAATAATTTCTATATTATTTTTCAATAACGTTTCCCATGCAGCTTCAGTAACATAGACGCATCATATGCCCCAGATCAAGTCTTGCCACGTTCATCTGGAGATCTAATCAAAGGCCAAGAATCAAAGAACATGTTGTGCCCTGGTCCACGCTCCAGCATAATACTCAAAAAAGGTCAAAAAAGGCCAAATTCATTGGGCCAGAATTCCTAAAATACACCTCCATATTGGGGCCTGAACCCCCCCTGGTTTGCAATTTTCCTCATATTTTATTTTTTCAATTATTGTTTTATTTATTTTATTGTTTTGATTTAATTAATTATTTTTTACAAAATACAAAAAATGCCTAAAAATCAGAAAAGACAAAATATAATAAATAATTTTTATTTCTAATATTTTAATAAACAAATTGCACGTACATAAATTAACTTTAAATTAGGGTTTTAATATTAATTCTTTTCACAATAAGATCTAAGAAATATAGAATTAGGTTTAGTCAATGTTTTATTCTTTCTTTTTTTTCACCATAATAATATTTATTTTCTATTTATTTATTTTCATAATTAAAATTGTACATAAAAAAGATTAGGTTTAATTTAGGTCATATTTTAATATTTTCATAACAAATTTAAAAGCCACTAGAATTAGGGTTTGCATTTCATTTTAATTTTAATTAATTCTCTTTTTTTTTTCATTAAATACTAAAAAACACTAAAAAACAAATTCTTGCTTTCTTTTAATTTTAATTTTTAATTCCTCATTAATTTTAACTTTTGCAAAAGGGTCCAACGCCCATATTATTAATTCTTTTATTTCGCATATTTATTTAAATAATTATGTATCTCTCCCGAAGCTTTGTAACATTTACTTCTCGCACTTTTTAATTATTTTCTTTACTTTTCTGTCAAATCGGGTCCGGTTTAATTTTGGCGATATGGACCCGCGCCATTTGTAATAGCTTTAGATTTACTTTTCCCGCAAATATCTTAACTGTTAAATAAATGCATGCAAGAATGAATGGCCTAAAATAAAAACAAGCGTAGAACACTTTAACATGACAAGACAAATACAAATGAAAACGACACACGAATCGCACACACCACCCCTAGGGTACGCCTCACTGTTGCCTTGCCTCGAAAGGTGATCGTCGAGTAGAGGATGTCTTAGTAAGTCCTCATGATCCGGGAACCTGGCATGAGGGTAGCTTCTAAGGTGTCTTCCTATTGCTCTGGTGATCACCATGTCCCGAACCTTCGAATTGACCCGAACACCTCCAACGGTGGTGCTACCTACCTCTCAATGGTGGGATGGCACTACTTTAAAGGACATTTACACAGACGAATTCCTTAGGGTAGGTAGACGACTCATAGATACTTGCTCTCTTCAAAAACAAACAAAAATCTTTTCACACCGACACTTTTCAAAAGCTTTCAAAGCAATTTTTTCAAACACTCTGACATAAGAGTCGATCTGAAATTTTCAAAGAAACTTTTTAAAACCGACAGTTGAAAAGCAAACAAAACATTTTGAAAACACAGTGAGCAGGTATCTAAGAGCCCATGGATAACCATGGATAGAAAGGGTGCTAACACCTTCCCTTTCCATAATCTACCTCCCGAACCGAGAGCAATCTCTATAAGGAATTTTTCTGTGCTTTTGTCCTTTCCATTTGGAGAAAATAAAAGACGGTGGCGACTCTTGCTTCCGCGACATTTCGCGAACGAGCGTTAAACAGTCAGTTCCAGATCCACCGATCACAGAACTGGCGACTCTGCTGGGGATTATTTACTTAAAGTGGGGTGTACCTTAGGGCTAGCTCATAACTATGTTTTCAATTATTTTCCTTGTGTGCTTTAAATTGTGGGTTGCTTGGGAGTTCTATAGATCCTAACCCGGATCTGGGGATACCTTTCTTAGAAAGTAGCAACAAGGCTGTGAGGGAACTGTGTGGGGTATACCGACATGGTTGAAACAGTCTGCTACGTTGATGTGGCACTTTGGTGTGTACCGGTAACCCTTGAGTTCAGTCAAGGAGAGTATGGGGCCTCCGCGTGGTGTCATAAAGCATCAACAGACCTTAGGAACCTTAATTGAACTATCTTGGCCTCTTTAAGGTAGTGAGATAACTGACTTTGGTGCAGTCCGAGGTTGGTTGATACTCGATACTACACTCAATTGAGGGTTGCTTTCCTGGAATATTTCGGTCGCCAGTTCAGTGGCTAAATCGAAACGATGAACAATGAAAGCAATCCAGTGACATTGGGACCCTTGGAACCCGGTTACTCCTAATAGGACAGGTTGAGCCCACCAACTTCAAGAGGGTAGTACCCCAAACTTCATGCTGGCCTAAACTCTAAGGGCTCTTTTGTGTGAATTGTGTGCCTTCATACTTGACTATCTGCATGCTTGTTACCTGACACTTGTTTCTTGCAGGTTTTGGTTTGCAGTCCTTAAATCGGGACTCATAACAGGGTTACTCATATTACCCCATGCATCATGACATCATACTATTGCATACATCCTAACCCATTTCAAGGATCTCGAGGGCTTGTGATGCAGGTCATGATGAATCAAACATCTAGCAAAAGGCAAAGAGGATTTATTTTCCTCTAGCCAAAGTTGTCAGGGGCTATGACCCACTGGATATGGTGAGCCTTTGACCCTTGAAGAGGGATTTTCTGCAACAGGAAGTTTCTTCAATCAAGTTACCGGTTTTCTACTCTAACAAGTTTCTCTGTTTACCCCGCGAGATCCTTGAAATCATTGCATGCATATCATACATCTCATTGCATTGCAGGTATCCCTTTGACAGGTTGCTTACCCTTCTTCGCTGTTTATTTCAGCCGATCGTCATGAATCCTGAATCATCAGCTGAGCAGTCTATCAAGGCCCTCCAGGCTCAGAACGCCCAGTTCCAAGGGCTGATCATGAATTTGACCCAGGGGCAACAAGACCTGAAGGCTCTGCTCTTGAAGAAGGAAAAGAAGAAGAAGAGGACTGTTTTGTTCAGCCCTAGACGCAGATCTGGGAACACCCTGCAGGATCAAGCTGAGAGGACAACTCCATCTGTGGGGAAAGGCAGTCACCAAGAGGAAAGGGTTCCCAGTCCAGTGGTCTCCGACAACGAGACAGATTTCAACGACGAACAGTACCCTCCGGCTGAGGATAGGTACAAACAGTTGGAAGACTGGCTAAGTGCTATGGAGATACAAAAAGTGCCTGGCCTGGACTTCAAGGATCTAGGTCTGTCTTCTGGGGTAGTGATCCCGCACAAGTTTAAGGCACCTGCCTTTGCTAAATACGACGGGGCATCCTGTCCTAAATTGCATCTCAGGGCTTACACAAGGAGGATCCAGCCCTATACAGCTGACAAAAACTTATGGATCCATTTCTTCCAAGAGAGTCTTTCAGGGACTCAGCTCGAGTGGTTCTATCAATTGAATGGAGCCAACATCCATACCTGGGAAGACCTAGCCACTGCTTTCTACAAACATTACCAGTACAATGCCGACCTTGCTCCTACACGTACCCAACTCCAGGGTATGTCGCTGGGGTCAAGTGAAGGTTTCAAGGAATACGCGCAGAGATGGAGAGACCTTGCTGGAAGGGTGCAGCCTCCATTAACTGACCGGGAACTCGTTGATATGTTCTTGGGGACCCTATCCGGGCCATTCTTCAATCATCTCATTGGTAATTCATCTGCGGGATTTACCGACCTCATCCTGACCGGTGAAAGAATTGAAGCTGGTATCAAGAGTGGGAAAATTCAAGAGGCCACACCTTCTGATACTCACAAAAAGCCTTACACGGGAAAGAAAGAATCTAATGCTGCATACAGCCAAAAGAGTCGTCGTGACCACCATGCAGGGGCAGTCATGATCTCCGGTTCTGCACCACGTCGCCAACCACAAAGGGGAAACCAGCAAAGGCCGGACGGGCCTAAAAGGAAATTCACCAACATTAACATGCCATGGTCACAAGCATTGCAACACATGTTGAAGATGAACCTGATTGCAGTGATCAACCCTTCTGCCAATCCTAAGACCTCCTCTCCTAGCTACAATCCAGAAGCAAGGTGTGCTTATCATGCTGATAGCCCGGGGCACGATACTGAGGACTGTTGGGCACTGAAGTACAAAATTCAGAATATGATCGATGCCAAAGAGATCGAGTTCGAGCCTGCCGAGACTCCCAACGTGATTACTGCTCCATTGCCAAAACATGGCTAGAGTCGAGAGATTTTTGTTCATTTGAATTCAAAGTTGTATTTTTCCTTTCTTGTTCAGATAAACAATTATCATGTTAAACTATTTTATTTCATGAATGCATTACACGTGTCTGTCTTGATTTAATTATGTTTACTATGCTTAAAACTGCTTTCATATTTTTGCGATAGTCAACTCTTAATTAAAAATTCTAAACCTCTTGAGGGAGGATGACGAAAACGATACCATGATCTTTATAGTATGCTTTTGAACAGACCCCGCTGATGAGGTACAGGCATTGTTTCAATCCCTAAACACTGGAGTTATAAGGAAGATAATCCCTCGTCAACCCCTCTGAGCCAAAGAAGTAGGAGTTTTTCTTTTCGAAATTTAAAACCCTTAATCATAACCTGGGGCAGGGTAGTCTCTCAGTTGATCCAAGTGCATGGCACCAAGGAGATCCTTACAAAACAAAGAAAGACAGTGATGGTTCCGAACATTCAATAAAGAAAGGCAGTCATTACTTCTCAAAATAAACGCCCATTAAGTCAAAACCAATGAAGGAGACTTACGAAACTGGGGCATCCCGCTGACTGTAATTCCAAAAAGGAAACAGCTCAGGCAAAAAATAGGGATAACAAAAAATCAAAAGAAAGAGGTCTCACAAACCCTCAACAAAAATAAAGATGACTGCCTAGTCAGAGTAAATCATCGACATCCGAATCATCATCAGAAAGTCAGAGCAAAGACTCAAACAAAGGTCTAACGTATGATCAACTGAGTTTAGGTTTGGAGAATATCACGAAGAGCGGGTGGGTGCAAATAAAATGTGAGCCTTTATCCTTTGTTTCTTAAACCGTGAACCAGGCCACGATATAACCCTTAAAAGTCCTAGCTGAAGCATGGGTTAGTTCGAAAGCATACTGTTACGAAGGTATCCTGACTCCTGAAGGTTTGCTGTAAAATCTTGAGTTGACACCGCACTGTATTACAAAAAATGCATTTTTCAAAATTCAAGACAGACATAGGCTTTTGCATTCTTAAAATAACCTTGTTTGCATATGAATATTTGTTTGAACAGCAGGGAAATTCGCACGATGAACACCTGGTGAACAGAAGTACCTCCAATCAAGGGGCACAGTAGGAGCATTACCCAGTATCTGGGGCATGGCAAAATACTTCCAACAGGGGCAACTCCCTACGTTCTGAGAGCGTGGACATAGTCGAAAAAGTACTGCGCAAAATCAAAGACCCGCTAGGTTGACATACCTAGGCAAAAATAAGGGCTTCCTGGCGAACCAAAAGGGTTCGGGCAAAAATAAGGGATGAAAATGGAAAAATATGTACACCCGGCAAGTCGAAAACCTGAAAAGGCGGCTTGGGCAAAAATGGGTATCCCGGTGGACTGAAAACCCGAAAGGGCGGTCCAGGCAAAAGTTAGGGATCAAAGCGTATGACTATGTCCCGGCATCTCGTCACTTGTCTACCCGAAGATTTGTCAATCACCCACACAGGTATCCTCTTCCCTCACCTCCGAAGCAGGGGCAATAATGAGTTATCCAGGCGATCCAATTGCTCTGCCAACCAAAGTACAAAGGAAAGATCAACATAAGAATGATTACCATCTACCTTTACAAATTCCAGATCGTGGGTTAACATCCGAAACCAAACAGGACAATCATCCACTTAATCAAAATCATGCAACCCTACACCGGTTCCTTCTCAATTTTCAGAAGAAGTTTTTACACAAACTTATCCGAGTAACCTAACCCCGGTTCCTCCAGAAGTCTTACATGGACCTATCTCAAGATGACCTAACCCCGGTTCATCAAGAAGTTTTTACACAAACTTATCCGAGTAACCTAACCCCGGTTCCTCCAGAAGTCTTACATGGACCTATCTCAAGATGACCTAACCCCGGTTCATCAAGAAGTTTTTACACAAACTTATCCGAGTAACCTAACCCCGGTTCCTCCCGAAGTCTTACATGGACCTATCTCAAGATGACCTAACCCCGGTTCATCAAGAAGTTTTTACACGAACTTATCCGAGTAACCTAACCCCGGTTTCCTCCCAAAGTCTTACATGGACCTATCTCAAGATGACCTAACCCCGGTTCATCAAGAATTTTTTACACAAACTTATCCAAGTAACCTAACCCCGGTCCCTCTAGAAATCTTACATGGATTTATCACAAATAACCTTACCCCGGTTCACCAAGAAGTTTTTTACACGAACTTATCCAAGTAACCTAACCCCGGTTCCTCCAGAAGTCTTACATGGACCTATCCCAAGATGACCTTACCTCGGTTCGTCAAGAAGTTTACACGAACTTATCCAAGTAACATAACCCCGGTTCCTCTAGAAATCTTACATGGATTTAGCTCAAGATAACCTCACCCCGGTTCATCAAGAAGTTTTACATGAACTTACCTCACCAAGTAACCCTACCCAGGTTCCTTCGCCATTTCAGATACAGTTTTACACAAACTCATCAGCATGCAACCCTACATAGGTTCCCCCTTTCAACTTACAAAATTACATTCCAAAACTCCCCAGAAGAGTCCAATCCAGTTTCCCCAGGAAAATTGGAATTCATATCCCCAAGCAGTAAGCTTATCCCCAGTAAATTCTGGAAGCTTATCCCTCGCAGAGCACGAATGCGTCGTCCGGCTTGATTCAAAGAGTTATTTCCTTAACAGGATATAACTGGGTTATCCTCAGCCAAAAGCCACGGAAAGAGCGTCCTCGACGAAGTCTTCTTACCCCCAGCGAAGTCTATCAACACTTCCGACAATAAGGGTATCCCCAGCAAACTATCATCAACACTCAGCAAGGCATCCCTATTCCCACAGAGTATTGCTTCCCAGCATGGTCGCTAGAGTATCTTTTTCTCCCCGCAGAATCTTCCATTTGCCAAGTTTATTCCGCAACGGAGTCATCTTCTCCTACCGGTATTCTTGCAGTTATCCTCCCCAGCGGAAGCAAAATCTATTCTTCAGCATCAGCCCAGGATACGACTTCCCGGCACCCGTCAAGGATTTACTTTCCTAGACAAAAACATTCATAAAACATCACATACATCATTATAACATGCATAGACACATCATATCATACAAGTCTCATTTATATTGAGAACATCATTGCTTGATCCATATCATGCATTGCATATGACTGACCTTTACCTTTCAGGAAAGATTCAGTTAAGTTCTCAAGCTACATTTCAAGACCTAGACCGGTTCAGTTAAATCGACCCTAAGATTTTCCTGATGCTTATCCAGTCAAAGGCCTTCTCTGGTTCAGTCAGATCGACCCTAAGATCTCCCTGATGCTTATCCAGTTGAAGATATTTCAAGACCTAGACCGATTCAGTTAAATCGACCCTAAGATTTTCCTGATGCTTATCCAGTCAAAGGCCTTCTCCGGTTCAGATCGACCCTAAGATCTCCCTGATGCTTATCCAGTTGAAGATATTTCAAGACCTAGACCGGTTCAGTAAATCGACCCTAAGATTTTCCTGATGCTTATCCAGTCAAAGGCCTTCTCTGGTTCATTCAGATCGACCCTAAGATCTCCTTGATTCTTATCCCAGTAGAAGACACACAAGATTTTTCTCAACGAGCGTTGTTGAAGTTAAAGTCGCCCAAG
Source organism: Vicia faba (assembly GCA_948472305.1). Lineage (NCBI taxonomy): Eukaryota > Viridiplantae > Streptophyta > Magnoliopsida > Fabales > Fabaceae > Vicia > Vicia faba. The sequence continues at coordinate 271,517,940 of OX451738.1, read as the reverse complement.
ATTCTCTTACCACTCATGCCAAGGCAGTAACCATCCCTGGTTCATCCATCGCCGTTTGAAGCTCCAGACTCAGCTCCTGTAACCAGTCAGGACACATCTATACCCAGCATCTGAAAACCAGCTCCTACAACGTGTCAGGTACTCATTTTCTGTTTTGCAGGTATGCAGGTTCTCGCTAAGGAATCTATTACACGACCAACATCTAGATGGCATCTACAAGCCCATCATCCTATCCAGCAATCTCCGAATGGCATCTATAAGCCCATTCCCCTATCACACTGCTAACATGTGAGCGCAAATTTCTGGGCACTCTAGTGTTCAATCATCTTCCACCTTCGGATTACGAAAGGCACGTCAGCCAATCTGCATCCTCATGTCTAAGAAGATTGAACAGGGGCAACTGTTGTACCCCAAAATTTGCCCTCCCATATTCTCCAAGAAATTGCCAAGTCAAGCTGCAAAATTCCCCAAGGGTTGCACAGTGCAAAGGCCTCCTATACAGTCAAGGTTAGGGTTTTGAGTCTGATCAAGAAAAGGAAGTTTTCAAAGGTCCAATCAAGTCTCACATGCCTAAAAATATGGTCAAGTATCCTCATATCAAGTTTCAAGGCATTCAGCACAAAATTGCACAGTCAAAAACCCTAATTGCGCTACAGTCAACTGTAGGGGCAAAATGGTCATTTGACAGTCAAAAGTTCAAATTTTTGGTCAACATATCATTTTGAAGCCACAAACATCATTTGATCAATGCTTGATCATGATTCTCAAAATTTGGCTCAGAAATCATCAAAGATGCAAAAGTTTCCTTATTTGGACAGCTGAAAAAGTCAACTGAAATTGACCAGGGCATAACTTTCACATGGATTGTCAGAAAAATTCCATCCAAGGCTCATTTTGAAGAGAAAGACATTTCCTACAACTCATCTTCATACTTCAAGTCCAAGAAATGCTCTCACAAAAAGTTATCAATTTCAACATTATAGGTCATTTTCAAAAGTCAACAAAAAGGGACTTTAAGTCAAAGGCCATAACTTGATATTGGTAAATCAAAATGACATGGGACCAAAGACATTGGTTAGAGGACTCAAAGACCTTTCCAAAATGTCCAAGAACATGAGAAAAGCTTAAAAATTGAGCAAGTTATGCCTTGTAGAAGTTGGGAAATTTTTGGATATTTTGAAAAGTCAACATTGATTCAAATGACCTAAAAATGCTAATGGGCCCATTTTTCTTCCATGATTCATCATTCCAAGCATGTGCACGACCACTTGGCCCAAAGGGAAGTATTTTCTCATTTTTTTATTTATTTATTTGAATTATTATTCATATTAATTCATTTAAATCATTTAAATATGTGAAAAATATATAACTTGACCTAATAAATCTTTTCATGCATGTTTTGCCCTCAATATTTCGTGCACATTCAAAAATAGGAAGATTTGATTTGATTTGAGCATAATTGACACAAGAGCACATGGAAAAGATTGAAAACATAATGGAAAAAAATCAAATATTCAATCAATGATTACAAGAGATTTGGATCCAATTTGTTAACCTAATTGATTCATATATATGCCAGGATCATAAACCTAATCATAATAACCTGAATGCTGCGCTCAAAGGCCATGGACAAACTTGGAAAAATTCTCTAAAAAGTCAAAACTGAAATCATTGTTAAAGGTTGATTCAAGGCACGAAATTTATTCCAATAGCTTCCTCAAGGATTACTGATCACATTCCAATCACAAACTTCCATCAGAACCTCAAGGATTGGTATACAGAACTTGAAATTTTTCATGAAATAAGCATAATCGTATTTTGGTTTTCAAGCACAATCATTGCATTTTTTTTATGGATTATTACTCATTGATGGATTCTGATGCTAACTGTACCATTTAATTGTGTTTTTGTGCACTCAATACGATTCACCATTATTGAGCATTAGGGTTTTTCAGCTTTTGAATTAGGGGTTTCCAGGTACGGTAAAATTGGACGTTCTCAGGACCATAATTGGATTCAGCGCATGAAGACGAAGATGATGGAACCCTCGCGCTCAATTTATGAGCGTTGAGGGGCTAATCGCTATTTTCTCAAAGGACCCATTCTGCAACGCATAGAAAACCGTGGTCTAAATGTTTATGTTTCAGGAAAAGTGAAGAAGACGAACTCGTGGCCATCAATGGTTGGACGTTTTGAAAGTTCGCGCGCTGACTCCCACTAACCTTGTTTTTCTCTTATATTATTTGATTGTTATTGTATATACAACACGCGAAATTGGCACAGACGGCAAGCATAAGGATTGGCAAATCTCAAGACCTGGGTTCGAACCCCAGGTCTTCAATAATTTCTATATTATTTTTCAATAACGTTTCCCATGCAGCTTCAGTAACATAGACGCATCATATGCCCCAGATCAAGTCTTGCCACGTTCATCTGGAGATCTAATCAAAGGCCAAGAATCAAAGAACATGTTGTGCCCTGGTCCACGCTCCAGCATAATACTCAAAAAAGGTCAAAAAAGGCCAAATTCATTGGGCCAGAATTCCTAAAATACACCTCCATATTGGGGCCTGAACCCCCCCTGGTTTGCAATTTTCCTCATATTTTATTTTTTCAATTATTGTTTTATTTATTTTATTGTTTTGATTTAATTAATTATTTTTTACAAAATACAAAAAATGCCTAAAAATCAGAAAAGACAAAATATAATAAATAATTTTTATTTCTAATATTTTAATAAACAAATTGCACGTACATAAATTAACTTTAAATTAGGGTTTTAATATTAATTCTTTTCACAATAAGATCTAAGAAATATAGAATTAGGTTTAGTCAATGTTTTATTCTTTCTTTTTTTTCACCATAATAATATTTATTTTCTATTTATTTATTTTCATAATTAAAATTGTACATAAAAAAGATTAGGTTTAATTTAGGTCATATTTTAATATTTTCATAACAAATTTAAAAGCCACTAGAATTAGGGTTTGCATTTCATTTTAATTTTAATTAATTCTCTTTTTTTTTTCATTAAATACTAAAAAACACTAAAAAACAAATTCTTGCTTTCTTTTAATTTTAATTTTTAATTCCTCATTAATTTTAACTTTTGCAAAAGGGTCCAACGCCCATATTATTAATTCTTTTATTTCGCATATTTATTTAAATAATTATGTATCTCTCCCGAAGCTTTGTAACATTTACTTCTTGCACTTTTTAATTATTTTCTTTACTTTTCTGTCAAATCGGGTCCGGTTTAATTTTGGCGATATGGACCCGCGCCATTTGTAATAGCTTTAGATTTACTTTTCCCGCAAATATCTTAACTGTTAAATAAATGCATGTAAGAATGAATGGCCTAAAATAAAAACAAGCGTAGAACACTTTAACATGACAAGACAAATACAAATGAAAACGACACACGAATCGCACACACCACCCCTAGCGTACGCCTCACTGTTGCCTTGCCTCGAAAGGTGATCGTCGAGTAGAGGATGTCTTAGTAAGTCCTCATGATCCGGGAACCTGGCATGAGGGTAGCTTCTAAGGTGTCTTCCTATTGCTCTGGTGATCACCATGTCCCGAACCTTCGAATTGACCCGAACACCTCCAACGGTGGTGCTACCTACCTCTCAATGGTGGGATGGCACTACTTTAAAGGACATTTACACAGACGAATTCCTTAGGGTAGGTAGACGACTCATAGATACTTGCTCTCTTCAAAAACAAACAAAAATCTTTTCACACCGACACTTTTCAAAAGCTTCAAAGCAATTTTTTCAAACACTCTGACATAAGAGTCGATCTGAAATTTTCAAAGAAACTTTTTAAAACCCACAGTTGAAAAGCAAACAAAACATTTTGAAAACACAATGAGCAGGTATCTAAGAGCCCATGGATAACCATGGATAGAAAGGGTGCTAACACCTTCCCTTTCCATAATCTACCTCCCGAACCGAGAGCAATCTCTATAAGGAATTTTTCTGTGCTTTTGTCCTTTCCATTTGGAGAAAATAAAAGACGGTGGCGACTCTTGCTTCCGCGACATTTCGCGAACCAGCGTTAAACAGTCAGTTCCAGATCCACCGATCACAGAGTCTTCTTCCAGATACAGAAGGACAGATTCTTCCTCTGGATACAGAAGATCTGAAGGCTCCTCCAGTAGCAAAAAGCCAAACACCAAATACATCATCTGCTATGAGTGCAATGAGCAAGGACACTACAAGAGTGACTGCCCAAAGCTTCAGAGGGAAAAGCCCAAAAAGAAGTTTGGAAGAGAGAAGAAGAAAAGTCTCATGGCCACATGGGATGACTCTGACTCGTCTGAAGCTGACTCAGAATCAGATGATGAAAGGGCAAACATAGCTCTCATGGCTAACATTTCAGAAGATAGTGAAGCTTCTGAATCAGACTCAGAATCAGACACTGAAGAGGTATTTCCTAACTTTGCTGTTAACTTTACAAAGGCTGAACTTGCTGAAAGCCTTAATGAGATTCTGGAACGTTATCAGCAAATTAGAGCTAAATTCAGAGACCTGAAAAGGAATCTTGAATCTGACTCTAATAAGTCTGAGAGTCTCAAATTGGAAAATTCTGAGCTGAGAAATAAGATTTCAAAATTAGAAAACACTTTACAAAACTCTCAGAAGGAACCAATTTCTGAAACTCCCAGCAACGCTGATGAGATCATCAAGGAGTATGATCACAGTTTCCAGAAGTTCCTAGCTAAAAGCATAGATAGAAGCAGAATGGCTTCAATGATCTATGGAGTTAGCAGAAATGGCAGGAAAGGAATAGGATACCAAGGTAAGGTTCCTACACCAAAGAATGTCATGGACGTAACCATTAAACACACTCCTCTGAATTCACATTTTGTGTATGGTCACACACATGATATCAAATATACTAGCAGTAAGCACTCTGTGAAACCAAAATTCAACCAGAGTTTTGGTAAAACTAACAAATCAGGACCCAAGAAAATCTGGGTACCTAAGGATAAAATAATACATGTTGCAGATATCTTTAGCAGCAAGTCAGAAACACCAGTCATGGTACCTGGACTCTGGCTGCTCACGACACATGACGGGAAGAAGGCATATGTTCCAAAGCCTGGAACTTAAGCCTGGAGGCCACGTTGGCTTTGGAGGCAATCAGAGGGGAAAGATAATTGGCTCTGGAACTGTAGGTAATGGAAATCTTCCCTCTATTAATAATGTTCTGCTAGTAGATGGATTGATGCATAATCTGTTATCCATAAGTCAATTAAGTGATAACGGTTATGATATAATCTTTAATCAAAAATCATGTAAAGTTGTTAGTCAGAAAGATGGAACTATCCTGTTTAATGGTAAGAGGAAAAACAACATTTACAAAATCAAACTTTCTGAACTAAAGAGTCAGAATGTAAAATGTCTTCTGTCTGTTAACAACGAGCAGTGGATCTGGCACAAAAGATTGGGGCATGTTAGTATGAGAAGAATATCTCAGATTAACAAACTCAATCTGGTCAGAGGACTTCCTAATTTGAAGTTCAATTCAGATGCTCTGTGTGAAGCATGTCAGAAAGGAAAATTTGCTAAACCTTCTTTTAAATCCAAAAATGTTGTTTCTACCTCTAAGCCATTAGAACTTCTACACATTGACTTATTTGGACCAGTTAAAACTGCTTCAGTCAGTGGTAAGAAGTATGGGTTAGTAATCGTAGATGACTATAGCAGATGGACATGGGTAAAGTTCTTAAGACACAAGGACGAGTCACACTCTGTGTTTGTTACCTTCTGTAACCAAGTTCAGAATGAAAAGGATCTTAGAATCGTTAAAGTCAGAAGTGATCATGGTGGAGAATTTGAAAATAAAGACTTTGAGTCATTCTTTAATGACAGAGGCATTCTGCATGATTTCTCTTGTCCTAGAACTCCCCAACAAAATGGAGTTGTAGAACGAAAGAACAGAACATTTCAAGAAATGGCCAGAACCATGATCAATGAGACAAACGTTGCTAAGATCTTCTGGGCAGAGGCAATAAACACAGCGTGCTACATTCAGAATAGAATCTCAATAAGACCTATTCTGGAAAAGACTCCATATGAATTGTGGAAGAACAGAAAGCCCAACATTTCATATTTTCATCCATTTGGATGTACTTGCTTTATATTAAATACAAAGAATTATTTGAACAAGTTTGACTCTAAAGCACAAAAGTGTATTATGTTAGGATACTCTGAACGCTCAAGAGGGTACAGAGTATACAATACAGAAACACAGATTGTGGAAGAATCAATCAGTGTTCGTTTTGATGACCAGCTTGACTCTGAAAAGTCAAAGCAGAATGAAGTTTTTGCAGGTATAGAAATTGAATTTGCAGGTTCTGAAGACAAGTCATCAGAAGCTCTCAACACAGACATTCCTTCAACGTCTGAAAGGAGCACTGCTAGAAATCCTACAACAGCTGCTGATCAACCTCAGAAGAAATTACCCAGAAGCAGCTTGGATCACCCAGAAGAGACTATCCTAGGAAGAAAGGAAGATCCAATCAGAACAAGAGCAAGCTTCAGAAACTCTGAAGAAACACTTATGGGACTGGTGTCTCTGATTGAACCTTCTTCAATTGATGAAGCACTTCTGGATAATGACTGGATTCTGGCAATGCAAGAAGAGCTGAATCAATTCACCAGAAACGACGTATGGGATCTCGTTCCCAGACCAAAAGGATTCAACGTCATTGGAACAAGATGGGTGTTCAGAAACAAGCTAAATGAACAAGGTGAAGTCATCAGAAACAAGGCACGACTGGTTGCACAAGGTTATAGTCAGCAAGAGGGGATAGACTATACAGAAACCTTTGCCCCAGTCGCCAGGTTAGAATCTATCAGACTTTTAATTTCATTTGCTGTTAATAGAGGCATCACTCTGTATCAGATGGATGTCAAAAGTGCATTCTTAAATGGTTATGTAGAAGAAGAAGTTTATGTACACCAACCCCCAGGTTTTGAAAATACAAAACATCCAGAACATGTTTTCAAACTAAAGAAGTCACTGTATGGTCTGAAACAAGCTCCCAGAGCTTGGTATGAAAGGCTAAGTAACTTTCTGCTGGAAAATGAATTCACCAGAGGGAAAGTGGACACTACTCTATTCTGTAAATCAGTTAAGAGTGACATCTTAGTCTGTCAAATTTATGTTGATGATATTATTTTTGGTTCTACTAATCCTTCTCTTGGAAGAAAATTTGCTAAGTGTATGCAGGCAGAATTTGAGATGAGCCTCATGGGGGAACTGAAATTCTTTCTAGGAATTCAGATCAATCAAACTCCAGAAGGAACTTACATTCATCAGAGCAAATACATCAGAGATCTTCTGAAGAAATTTGACCTCTCAGAATGTAAGCCATCAAAGATTCCAATGTATCCCACGTGCATTCTGGAAAGAGAAGAGGTAAGCAAAAATGTAGAACAGAAAGTCTACAGAGGTATGATTGGTTCTCTCCTCTATCTGACTGCTTCAAGACCTGACATATTATTCAGTGTGTGTATCTGTGCTAGATTCCAATCAGATCCTAGAGAATCTCACTTAACAGCTGTTAAGCGAATTTTCAAGTATCTGAAAGGTACTACTAATCTGGGTTTGTTTTATAGAAAATCTAGTGATTACAACTTAGTAGGCTACTGTGATGCTGATTTTGCTGGAGACAGAGTGGAACGTAAAAGTACTTCTGGAAGCTGCCAGTTTCTGGGAGAAAATCTGATTTCTTGGTCCAGCAAAAGGCAATCAACAATTGCTCTGTCAATAGCAGAAGCTGAGTACATAGCAGCAGCAGGATGTAGCACACAAATGCTCTGGATGAAAAGTCAGCTTGAAGACTTCCAGATTTTTGAGAGTAACATTCCTATACTTTGTGATAATACTTCTGCTATTTGCTTAAGTAAGAATCCCATTTTACATTCTAGAGCTAAGCATATAGAAATAAAACATCACTTCATTAGGGACTATATTCAGAAAGGTATTTTGAACTTAAAATTTATAGATACAGACCATCAATGGGCTGATATCTTTACTAAACCCCTTTCAGAAGATAGGTTTAATTTCATTCTGAAACATCTCAGCATGAAAGTGTGCCCAGAGTGAAAATGTTTTAACTCCATATATTTACCTTCAGAATGTAATTATTTCACTGTGAACTTCTGATCAATCTCCTTTCAGAAAGATAGAACATGCAGATTGTATCAGATGCAAGTCTAAAGATCTGAGAGTCTAAAGCTCAAAGACAGACGTGCTGATCACTACATCAAACAAGTGTCATCCAATCATCAGCATATCTCTGAAGCAGAACGCGTGCACGCTTCTGAGAAGGCAAAGCGCTGATTGGGTGCATTGAGACACATGTCTGGTAACCGTTTTTAAGTATCTTTCTCAAATCCCCCAAAATCAGCAAGCATTTAATGAAAAGTAATCATGCTTTTAAATGGCAATCATGATTTTTCTCTCTCTTAAAAACGTTTATCTTTTCAAAATAGTTTTGAAAACTCTATTTAAGCACATTAATCTCTCATTCTTATTCTTTACGCTTTCTCACTAATACTCAAGCATTTTCTGCATATTTCTGTGTTCATCTCTTGCAACCTATTTTCCATCAGTTTATTCTCAAAATCCTTTTAGCGTGAACATGGCAACCTCCAGCAGCGTTTCTGCAGGTAATCAGAAGAAAGCATCATCTGAGCAATATCAAGTGCCACTCAGAACTCTCCTCACTCCGGTGAAGAATCTTGAAGTGCTTTCTGAATTAATCATTGACTTTGAAAGCTTGAAGGAGAACGGTTTTGACCTAACTGAAGAAGTTAGGGCTCAAAAGTGGGAAAGGTATTTCGATAGGTTGGTTGGACCAACATTCCCAATGCTGGTCAAGGAATTTTGGATTCACGCCAAGGCTTCAACACATCTAGTCACCTCCTTTGTTATGGGGAAGAAGATTGTGATTACTGAAGATCTCATTGCAAGGCTAATCGGTCAGAGTGATGGTGGCGTCCGTTGTGTGGACATGGCTGAAAGATGTGCTGATATAGGTGTGGTAGCCAACAGGATTTTCACTCTTGGGATGCCCAGCAGCAAGATTAAAGATCTGAAGGATCATTGCAGAGTGTGGGCTAAGATTATTCTGGGGTGCTTCAACCACAGGAAACCAACCAGTTCTCCTGATTACATAAATGTGGATCAGCAGTTTCTGATCTACTTTATTAATCAGAAGATAAAGATCAATCTGGCTCACTTCCTGTTCAACCACCTCAGAACAAGTGTGAAAGAAACAAGGGAAGAAGAAAGAACCAAGAGGGATTGGATACCTTTTGGAAGGTTGATATCAGATATTCTGACAGAGAATAGGCTGATTGAGCATCTGATAGAAGCTCAGGAACTAAGCACTATTGAACCAACAATTGGGAAACCTCTGAACGCAAAGAACCTGAAAAAGATGAAGCTGATAGAGAATATTCAGAAGGAACCCAAAGCTACTTCCACTGCTGATATCTCCAGCAGAAGAGTGCCTCTGAGTGATTTTCCGTTATTTTCTGAAATTGAATCCAAACCAGAGGTGATTCTCAGGTACTTGGATGCGTGCAAGGCAGATGGTACAGATCCAAAGCTGAATATCAGAGATCTGCATCAACCTCAACCAGAAGTGACTCTGAAGAAGACAAAGAAGAGGAAGGCGCCATCAGAAGGATCATCTCAGCAGACTCCAAAGAAAAGAGGTATTTCATCTGCTGCCCCTGTTTTAAATTCTTCTACTATTCCAGCATCTATCCCTCCTCAAACCTCTCATAGAATCTCAATCCCCATCCCTACCATAGATGAAACTGTACAAGAAGAAGACCCTTCTGAGGCATTAAAACTCAGAAGACCTAGAACCAAACACCCCAAACAACCAACAATTTCAACAACATCAGCACTTGACCAAGTGCTGTCTGATATTGATCAACATGCCTCTGATCAACCAAACTCTGAACCACAAAATGTTCCTCCTCCACAACCAGAACAACAGCAATCTGCTGAAGAACCAGAACAACAACAACCACTCTCAGAAGAACCTCTGATCCCTGAGCAATCAGAGATTCCAACTCCCTCTCCCCAACCAGAAATTAATCCACCATCACCACAAACAGAGTTTCACCACTCTGAAACTCCTTCCCCTCATCAATCTGAACCTCATTCACCTCAACCATCACCGCTGGAAATTCAGCTGCCATGTGGAACAACTGTTGTCATGCCCCAGTTACCATCCTCATCAGAATCGACACCACCAAATACTCCCAAAACACCACCCACTCCAATCGAAATATCTGACTCTGATACTCCTTCTCCAAAACAAACAGCTGCTCAGAAAACCTCTGAAAACCCCAGCAGGACCTTCATAGACTTAACCAGCCTTGACCGTCTTGCTGATCTGAAACACAAAATTGCCATCCCAAAACCAAAGCAACCAGATGTTGGCTCTGGTTTTATGAATTTTCAAACAGGTGTGCTGCAATGGATTGCTTCTTTGAAGCAAGTCTGTCCTGGGATGATTGACCCAGCTGCTTCTGATCAGCTCTGGTCACAATTCAGACTTTGGGTACGTGCTGAAGCCCTCAAGTTGCAGGATATCAACTATGAGCAGGCTCAACAAAATTTCAGCAAGCTTCTGAATGAAGTTGGAAATCAGCTTCTGAAAGAGGACGTGCTCCATCTGGACAGTGAACCTTGGTCTGAGAAACAGCAAGCTGCAAAGGTGCAACCATCAGAAGAAGACAAGACCATTCAGGCTGAAGAAAGTCAAGCAGAGGATGTTGCTGAAAGTTCTGAGAAGCCTCCTCCTTCTGATGCTTCTCAAGCTGCCTTGGACAGGCAGACTCTGGAAGAACTAAGGCTGAATGACATGCGTCTGCAGCAGCGGATGGATGAAAGCGATCAGAAGATGAAAGAGAGAATGGATGTGCAGGACAGCAAGATTGACACTGTTGTCAGCATGGTGCATAAGCAGAATGAGACTGCTGAAAAGATTCAAGCCATGCTGGAGAACCTGTTCACACGCTTGCCTCCTCAACCTTAATCTTTTTTTTGCATGACCTTTTTCATGTTTTCCTTGATTTTCTGATGCACTGATTGAATATGTTTTGTAATATTTTCTTGTTTTGATTCTGAACTATCTTAATATGATTCGTTTTTCTGATCTTAATTATTTTAACACATCACCAACACTTTTTGATTGCTGACAAAAAGGGGGAGAACAAGAATGATATTTAAATCAATAACGGCTAACTAGACAAAAATTCTCAAACATTCTAACTCTATTACTTGAAATGTTTTTTTTTCTGTTTTGCTTAAAGTCTACAGGCACAAGGAAGCTCCTGGACACTCTGAAGACTAGAAACTCTGATCACTATGAAGTTCTGATTCAAAGCAAAGCTCTGAAAAGAAAAGCTCTGAAGCTCTGCTCTGACATAAAGCTTCTGATAAGTCAAAGACTCTGATACTCTGATGTTCAAAGAAAGGCAAAAAGATCTGATCCTGAAGAACACGTATAATCAAAGGGAAGTAATAAACTCAGGGGGAGTATTTCCTTACTCCTTATTCTTTTGCTTCTTATTCTGCTACATATTCCAGATACCTTTTCACGTTATTTTCATTTAAAATATCTAGTTTTTGTCATCATCAAAAATGGGGAGATTGTTAGAACAAAGTTTGAATCTACTACCCTATATTTAAGTTTTGATGATAACAAAGTGAAAAGATATAGTATTTATAAGTTTCATGTATGAACTATCTGCTGCCTAAAATTATTATGTTCTGACTTGCAGATTCTCTGATTGAAATAAGCAAGATCACATCTATTCAGCATCAGAACTTGATTTCAGACACCAGCATCAGAAGTTACTATATCAGAATGATAAAATCAGATGATCAACTCACGTACATGCTGAAGCCTGATGAACAAGACTGCGCTCAACACTCTGATAAAGAAACACAATAGTTCATCAGCAGCGAAGCAGAGTCAGAATGAGCCAAGCCAGAACTTGCATTAAGTAAGCAACGGTACTGTGCATTGAAAGCAAATTAATTCCAACGGCCTCATTCCAGACAAGATCTGCTCAATAAGGAAAGCTTGTTATTAGCATTGAATCAAGAATATTGCATCCAACGTTCATCATCTCAGTGCTATATAAACAAGGCTTTGAAGATTGAAATGGTTAATGCTCTCCAAATCTCTACACGCACAAAAGCTAAACCATAATCTTCGTTCTCTCAGTTTTGCTAAACCATACACTCTGATATTCCATTACTGTTTAGCAATCTAGTTTCTAAGCTTCAATTTGTGTATACATCACAGTTGTGATAAAGTTTTGTAGAAAACATCCACACACATAGTTTTATCTCTTTGTAAGAAAGTGTTACCTTGACAAACCGGGTTGTGGTTTGAATCAAGAAGGCTTTAGCAGTTGTTAAAGCAGTCTGTAATATTCAGTTGAATATAGTGAATTAAGACCTCGTTGGAGAGAGGCGAAATCACCTTGACGGGTGGACTAGAGTAGTTTGAGATCAAACGAACCAGGATAAAAATATCTTGTTCATTGCTTTAGATTTCAGTTTTACAATTCAACCCCCCCTTCTTGTGTTTTTCACCACTTCAAGAACCATAGGAAATTATAATCTCAAAAGCGGACGTCTGAGAAAAACCTGGAATGGAATTATCATCTCACGCACCGTCGGGGAGAGAACCATAGGAAATTATAATCTCAAAAGCGGACGTCTGAGAAAAACCTGGAATGGAATTATCATCTCACGCACCGTCGGGGAGAGAACCATAGGAAATTATAATCTCAAAAGCGGACGTCTGAGAAAAACCTGGGATGGAATTATCATCTCACGCACCGTCGGGGAGAGAACCATAGGAAATTATAATCTCAAAAGCGGACGTCTGAGAAAAACCTGGGATGGAATTATCATCTCACGCACCGTCGGGGAGAGAACCATAGGAAATTAAAATCTCAAAAGCGGACGTCTGAGAAAAACCTGGAATGGAATTATCATCTCACGCACCGTCGGGGAGAGAACCATAGGAAATTATAATCTCAAAAGCGGACGTCTGAGAAAAACCTGGAATGGAATTATCATCTCACGCACCGTGGGGGAGAGAACCATAGGAAATTATAATCTCAAAAGCGGACGTCTGAGAAAAACCTGGAATGGAATTATCATCTCACGCACCGTCGGGGAGAGAACCATAGGAAATTATAATCTCAAAAGCGGACGTCTGAGAAAAACTTGGGATGGAATTATCATCTCACGCACCGTCGGGGAGAGAACCATAGGAAATTATAATCTCAAAAGCGGACGTTTGAGAAAAACCTGGGATGGAATTATCATCTCACGCACCGTCGGGGAGAGAACCATAGGAAATTATAATCTCAAAAGCGGACGTCTGAGAAAAACCTGGAATGGAATTATCATCTCACGCACCGTCGGGGAGAGAACCATTAGGAAATTATAATCTCAAAAGAGGACGTTTGAGAAAAACCTTTGATAACTTCTACTGAGTCTTCATCAGAAAAATCTGTTTGGGGTCGATTTAGCTGGATTAGAGAAGGCCTTGGACTGGATAAGAAATCTTTGGAGTCGATTAACTGAACCGGTCTAGGTCTTGAAATATGATGGAGAATTTAGCTGAATCTTTCCTGAAAGGTAAAGGTCAGTCATATGCAATGCATGATATGGATCAAGCAATGATGTTCTCAACATAAATGAGATTTGTAAGATATGATGCGTATATGCATGCTATAATGATGTATGTGATGTTTAGGAATGTATGTTTTTCGTCTAGGAAAGTAAATCCTTGACGGGTTCCGGGAAGTCACTCCTTGGTCGATATTGAAGAATAAGCTTTTACTTCCGCTGGGGATGATAACTGCAAGAATACCGGTAGGAGAAGATAACTCCGTTGGGGAATAACCTTGGCGAATGAATAATTCTGCGGGGAGAAAAGTACTCTAACGATCTTGCTAGGAAGCAATACTCTGTGGGGAGAGAGATGCTTTGCTGAGTGTTGATAATAGCTTGCTGGGGATATCTTTGCTGTATTGGAAGTGCTGATAGACTTCGCTGGGGGTAAGAGGACTGTGTTGACGACGACCTTTCCGTGGCTTTTGGCTGAGGATAACCCAGTTATATCCTGTTAAGGAAATAACTCTTTGAATAAAGCCGGACGACGCGTTCGTGCTCTGCGAGGATAAGCTTCCAGAATCTACCGGGGATAAGCTTACTGCTTGGGGAGATGACTTCCAACTTTCCGGGGGAAACTGGATTGGACTCTCCTGGGGGAGTTTTGAACTGTGGGGGAAGTGATTCCTTTGAATGTCTGGTATACCGTCGGGGAACAATCTTTAGGTCAAGACTGCCGGGGATGCTTGTTAAGAATATGTATATTGCTGCTGGGGAATGTTGAGATCTGCTGGAGGATACTCAACTTCCTTAAGACTTGATAACTTTGCCTGGAGAAGAATATACTGCTTGCTGACTTACTCTCTGGGGAATTAAGATGTACTGGTTATGTTCTTTAGCTGAACCTACCTTGGTACCTTGGAGGATAGAACAATTAGATTTCTTAGACCACTCTTTATTGCCCCTGTCTCTGAGGTGGGAGAGGAAGACCTGAGAGGTGCTGATAGCTTGTTGATGGACAGACCTTCTTCTGGTAGGCAGGTGACAGGATGGCAAGACATAGTCGTACGCTTTAATCCCTAATTTTTGCCTGGACCGCCCTTTCGGGTTTTCAGTCCACCGGGATACCCATTTTTGCCCAAGCCGCCTTTTTAGGTTTTCGACTTGCCGGGTGTACAGATTTTTTCATTTCATCCCTTATTTTTGCCCGAACCCTTTTGGTTCGTCGGGAAGCCCTTATTTTTGCCTAGGTATGTCAACCTAGCGGGTCTTTGATTGTGCGTAGTATTTTTTCGACTATGTCCGTTCTCAGAAAGTAAGGAGTTGCCCCTGTTAGAAGTGTTCTGTCACGCCACCAGAAGGTATTTGCTCAGGCGAGATTCGTTGCTGGAGTGCCCCAAGTGACTCAGGCGGAGATTTGCCCCAGGCGGTTTGGCCTTTGAGGGATTCTCCGAATCTTGATTGGACTGCCCCAGATGATGGACCATGATCATGTCGTGCCCCTTGATTGGAAGTACTTCTGTTCATTAGGCATTCGTCGTGCGAATTTCTATGTTGTTCAAACAAAAAGTCATATGCAAACAAAGTTATGTTAAAATGCAAAGCCTATGCCTGTCTTGAAGATTTTGAAAATGCATTCTTTTCCATAAAACAAATGAATGTTTGTAAAACGTGATGTCAACTCCGTATTTACCGTAGACCTTAAGGAGTCAGGATACCTTTCGTACAGTATGCTTTCGAACTAACCCATGCTTCAGCTAGGACTTTTAAGGGTTATAACGTGGCCTGGTTTACGGTTTAAGAAACAAAGGATAAAGGCTCAAATTATTTGTACCCACCCGCTCTTCGTGATATTCTTCAAACCTAAGCTCAGTTGATCGTGCGTTAGACTTTGTTGCGTCTTTGCTTTGATATACCAGTGACAGTTCGGATACTGAACATTTATTTGAATAGGCAGTCATCTCCTTTTTTTGTTGAGGGTTGGTAAGACCTCTTTCTTGTCTGATTTTTTTGTTATCCCTTTCTTTTTTTTGCCTGAACTGTTTCCTTTTTTGGAATTACAGTCAGCGGGATGCCCCAGTTTTGTAAGTCTCCTTCATGGGTTTTGACTTAATGGGTTTTTTTTGTTTATTTTGAAAGATAATGACTGCCTTTCTTTATTGATCATTCGGAACCATCACCGTTTTTTTTTGTAAGGACCTCTTTGGTGCCATTCGTTATGCACTTAGATCAACTGAGAGACTACCCTGCCCCAGGTTATGATTAAGGGTTTTAAATTTCGAAAAGAAAAACTCCTACTTCTTTGGCTCAGAGGGGTTGACGAGGGATTATCATCCTTATAACTCCAGTGTTTAGGGATTGAAACAATGCCTGTACCTCATCAGTGGGGTCTGTTCAAAAGCATACCATAGATTATGGTATCATTTTCGTCATCCTCCCTCAAGAGGCTTAGAATTGTTAATTAAGAGTTGATCATCAGAAAAAATATGAATATAATTTGCATTTAGTGAATACGAATATATTGTTTCAGAACAGACATATGCGATGCATTAATGAAATAACAATGTTTAACATGAGTAAATGTTCGAACAAAAGAGAATTGCAACTTGAACATTCGAATGAACAAAAATTTCTCACTCCTAGCCATGTTTTGGAAAGGGAGCAGTGATCACATGGGGAGTCTTGGGTACTTTAAACTGAATCTCTCCAGCGTCGATCATGTCTTAATCTTGTTTTTGAGAGGCCAGCAGTTGTCCGTAGTATGCCCCGGGCTATCAGAATGGTATGCGCACCTATCGTTGGGATGATAGTTAGGAGAAGAAGTGTTTGGATTCCGGAGAGGAGCCCTTAAGGTGATCAGCCATGCCTTCAACATTTGTTGTAGTGCTTGATCCAGCGACATGTTGATCTTGGTGAACTGCCTTTTAGGCTTGTCTGGTTTGCTCTGCTCAGCCCGTTGTTCTGGGCGAGGTCGTTGTTGGACCTGTGAAGTAATAGCAGCTTGGAGAGGCCCAAACCTTTGACTTCTTGGAAGTTGATTAATGACTGGGTCCCTGACTTGGGCTGGTTGCTTCATGTCTTGATGAAGCTGACTGATCATGGCCCTCAGCTCTCCTTGCTCCTGAGCTAAACCTTGAATGAGTGCCCTTTGCCCCAGCATCTGGGTTTTCAATGTGTCTACCTCAGCTTGTAGACGTTTCAGCTGTTCGTCCTTGTCATCTTCAGGACTCTTTCTGATCAGATTCCCCATGAGGAGTGTCATCAACTCTTCCTGCCCCTTGGATAGGCTTAGGAAGATCTCTTTGAACTGAGTCTCTTGAGTGTGAAGGTCCTGGTTATCTTGTTGGGAAGCCATGGCTGAAATAAACAACAGGGAGGGTAAGTGACCTGCAACAAGGGTACCTGTAATGCAATGATATGTATGATATATATGTAATGTTCTCAAGGATCTCGCGGGGTAAACAAAAATTGTTAGAACTAGGAAGCTTGATTGAGGGAACTTCATGTTTGCTGAGATTCCTTCTTCAAGGGTCAAAGGCTCACCATATCAAGTGGGTCATAGCCCCTGACAACTTTGTCTAGAGGAAAATAAATCCTCTTTGCCCCTTGTTGGGATGTTTGATTCATCATGACCTGCATCACAAGCCCTTGAGATCCTTGAAATGGGTTAGGATGTATGCAATGATATGATGTCATGATGCATGGGGTAATATGAATAAACCCTGTTATGAGCCCTTATTAAGGACTATAAACAGAAACCTGCAAGAAACTCAAGTAAAACCTGTCATGAGTCCCAATTAAGGACTAAAAACAACACCTGCAAGAAACTCGGTAAACCCTGTTATGAGTCCTAATTAAGAACTGCAAACCAAAACCTGTAAGAAACTTAGTATACCCTGTTATGAGTCCCTATTAAGGACTATAAACAAAACCTGCAAGGGAAACTCAAGTGTCAGATAACAAGTATGCAAATAGTCAAGTACGAAGGCACACAAGTCACACAAGAGAAGCCCTTAGAGTTTAGGCCAGCACGAGGTCTAGGTGTTACCCTCTTTCAGTTGGTTGGTTCATACCTGTCCTATCAAAGTAACCGGGTTCTTAAAGGATCCCAATATCATTGACTACCCTCAATCGGTCATAACTCCAGCATCGCAATCTTTTCTTGCGGCCAGAACCATCACGAGAGTTTAGCCTCAATGGGCGTAGCATACTGCTATTGTTCTAATGGCCAAGTTGGGTCATTTAAGGTTCTAAGGTCTGTTGGTGCTTAATGACTCCTTGGAAGACCCATATTCTCCCTGTTTCAACACGAGGGATATCGGTACAGACCAAGGCGCCACACCAACGTAGCCACTGCTTCACCCATGTCGGTATACGCCGGACAGGTCCCTCACAGCTTATGCTACCTAAACAGGGTATCCCCAGATCCGGGTTAGGATCTATGTAACTCCCATGCAACCCACAAATTTAAAGCAAATAAGTCAATACATTTGAAAACACAGTTATGAACTAACCCTAAGGTACACCTCACTTTAAAGGATCCCCAGCAGAGTCGCCAGTTCTGTGATCGGTGGATCTGGAACTGACTGTTTAACGCTGGTTCGCGAAATGTCGCGGAAGCAAGAGTCGCCACCGTCTTTTATTTTCTCCAAATGGAAAGGACAAAAGCACAGAAAAATTCCTTAAAGAGATTGCTCTCGGTTCGGGAGGTAGGTTATAGAAAGGGAAGGTGTTAGCACCCTTTCTATCCATGGTTATCCATGGGCTCTTAGATACTTGCTCATTTGTGTTTTCAAAAATGGTTTGTTTGCTTTTCAATGTGGGTTTTAAAAAAAGTTTCTTTGAAAATTCCAGTTTGACTCTTGTATCGGTCCTCGAGAGTGTTTGAAAAATTGCTTTCGAAAGCTTTTTGAAAATGTGTTGGTGTGAAAAGTATTTTTTGATTTGTTTTTGAAATTAGAGCAAGTATCTAGAGTCGTCTACCTACCCTAAGGAATTCGTCTGTGTAGATGTCCTTTAAAGTAGTGCCATCCCACCATTGAGAGGTAGGTAGCACCACCGTTGGAGGTGTTCAGGTCAATTTGAGGTTCGGGACATGGTGATCACCAGAGCAATGGGAAGACACCTTAGAAGCTACCCTCATGCCAGGTTCCCGGATCATGAGGACTTACTAAGACGTCCTCTACTCGACGATCACCTTTCGAGGCAAGGCAACAGTGAGGCGTACCCTAGGGGTGGTGTGTGCGATTTGTGTGTCATGTTCATTTGCATTTATCTTGTCATGTTATTGGTGGTCTACGCTTGTTTTTATTTTTGTCCATACATTCTTTCATGCCTTGATTTAACAGTTAAAAATATTGCGGGAAAGTAAAAATTCTAAGCTATTACAAAGGCGCGGGTCCACATCGCCAAAATTTCTCGAACCCGATTTGACAGAAAAAATAAAGAAAGTAAAGAAAAGTGCGAGCAATTAGTTACACGGCTTCGGGAGAGATACATCAATATTATACGGAAGAAGAAATAAATGTGCGAATTGAAATTTAAATCGAAACGAGGGCGTTGGACCCTTTTTAACTAAATTAAATTAAATGATGCAATTAATTAATTAAAAAGAAAAGAAGTTGTTTTTGTATTTTTTTGGTATTTTATGTTTTTTAATGAAATAATTAATTGATTAAAATTAAAATAAGATGCTAACCCTAATTCTAAATATTTTTAATTTATTAAGAAAAATGTTGAAGTTTTTAACCTAAAATTATCCCTAATTAATTTACATGCAATTTAATTATAAAAATAAATAAAATAAATAATATTAAATATTTGATTATTATGAAAGAAAATAAAATAAAAAGATAAAAAATTACTTAAACCTAATTCTACTAATTTTAGATTTTTATTATGAAAATATTATAATTAACCCTAATTTAATAACTAAATGAATTAATGCAATTTATTTATGAAAATACTAAAATAAAAATATTTATTATTTTCTAGCTTTTTCTGATTTTTTTTAATTGTTTTGTGTTTTTATGAAAAAAATAATAATTGAATTATAAGGAATTAATAAATCAAAAAATATACAACAATAATAAAAAAAATGAAAGAGATAGCAAACCTGAGGGGGGTGTTGTCCCCAATTGTGAGGTTTTTCTCTAGTAATTCAGGCCCATCTATTGCAAAGCCTGGTGGACTTTTTGATTAACATGTGGCACGTTTGACCAAGCTCCATGTTGTTCTTTCAATCAGCGCCTTTGGATTGCTCTAAACGTACGCGTGGCTGGCTTGATTTGGGAGATGTATGGTACTCCTTAAGGTTGAAACTGCATGGGATTAGCTTTATGGAAAAAATATTGAAAGAGAGGGGGACCTGGGATCGAACCCAGGTCCTGAATGTCACCACTAACCAGCTTTGCCAATTGAACCACTTGAAATCTTTGTATATTAAATAAATAACAAATATAATAAATAAAACAAGAGTTAGTGCTGATTCTTCGCGCGAAAATTTAAACAGGCCAACCACCGTGCTCCACATCATCATCTTCTTCCTTATTGTTTTATTTTCCTGAAAAATATAAAACATTGGCAACGGTTTTCAAACGTTGCTATAGGCACTATATTAGAAAATAGCGAATAGCCCAGGAGGGCTCATAAATTGAGCGCGAGGGTGCCGTCTTCTTCGTCCAAACGCGCTTGTGTCAATGGTGGTACTCAGGGGTTTCAATTTTTCCATATCACGAAACGCCCAATTTCAAGCTTCACAAACCTTAATCTGCATCCATGGTGAATTCGCATACAGTGCATAATAATCCAATCAAATCATATGGTTAGCTTTGAAACACATCACTGAGCATGAATCTACAAATAAAATGCCATGAATATGCATAGAATGTAAAATACGATTATGAGAAAAAGTAGAAAAAGCATGGCTTCTGTACAGTGTTTCAAGGGGTTAGGGACTGTGTTCTTGATCCAAACACGTTGCTTGATGTCCCAGGAATGCAATGGGATGAGTCTCGTGGCTTGAAACGACCTGCAAATAAGTTTTCAGAATTGGAATTTTTTTGCAAAAAGCTTGAGTTTGATAATAGGGTTCTTGCGCAGCTTAAATGGTCTGTTGCATTAGGTTTGTGTTCTCTACTTATGTAAGAATGATTTAGGTCAAAAATCTGATCAAAAGAATCCAAGATTTGATTGTTCAATATTTGATTTTCAAGCATTATTTCTTCAATCTTTTTCATGCAATTTGATACCAAATCATGCCAAAACTTTCCAAAAATGATCATGCACGAATCTTAAATGTCCAATGAGAGTATTTTCTGCACAAAGAGATTTGATTTCATTAGTTTTGTATTTTTCATGTATTTTATTTAATTAAATGAATTATTAATAATAAAAAATTCAAATAAATAAATAAAAATGGAGAAAAACTTCCCTTTTGGCCAAATGGTCGTGTGCATGCTTGGGACAATGAATTGTGGAAGAAAAATGGGCCCATTAGCAATTTTAGGTCATTTGAATCAATGTTGACTTTTCAAAATATCCAAAAATTTCCCAACTTCCACAAGGCATAACTTGCTCAATTTTTAAGATTTTCTCATGTTCTTGGACATTTTGGAAAGGTCTTTGAGTCCTCCAACCAATGTCTTTGGTCCCATGTCATTTGGATTTACCAATCTCAAGTTATGGCCTTTGACTTAAAGTCCCTTTTTGTTGACTTTTGAAAATGACCTATAATGTTGAAATTGATAACTTTTTGTGAGAGCATTTCTTGGACTTGAAGTATGAAGATGAGTTGTAGGAAATGTCTTTCTCTTCAAAATGAGCTTTGGATGGAATTTTTCTGATAATCCATGTGAAAGTTATGCCCTGGTCAATTTACAGTTGACTTTTTCAGCTGTCCAAATAAGGAAACTTTTGCATCTTGATGATTTTTGAGCCAAGCTTTGAGAATCATGATCAAGCATTGATCAAATGATCTTTAGGGCTTCAAAATGAGATGTTTGATCAAAAATTTGAACTTTTGACTGTCAAATGACCATTTTGCCTCTGCAGTTGACTGTAGTGCAATTAGGGTTTTTAACTGTGCAATTTTGTGCTGAAAGTCTTGAAACTTGATATGAGGATGCTTGACCATATTTGTAGGCATGTGGGACTTGATTGGACTCTTGGAAACTTCATTTTCTTGACCAGAACCAAAACCCTAATTTTGACTGTTCAGGAGGCTCTTGCACTGTGCAACCCTTGGGGAATTTTGAAGCTTGACTTGGCAAATCTTTGAAGAATATGGGAGGGCAAATTTTGGGGTACAACACTAAGCTACAAAGAGAAAGACCAAAGAAAAGGTTTGGAAGAAAGAAAGGCATGATGGCCACCTGGGATGATTCAGAATGTTCAGAAGCTGAATCTGACTCAGAAGATGATCATGCTAACCTAGCATTTATGGCTACCACAGCAGATGACGATGACTCAGACTCTGGTTCCGAACCAAAAGAGGTATTCTCTGAATTCTCTAGAGACGAACTAGTAGAAAGCTTATCATAACTTCTTGAAAACTACAGTCAACTTAAAATCAAATACAAGAAACTCAAAAAGAATCTTGCATCTGATTTTGAGAAACTTGAGATAGAAAACTTTGAACTTAATGAAAACAATTTTAAACTCAAAGAGGAAGTTCAAAAAGTTCAAAATATTTCTATTTCAGATTCTACTTCAAGTTCAAGAGATATTCTTAAATAATATGACTCTAGTTTTCAAACATTTCTTTCTAAAAGCATAGATAGAAGCAAAATGGCTTCAATGATCTATGGTGTTAGTGGAAATAACATAAGAGGAATTGGATATGAAACTCCCAAAGGGAAAGAAACATATAAACCTAAACCTGTTGAGGAAATGGTTATCACATATAAACCACTGCACAAACAATTTAGTTTTGGGCACACACATGATATCAAATACACATCTCACTCTGAAATTTTTTATGTTAAATCAAAGTTCAAACAGAACTTTAGAAACGCTAACCAAAAAGGACCCAAAAAGATATGGGTACCTAAGGAGAAAATAATATATGTTGCAGATGTCCTTAACAGCACAGTTGAAACACCAGTCATTGTACCTGGACTCTGGATGCTCACGACATATGACGGGAAGAAAGTCTATGTTCCAAAGTATGGAACTTAAATCTGGAGGAGATGTCAAATTTGGAGGAAATCAGAAAGGAAATATTATTGGTTCTAGAACCATTGGAAACAGTAACCTTCCTTCTATAACTAATGTTCTGTTGGTAGAAGGATTAGCGCATAACTTGTTGTCCATAAGTCAATTAAGTGACAACGGTTATGACATAATCTTTAATCAAAAATCTTGTAGAGTTGTTAGTCAAAAGGATGGAACAATCCTTTTTACTGGCAAGAGAAAGAACAACGTCTATAAAATTGATTTTTCTGACCTTATAACTCAGAATGTAAAATGCCTTATGTTTGTTAGCGATGAGAAATGGGTCTGGCACAGAAGATTGGGACATGTTAGCATGAGAATAATATCTCAAATTAACAAACTCAATCTAGTCCGGGGACTTCCCAATCTGAAGTTCAACTCAGAAGCTCTGTGTGAAGCATGTCAGAAAGGAAAATTTTCAAAACCTTCTTTTAAGTCAAAAAATGTTGTTTCTTCCTCTAGGCCGTTGGAACTTCTTCATATTGATATGTTTGGACCAGTTAAAATTGCATCCATCAGAGGCAAGAAGTATGAATTTGTCATTGTTGATGACTACAGCAGATGGACATGGGTTAAGTTTTTAAAACACAAGGATGCGTCACATTTTGTGTTCTTTGACTTCTGCATCCAAGTGCAAAATGAAAAAGAGTTTAGAATCATAAAATTTAGAAGTGATCATGGAGGAGAATTCGAAAACCATTATTTTGAATTTTTTTTTAAAGAAAATGGCATTTATCATGATTTCTCTTGTCCTGGAACTCCCCAATAAAATGGAGTTGTAGAACAAAAGAATAGAACTTTGCAAGAAATGGCCAGAACCATGATTAATGAAACCAATATGGCTAAACACTTCTGGGAAGAAGCAAGGAACACAACATGTTATATTCAAAATAGAGTCTCTATAAGACCTATTCTTGAAAAGACTCCTTATGAATTGTGGAAAAACAGAAAACCCAACCTTTCATATTTTCATCCTTTAGGATGTACTTGCTATATTCTGAATACTAAAGATAATCTGAACAAATTTGATTCTAAGGCATAAAAGTGTTTTCTGCTTGGATATTCTGAACACTCAAAAGGCTATAGGGTATACAACACAGAAACTCTGATTGTTGAAGAATCAATCAAAGTCAGATTTGATGATAACCTTGGCCAGCAAAAGCCAAAGCAGAATGAAAATCCTGCAGGTACAGAAGATCATCTTATAAACTATGAAGAGTCAGAAGCAAAGGACAACTCAGAAGATCCTTCTATTGCAAATGCTCTGGAAAATCTAACAATTTATGAACAAACCTCACAGAAAAGATTCCCCGGAATCTCATCAGCACATCCAGAAAATGTGATTATTGGAAAGAAAGAAGATCCCGTCAGAACAAGATCCTCCCTCAGAAACAATGAAGCATCACTGTTTGGATTGGTTTCTCTGATTGAGCCAACCTCAATAGAGGAAGCCCTGCAAGACAATGATTGGATCCTAGCTATGCAAGAATAACTAAATCAATTTTCTAGAAATGATGTGTGGGATCTAGTGACAAAACCTAAAGGATTCAATATCATAGGAACAAAATGGGTATTCAGAAACAAGTAAAATGAGAAAGGAGAGGTTGTTAGAAAAAAGGCATGTCTGGTTGCACAAGGTTATAGTCAACAAGAAGGAATTGATTATAACGAAACTTTTTCCCCAGTCGCCAGGTTAGAATCAATTAGATTGTTAATTTCTTTTGTTGTTCAACATAACATCTCCTTATATCAAATGGACGTTAAAAGTGAATTTTTAAATTGTTACATAGAAGAAGAAGTTTATGTCCATCAGCCTCCGGGTTTTGATGACTCAAAATATCCAAAACATGTTTTTAAACTGAAAAAGTCTTTGTATGGTCTGAAACAAGCTCCCGGAGCTTGGTATGAACGTCTAAGTAACTTTCTTTTAGAAAAGAATTTTACCAGAGGGAAAGTGGACACTACCTTATTCAGAAAATCACTTAAAAATGACATTTTAATTTGTCAAATATATGTAGATGATATTATTTTTGTAACTTCTAATGTCTCTCTTGGAAGAGAATTTGCTGAGTCTATGCAGGCTGAATTTGAGATGAGCATGATGGGAGAATTAAAATTCTTTCTGGGAATTCAAATAAATCAGACTCCAGAAGGTACTTACATACATCAAACAAAGTATGTTAAAGAACTTCTGAAGAAATTCTAGCTATCAGAAAGTAAAGAAGCAAAGACACCAATGCATCCTACATGCATTTTGGGAAAAGATGAGTTAAGTAAGAAAGTAGATCAGAAACTCTACAGAGGTATGATTGGATCTCTTCTCTATTTGACTGCATCTAGACCAGATATATTATTCAGTGTATGTTTATGTGCAAGATTCCAATCAGATCCTAGAGAATCTCACTTAACTGCTGTTAAGCGAATTCTGAGGTATCTGAAAGGTACTACTAACTTTGGACTGTGTTATAGAAGATCCATAGAGTTTAAACTAGTATGTTATTATGATGTTGACTTTACTGGAGATAGAATAGAATGAAAAATCACCTCTGGAAGCTGTCAGTTTCTGGGTGATAACATTATCTCATGGTACAGCAAGAAGCAAGCCACTATTGCACTATCAACAACTAAAGCAGAATATATATCTGCTGTTGGATGTAGCACTCAGATGATCTGGATGAAGAGCCAGCTGGAAGATTATCATCTCTATGAAAATAAGATTCCTATCTTCTATGATAATACCTCTTCTATTTGTCTTTCAAAAAATCCTATCTTACATTCTAAGGCAAAACATATAGAAATTAAACATCATTTCATAAGGGACTATATTCAGAAAGGAGTTTTAAGTTTAAACTTCGTAGACACAGACCATTAATGGGCTGATATTTTTACTAAACCCCTTTCTGAAGATAAATTTAAATTCATTCTGAAACACATCAGTATGGAACTTTGTCCTGAATGAAACTTTTTTTCTCTATATATGTTTTCAAAAGTTTTGAAATGAATGTTATGATTAACAACTCTTCAGAAGTTAGAAGAGGAGTTACTTCAGAAACCATCTATAATGTTCTGAAATGTGTCTAACGTTTCATTACAAAAATGGTTCAGAAGTTCATTACATTAAAACAGTTGTCACACGCTATCCTTAGAAGTTGAACGTGTGTTTCAACTCTGAAAGGTCACGCATGCGTGCACTTCTATTGAGACGCAGTTCCTAGGTAACTGTTCAGATTTGATCAAATCTCACGCATCCCCTCAATGTCATATCTCATTAATTGCTTGTAATGATTAATTTTTTTTTCAATTGCTCTAAATTCTTTAACTGTTTTATTACTTTAAAATTCTTTTTCATAAGTTATAAATACTTTGCAAAATATCTTTTTTACTTTTTACTCTCGTAAATCTGAGCTTTATTTTTTCCCATTTTTTGTACTTCTGTCCTTTGACATCTTCTATATAAAAATCTTTTGAATCTCTTTATTTTATTTTATTTTGCTTTTTGATTATGACAAAAAGGGGGAGAAAATGTGATTTTGGTCTGATCCATGATAGAAGTTACGGGACTAAGTCTCAAATATTCCTAATAAAATACAAAGTTTTTTTCCTGTTTAAGAGATATGCGGGTACCACAAGACTCTGAAAGACTAAGCTCTAAACATCATCTGGTAAAGATCTGCTAAAGAAACTCTGAAGAAGAGATCAGGAGCTCATAAAGAAACTCTGAAAGAAAAATATCCCAAAGCTCAGAAGAACAATCTCAGGAAGTTTCTATTATGCATTTAAGTTCTCTTGTTATTTATTTCAGAAGAAGAAATATTTATCTCAGGGGGAGATTTTCACTCTTGTACAAAAAAATTTTAAATCAAAATCTGAATTGTTTTGTCATCATCAAAAAGGGGGAGATTGTTAGGAAAAAGTTTGGTTCTAATCATATCTTAGAGTTTTGATGATAACAATGAAATAAATTTTGTATAATATATTTTATACTCTGATGTGCATGTTTTCTAATTTAGATGATGTTCTGACTCAAGCAATCTCAAAAGTGAAACATCATTCTACGCTGAGCAGAAAAAGGATAAAGAAGTTCCTAAGAAAGTTTATGTAAACGCAAGTCTGAAGCAAACACTGAAGGAAGCACTCCAAGGCAAACTCTGACAAAAAGTAATCTTAAGCAACCTATGATAAAGCTAGCTGAAGCAAAGATTTGAAAAAAGCACGCTGAAAGCAATATCTGATAATGCAAGCCGAAGCAAACTCTGATGAAGAAAACTCTGACGGAAGAAGTGATATAGCAAACTCTAATAGAAGAAAAGTTAAAGAAAACTCTGATAGAAGTAAAGTGATATAGCAAACTCTGATAGAAGAAAAGTTAAAGCAAACTCTGATAGAAGAAAAGTGATATAGCAAACTGTGATAGAAGAAAAGTTAAAGCAAACTCTGATGTTGGAACACTGCAAGAAAACTCTTAAACTTCCAGAGACAAGCTCTGACAATACCGTTGATCATTTAATGCTAAGACGGATAACGCACTCAAGTGGTACTATGCACGAGAGCATTGGAAACATAAAGATCAAGCTAACACGCATCATTAATGCATACTCTTTCTTCAAGGCAGTAACGGTCTAAAGTTGAAGCTATATATAGAAGACCATTTGTTTCAAAGCAAGGTTATTGATCCACGCAAAATATACTGAAGCTCACTATCTTTCATTCTTGTAAACTCTTTGTATATAGCGGGTAACTCTTAAGTGCTGGAAGAAGTTGATTGAATTGGTATGTACCATTTGAACTTGACGTTGGTAATAAAGCTTTGCGGTAAGTGATCCAACGGGACATAGTCGTAGGCTTTTAATCCCTAATTTTTGCCTGGACTGCCCTATCAAGTTTTCAGCCCACCAGGATACCCTTTTTTTCCCAAGCCGCCTTTTCAGGTTTTCGACTTGTCGGGTGTGCAATCTTTTGTATATGTCCCTAATTTTTGCCTAAACCCTTTTGGTTCGTCGGGATGCCCTTATTTTTGCCTAGGCCAGTCAACCTAGCGGGTCGTTTTTATGCGTAGTATTTTTTGACTATGTTTGCGTTCAAAGGGTGTGGGAAATCTTCACCATCCATGGTGGTTAGTATCATGGCATCGCCCGAGAATATTTTCTTAATAACAAATGGCCCTTCGTAGTTGGGATTCCATTTTCCCCTGGGATCACCTTGCGGTAGAATGATGCACTTTATTACCAAGTCACCAGCCTGATATACTCGATGATTGATCTTCTTGTTGAAAGCCTTGATCATACGTTTATGATACATCTGACTATGATAGATAGCTGTCAGCCTATTTTCGTCAATCAAATTCAACTGATCCAACCTAGTTTGAATCCACTCATCTTCTCCTAAGTCTGCATATTTCATAATCCTTAGAGAAGGAATCTGAACTTCGACAAGCAGGACAACTTCCATACCATAAACCAAAGATAATGGGGTTCCCTAGTTTATGTTCTAGCCGAAGTTTGATAGCCATGAAGAGCAAAGGGTAACATCTAGTTCCAATATTTGTAGGTCACAACCATCTTTTGCACAATCTTCTTTATGTTTTTGTTGGCGGCTTCCACTGTGCCATTCTTCTTTGGTCTGTATGGAGAAGAGTTGTGTTGCTTGATCTTGAACTGCATGCAAAGTTCAGTAACCATAGTGTTGTTAAGATTGGCACCATTGTCAATGATGATTCTTTCAGGAATACCATACTGATAGATGAGCTTATGCTTAATGAAACGAGCCATAACACTCTTGGTAACTGAGGCAAATGAAGCTGCTTCAACCCATTTTGTGAAGTAGTTTTCGTACCCTAAATTTGCTCTACCTTTTTTTTTACTTTTGTCTGGCTTTGAACTTTTCATCCCATTTGCATCATTTTTATTAAGTCGTTTGCATATCCCGCATCTCATGGATTCAGGCGCCTTGGTTTGAGGCATTAGGTTTGTGCCATCCTTAGATTTAACTTTGGTTTGAGGTTTTCTTTATCAGGTAAAAGGAAAATTCATCTGGTTCTCGATTATTGGATCATGGAATGAATTTTTAAGGTGTCATGGATTTCTTTCTCATCAAGTTACAAGGTTATTTCTCACTCAAATTCATCAGAGCCTGGATTAGGGTTTATTTCCCTATTGTTGGCAAGATGCTGGGGTTTTGGATCCCTGGTTTTTGTGAAGATGTTTCTTTCACATGCCTCAAGGATAACTCAAAGTCAAGTACATTTGGTTAGGAATTTCATCTCCTCGCACTTCAAGTTTTCTTCTTAAGATCTCTAAGTCACCGAGTCAAGAGTTTGAAGTTTAAGTTGACGAATGTGGAATTTTGGCATAACAAATAAGATGGGAGGTTCATGATGATCAAGGCGTTGTTTTTGTTGCTTCAGTTGAAAGTTACTGGTGGTTTGGATATCAGAATTATAGTTCTTGTTGAGAGTGCAAGTTTGGTTTGGACGTGATAGGAAGAGTGAAGTTAGAAGACAAGGCATTGTGTTTTACTTGAAATACGAGTTACAAAGGTCGTGTTTGATTTCTTATATTTTAAGTTACAAAAGTGAGTTATTATTCAAATCATCCAAGTGGGAATTTCCATTTTTTACCAAGATTCAAGAAGTTGTTTGATTTCCATACAACAAGTTTATCATTCATAACAATTCAAAGAAATATCATTCAAGTTACATTTTGTATGGACAATATACAAAAGGGATTACAATGTGAAATACAAGTTACATTTGTTTGTTTACAAAGAAAAAAAAGAAATAAATGTTTGTTTCTTCAAGTCTCTTTGCTTCATCTTCAAGCCACTCATTCACTCCTCGCCATGGCTTCTTCGTCTTTTAACTTTTCCTCGACCGTCCAATTCTCGTGTTCATGAAATAAGAAAAAGGAAAAAGTTAGTAAATAATCAACATGTGAAAGTTCCAAACAAGAATTAATTGTTAAAGAGGATTTTGTATCTCACCATTAGGGTTTGCATTTGAAATCAGAACTAAAAGGGTTTGTTTTTAATCATGGGCTATCTCCTCCTGCTTTTGCAAATCACAAAAAGTGTGGGTTTTTGGTTCACAAAAGGGAAAAGAAATGTGCAAATATTTTTTTAAACTAACATACAGCAAAACAAATACAATCAACAAAGCAGCCCAAGCAACAAAACAACGCAGTAAAACTGCAGCACAGCGGTCCAAGGATGCAAACAACAATAATAGTCGTCGAACAAAAAACAAGAAGCAACATAACAACATAGAAACAAACAGACAGCAACGATCGAACGAGCCAAACCTGCAGCAAAGCTTCCAAGCAAGGCATCATAGGCTGCTAAAATGACATAACAAGTCAGCAACAGCAAGTAAAAAACAAATAATATAGCAGCAAATCAAGGGCCATAACTAGCAAAGCCATATGCATCATTTTCCTTAAATTGCAAATCCTTCAGAAATTGTCAAAAAAGAAAAGTAGTTTGAATAATTGAAAGATAAATAAGAAAGAGACAGGTTTAGAGAGATATCACCTAACCCAAAGAAGCAAAAACCTCTGCTTTGCTGCTATTTCATCCTCGTACCAAAATAGACAAAAACAAAACCTACAATTTAAAAGCACAAAGACAACAATACAATTGTATTCAAATCTCATACATTTCCCCTCCCAATTTTCACCTTTTCTCACATATAAAAACAACATCAGATGCACACGAAAAAGAGAGAACAGTGTTAGAACAAAGTTTGGTTCTAATCATATATTAGAGTTTTGATGATAACAATGAAATAAATTTTGTATAATATATTTTATAATTTGATGTGCATGTTTTCTAATTCAGATGATGTTCTGACTCAAGCATTCTCAAAAGTGAAACATCATTCTACACTGAGCAGAAAAAGGATAAAGAAGTTCCTAAGAAAGTTTATGTAAACGCAAGTCTAAAGCAAACTCTGAAGGAAGTACTACAAGGAAAACTATGACAAAAAGTAATCTTAAGAAACCTCTGATAAAGCTAGCTGAAGCAAAGATTTGAAAGAAGCACGCTGAAAGCAATATCTGATAATGCAAGCTGAAGAAAACTCTGATGAAGAAAACTCTGACAGAAGAAGTGATATAGCAAACTCTGATAGAAGAAAAGTTAAAGCAAACTCTGATAGAAGAAAAGTGATAAAGAAAACTCTGAGAGAAGAAAAGTTAAAGCAAACTCTGATAGAAGAAAAGTGATATAGAAAACTCTGATAGAAGAAAAGTTAAAGCAAACTCTGATGTTACAACGATGCAAGCAAACTCTTAAACTTCCAGAGACAAGCTCTGACAATACCGTTGATCATTTAATGCTAAGATGGCTAATGCACTCAAGTGGTACTATGCACGAGAGCATTGGAAACATAAAGATCAAGCTAACACGCATCATTAATGCATACTCTTTCTTTAAAGCAGTAACGGTCTAAAGTTGAAGCTATATATAGAAGACCATTTGTTTCAAAGCAAGGTTACTGATCCACGCAAAATATAATGAAGCTCACTATCTTCCATTCTTGTAAACTCTTTGTATATATTGGGTAACTCTTAAGTGCTGGGCTAATATCTTAGTAATAAATCACAGTTTGTGATATAGCTTATTAGAAGCATTCTGATTCACTACTGTTAAGAGATAATCTTTGTAATTGTTCCTTGAGATACCAGTTGGGTAAGATTTCTCAAGAGGGATAGGACTAGTTGAGTCTTAGAGGTGTTAGTCACAACAGTTTGGTTGTGCATTGTAATTGTTCCTTGAGAGACTAGTTGGGTTAGATTTCTCGAGAGGGCTAGGACTAGTTAAGTCTTAGAGGTGTTAGTCACTTGAAGTTGGCTTGTGTTAGTAACAATAGTTTGGTTGTGCATTTGTAATCAGTTTGATTATAGTGGATTAATTCCTCGTTGAGAGAGGCGAAATCACCTTGGCAGGTGGACTAGAGTAGTTTGAGTTTCAAACGAACCAGGATAAAAATACCTGTGTCCTTCCATTATTATTGCGCGAGAAAAAGGAAAAACTTATTCAACCCCCCCCCCCCCTTCTAAGTGTTTTCTCACCCATCAAATAGTAGAAAAAATCCATTGTTCCATTGCAAAGGGGTGAGATAACTAAGCGACAAAAACTGCAAAACTAAGAGAACCGAGCCAGCAAAACCAAGAAAGAGGGGGGTTTTTCCAAGCCAGAAAAACAGCAAGAGCCAAAAGAAACCAGAGAGAACACAGGAGATCACAACATACAAACACACAGAAAATCCCAAAGAGAAAAACACATAAAAAATGTACACTTTCCTTACACTTTTTCATAGCTGTAATCCTGAAATCTCACTTGCATTAAACAACAACACATATTTTGCACCCAGTATGCACATTCATCTACAAACCCATAACAACACACCGACAACAACAAGTTTTTTTTGGATCTCAGTAGAAAAAGGGGAAATTCAAGTTTACCTGTCGAAGTTTTCCAGAAATGAGAACTCGTCGGACTAGCTCCGACCGTGTGATTCTTTCTTCTTTAGGTACCACTCTATTTATTACCTTGCCTTGTTGTTATTGTCTACCGCTCAAATTTGTTGTTGTTGACTGTTGCTATAATTACTACTTATCTTGTTATTGTTGTAAATATGAAACTTTAAAACTGAAAATACAAGCATGTCATAAATCATTAATCGCCAGCTCAGTTGAATAAAACAAACAGAAGAAAACCAGCATACAAGGTAAATAAATCATATAAACACAGTTATACATGTATTTTAAACCTGCAGATAAAATTTTTCGATCCATTGCCTAAACCTTGTTTTGTTCTGCTTTCAGCAAATGTTGACTATGCTCAAGATTTATTCTATTCTTGTTTTCACGATGACAAACTCTCCTTCAAAACCCCCTCCCTCTTTATGCCTTTCTCGATGAAACTTCATATGTTTCTTCCTCTGCTCTCGAATCCTCACTCCTCCCATCCCTAATTCCGTCCATATAACCATTCTCCAGAACGCTCTTGAACGCAACCACCCATTCAATTCTACTAGAATCACTAAATGGGGACTCAACAATCTCACTGTTGCAACTATTCCTGATGTTAATTTTCAATCTCACTTCCAGAAGCCCTACATCATCCATCCCTATCTCTACACAGCACACACTGTCATCACTTTCAATTGCAACCCTATCAATATTTGTTTCTCAGCAATAAATCTGCAAGAAAAAAAGAGCAAAGTCTCATATTTCAGCGAATCACACTTTGTTGTAATAAACTCAATCCCTACGTACCTTTATCAAATGTATCTTTGTCGCCCTCAGTCATGGCAGCAATTCGCTCTGATCGCTGCCACTGCTTCTAATGTACGGACGTTACGAAACAACACCTCCATCATCTAGTCACTTTTTATCTTCTCCATAGATCAAGCTTCGTCTTAAACCCAAAACTGAACTCTTAGAAAGGGGCGAAATCTATGCGTTGTGCTATGATTTGAGGTAAACTGCACCATGCTACGGTACAAAAGGACACGAAGAACTTGAAGGAGATAGAACCCAGACCGGTTGCATGAAGAATTTGAGAGCGAGAAATTGTTTGTGAGGGGCGGAGTGAGGCCGAATGTTTGTGGTGCTATGAGAGGAATTGAGAGGTAATAGAGAAAACAGGGAAAGCGTTGTGTGATCGGTGGATCTGGAACTGACTGTTTAACGCTGGTTCGCGAAAATGTCGCGGAAGCAAGAGTCGCCACCATCTTTTATTTTCTCCAATAGGAAAGGACAAAAGCACAGAAAAATTCCTTTAAAGAGATCGCTCTCGGTTCGGGAGGTAGGTTATAGAAAGGGAAGGTGTTAGCACCCTTTCTATCCATGGTTATCCATGGGCTCTTAGATACTTGCTCAATGTGTTTTCAAAATTGTTTGCTTTTCAATTGTGGGTTTTAAAAAGTTTCTTTGAAAAATTTCAGTTCGACTCGTACGTCAGAGTGTTTGAAAAATTTGCTTTGAAAGCTTTTGAAAATGTGTTAGTGAAAAGATGTTTTGATTTTGCTTTTTAAGATTAGAGCAAGTATCCTTGAGAACCTACCTACCCTAAGGAATTCGTCTGTGTAGATGTCCTTTAAAGTAGTGCCATCCCACCATTGAGAGGTAGGTAGCACCACCGTTGGAGGTGTTCGGGTCAATTCGAGTTTTAGGGACGTGGTGATCACCGGAGCAATAGGAAGACACCTTAGAAGCTACCCTCATGCCAGGTTCCCGGATCATGAGGACTTACTAAGACATCCTCTACTCGACGATCACCTTTCGAGGCAAGGCAACAGTGAGGCGTACCCTAGGGGTGGTGTGTGCGAATTGTGTGTCGTTTTCATTTGATATTTGTCTTTTGTCATGTCATTGTGATCTACGCTTGATTTTAATTAAGGCCATTCATTCTTGCATGCATATTTAACAGTTATAAAGTTTGCGAAAAAATAAATCTAAGGCTATTACAAAGGCGCGGGTCCACATCGCCAAAATTAAACCGGACCCGATTTAGCGGAAAATAAATAAAGCGATAAATAAAAGTGCGAGAAATTTAAATTACAGTGCTTTGGGAGATTTACATAATTATAATGAACGACATAAAGTAAATGTGCGCAATTAAATTAAAACAATGGGCGTTGGACCCTTTTACAAAAATATTTAAAGTTAATGAATTAATTAAGGAGGAATTAAAATTAAAGATTTAAAAGGAATGTTTTTTGGTATTTTTGTATTTTTTAGATTAAATAAGAAAAGGATTAATTATAATTAAATTAAAATGTCCAAACCCTAATTCTAACATTTTTTTAAGTTTATTGGGAAAGAATTAAATTAAAACCTAAATTAAACCCTAAATTATTTATGTACAATTTTTAACCATAAAATAAAATAATAAATAAATAATATTGTGAGGAAAAGGAAAAATTAAAAAGATATAAAAATTATCAATTAACCTAATTCTACATTTTTTGGATTTTATTAAAAAGGAATTAAAGTTAAAACCTAATTAAACTAAATAATTTACATATTAATTTGTAAGAAAATAACTATTATTAATTATATTTTTCTTGTCTTTTCTGAATTTTATATTTTTGCAAAAAATAATTACTGAATTAAAATAACAAAATAAATAAAATAATAATTAAAAGGATATAAGGAAAATAATGAAATTAGCAAACCAGGGTGGGGTGTAGTCCCAAAATTGGAGGTTCAGGCCCTAGAACATTGGCCCATTTGCTTCATAATCCGTTGACTTTTGGAATCACGTATGGTGCATTTGACCAGGGTTTACGTGTTCCTTAGATTCTTGGCCGTTGATCTAACGTTGGGATGGACGTGGCACGCTTGATCTGGATGGAATATGGTGGTCCTTAGTGCCAGCGTTGCATAGGAACCTGCATTGAAAAATAATATGGGAATTTGCAAGACCTGGGATTTGAACCCAGGTCATGAGAGTCATATGCACGTATCCCTGCCAACTGAGCCACTGAGATTCAATTAATATATTATGGCCAATAAATAATAAAAAGAAATAACAACGCCTTAATGATTCAGCGCGCGAAATTCAAACGCACGAGTCACAGGTTGACACGCTTCATCGTCTCCACCCCCACTGTAAAACAAAGTCCAATGGCAACGGTTTTCAACGCGTTGCAAAAAGGGATCTATTGAAAAATAGCGATTAGAGCCATGAGCTTCATAAATTGTTCGCGAGTATGTCTTCTTCTTCGTCTCTAAACGCTGAGTTCAACCATGGTATTCATGGGTCCTAATTTTTCCTCTACGCAAAAGCCCTAATTCCAGAAACCTGCAACCCTAGAATTCTCGCATGGCCGATTCATATATATGGCACAAAAATGCAATCAAACGCATTGGTCAGCTTAGAAACATCATTATGAATATGAATACATAAATAAAAATGCAAAAATATGCTTGAATCATGCTATACGATTTCAGAAGTTTTGAGGTACAGTTTGACTTAGGGGTACCAATTCAGGGCGTTTTGGTTGATGTTAGTGATTGAGAATCGTTCAATGATGTCTCAGGATGATGATAGGACAAGAATTGAAGCTTGAATCGACCTAAAAACTAGTTTTCAGTTTTTGTTTTCTTGGCGATTTTTTCAAGTTGGTATGTGGTTTCTGAGCGCAGCTTGCAGTCTCTAACCATTAGGTTTTGATTCCTGAATATGTATAGAGCATATTAGGTTAAGAAAGTTGTACAAAATCTCTTGCCATGATGATTTCAATCTTTGATTTTGGAAGATCTTTTTTTGAATCTTTTTTCATGGTTTTTGGTTCAATCATGCTCAAATCTCATCAAAACTTGCCTAATTGGGATATGCACGTGATATTGAGAATAAACATGCATGAAAAGATTTTTTTAGGTCAAGTTTGATATTTTTCATGTATTTAATTAATTTAAATGAATTAATATTAATATAAATTCAAATAAATAATTAAAAAATGAGAAAATACTTCCCTTTGGGCCTAATGGTCGTGCATAGGCTTGGCATGAAGAAACTTGGAAGAAAAATGGGCCCAATAGCAAATTTAGGCCTTTTGCATCAATGTTGACTTTTCAAAAATTTCCAAAAATTCCCAACTTCCACAAGGCATAACTTGCTCAATTTTTAAGCTTTTCACATGTTCTTTGACATTTTGGAAAGGTCTTTGAGTCCTCTAACCAATGCCTTTGGTCCCATGTCATTTTGATTTACCAATCTCAAGTTATGGCCTTTGACTTAAAGTCCCTTTTTGTTGACTTTTGAAAATGACCTATAATGTTGAAATTGATAACTTTTTGTGAGAGCATTTCTTGGACTTGGAATATGAAGATGAGTTGTAGGAAATGTCTTTCTCTTCAAAATGAGCTTTGGATGGAATTTTTCTGATAATCCATGTGAAAGTTATGCCCTGGTCAATTTCAGTTGACTTTTTCAGCTGTCCAAATATAGCAACTTTTGCATCTTTGATGATTTCTGAGCCAAATTTTGAGAATCATGATCAAGCATTGATCAAATGATGTTTGTGACTTCAAAATGATATGTTGACCAAAAATTTGAACTTTTGACTGTCAAATGACCATTTTGCCCCTACAGTTGACTGTAGTGCAATCTAGGGTTTTGACTGTGCAATTTTGAGCTGAATGCCTTGAAACTTGATGTGAGGATGCTTGGCCATGTTTGTAAGCATATAGGACTTGATTGGACCTTTGAAAACTTCCTTTTCTTGATCAGAACCCAAACCCTAGTTTTGACTGTATAGGAGACAGTTGCACTGCACAACCCTTGGGGAATTTTGTGACCTTGACTTTGACAAATCTTGGAGAATATGGGAGGGCAAATTTTGGGGTGCAACACGTTGGGTGGCAGGTTTAGGGTTTTCCAACCCTTTTTTTTGTTTCTCAAGAGACTATTGGGTCCGAACCTCTCTGACCCGATCCGGCCCAGCGCGTTTTTATATATGTGTTTTTTTTGTTTTTTTAGTCCTTGTATATAATTTATGGGCCCCTGGAAAAATTTGTTTATCCTTCAGCCCATTCCTAAATGCTAGCTATATCCCCCTTTTGCCAGCAGTCCCCCCAAGCCCAATTTTGTATTTTTATTTCTTAATATTACATTTTTATTTATTTGATAGAAAAAATGATTTTTATCTTCTTAATCAAGTTATAATATAAAATCACAAAAATATATACTTTTAGAATTAGATTTTAATTTTCTTCTAATATTTTTTTTACCTAAAAACCAAAAAAATATATTAGAATATGTTTAAATTAGGCTCTAATTTACTTTTAATTTTATTTGTTTATTTAATTTAATAAAACCATAGGAAAAACATTTAGAATTTAAGTTACTCATTCAAACCTTGATACCATACTCCCTTAGGTAGCTCCATGAGGCGATTAAATCTTGTTTCGATCGCCTTATGTCGAAGTAGACTTTTAGCTCACTTGTACATAACAAACAATTAGGTTTTTTAGTCTCCATCTTAACCTTTTTTCTTTTGTAATTAAAACTTAGCATTCACAAATCAAAAATCCAAAAACACTTTAATTGTTATTTGAATTCATTTAAAACTCCCAAAACACTCGACAAAACAAAACTTCCCCCAAAGGGCATGTTATCTCCATTCTATCGTGGTACCGGCCGTGCCTATTGCTAGAATGTGTGCGTTAACGTCGCCCACTAAAAATCACAAACAAACCAACTATTTTCTAGAGGAACTACGGTGTTCTGATTCCTTCACTAGATACGTAGGAAAAGGGTCGCGAAACCCTCATGAACGCAATAACAAAAAACCATTCCTTTCCCCTTAAGAAAGTATAGTTGTAGATAAACACACCCTTAGAGACAAATAACAAAATGGATCCCATTGAGTATAACGGATGTGAGGGGTGCTAATACCTTCCCCCTCGCATAACCGACTCCCTTACCATTTCTCTTGGTCGCAAGACCGTCTTATCCATTCCCTTGTGGTTTTATCGATATTTCCTCTTCCTTCGGGATAAATAAAGTTTGGTGGAGGCTCTGTTTTCTGCTGGTAGCTTCAGTTGGAGACTCTACTGGGGACTTTTGCGAATCTCTCCTAGTTTTGTTTATTTGTCTTTTTGGGTGTTTATTTATTTGCTTTAATTTGCTTTACTATTTTATTTTTTTATTGCTTTATTGTATTCTTTTGTATATATTGCATATTATGTTGCTACTCACATATTCTGGATACATTGTGATGTTGGGTTGGGTGATTACATTTGATAAGTCATGTACCCAGACTTGGGTTACACTTAGGATTAGGACAGGTGGTATAGTCATGTTAACTTTGGCGGAGTAATCTCGAAGAAGGAGGCATGAAAATCCCCCACTCAGTGGAGGTCCCCTTGAAAGTAGTGATGTTTACCGAGTAATTGGGAAGACATCGTTGCTTTCGACCTGGGAACTCGAGAAGTTGAGGGCCGTAGAACCATTAACCCATCATGGCCTTTTTAGGTGCATTATGGAGACTATGACGGAGTAATCCAGAAGTAGTTGTCACGCGACGCTGCACTCAAACGAGTTTTTCCTGCAAATATTACTGATTGCAAAGTAATTGGGACGTCGGTAATATCCAAAGGAAGAACATAGACTCTGAGATCTCTTTAGAACCTTGTTCGGCAGGTGATAAACCCTAGTACATACCTTATGGGTGGTTACTTTGACTCCATGCCTATGACGTCTGACTTTTGATCATGTTGCTTTCAGCTTATACAAGGGACTACACAGCGGTTATCCAGAATATGTGGAGCTGAGACTTCATGCCATAGCATACCATGACATCTCTGATACGGTGGGAGAACTGACTTGAGGTTTTGCGTTTGTGTTCGTAAATGTTTCGGTTTAGCAAGAGTCACCACCGACTTTTTATTTTATCCAAAGGAAAGGTCAAAAAGCACAGGAAAGACCTTTGAGATGTTTTCTTGGGTTCGTGGGGTAGATTATGAAAAGGGAAGGTGCTAGCACCCTTTTCATCCATGGTTTTCCATGGGCTCTTAGTTACTTGTTTAGATCACTTGCTTTGCTTTTTCAATTGTTTGAAATGGTGCTTTGTGTGGTTTTGAAAGTATTTTGAAAAGAGGCCATCGTTGTGGCAATCTTTGTAATGATTCTTGTTTGAAGAATGTATACAAAGATGTTTTGTCTTTTGAAAAATGTTTCAATGTTTGAAAGTTTGTTTGGAAATTGTTTTGAAATTGTTTTGAAATTGTGTGTGTATTTTTGAAATTAGCAAGGATGTTTTGCAAGAGATCAAGTAACTAGGAGTTGTCTACCCTACTAAAAAGTCTTTCTTGTGCATTTTTAACTCTTTGACATTGTTGTTTTACCATTGTATTTGGTAAACAACCCTATCTTTGGATGTTAAACGAGACGGGCGTGGGTCATCGTATGACCATGATAACAATATTGCCAAGTATCTTTAGCAAGTTTTTGAGGGACTAGATCATTTTTGTTTAGGCAACCAAGATAGCGTCATCGAGGGACTATGATCTTTTGTTTTAATTTTGTTTTGCCAAGATACCTAGCATGTATACCATGGCTATTTTAAGGCAACAAGTGGGTGAAACCCTAGAGATGCTTGTGTGCAAGGTGTTGTCATTTTCATGCATTTTTGGCTTGTGTTAGTCATGTTATTTGTTTTTTTTTTTGTCTTTTGCATACAAACCCTAGTTCTTACTAAGCATGCATATAAAAGCAATAAATGCGTAAAAGTAAATTTAAGACTATTACAACATTATTATGGGGAGAGGGGTACAAGTTTGAATAGGGGGATATTGCTCAAAATAAAACCCTAATTCAACTATTACAACCAAATTGAATTTAATTTACAAATAAATAAATAAACAAGTATTTAAATGTAAATAAATGTAAATATGCAAAAATGTTTTTGGTATTTATTTTATGTATGTAAAATAAATTTATTTAAGTCTTAAAAAATAAGAAAATAAGAATGATTATTTTTGGAAAGGGTGGAAACCCTAATTTTGGTTTAAGAGAAAATATGTTTTATATTATTATTTATATCATTTTTATGTACAAGAAAAATAATAATAATGTACAAAAAAAATGTTAAAAAATAAAATATAAAATATGTGAGAAAATGATATTTTAAGTGTATAACTAATAAAAATGAAAATAGATAATATTTTTTGTATTATTTACAAGTTTATTTAGAAAAATAAGTTATATTATTATTAATAAACTATTTTTATGTCCAAAAAATAATAAAAATAATAAAATAAAATGTGAAAAATTAAAAGAATATTTTTTGTGATTTTTAAAATTTAGAAAAAATAAATAAAGTCAGAAAATATGAAATATGCAAAAAAAATATGAAAAATAAAAGAAATGGGCCAAGGGGGTGCAAATAACAGAATGGGGGGTGTCAAAAGTCAAACAAGCCAGGCCCAGCCCAAGTTCTACTTTGTCCCTAACCTCTGAACAAAAATGCGCGCGCCCTGTACTTCAAACTCTATCTCCTGCATACGTGCTTAAAAACGAAATCCTGCAACATGAAACTTGTAGCTTGTTAAATCACGATTCCAACCATATAAAAACTTGATCTAACTCTAAGAAACCAGGGAGAATTTCAGTTCCCCTAATTTATGACCTAGTTTTTTCAGCAACTTCAACATCCAAATTCTCCTAGCTCGGTTAATATAAATAAGAACTATGCATATGTACAGTTCAAGAACATTAAGGACTACATTTTTGCTTCACAAACCTAAGCCTAAGGATGTCTAAATAAGGAGATAGAAAGTTGGAAATTACCTTGTTCAGTCAAGTTCAAATATGGCAATGTAGGAGTTGTGAGTGAGGCCTGGAGGTCTTTTGAGCTTACTTGATGTTCCTTTGACCTTTCCCAATGATTAGCTTGCTTTGAGATGGCTTGAATCTCCTTGTAGAACTCAACCTGCAAAGCTTCAAAGTGAAAATGGTGAAGTGTGAAAATGGAGTTACAGCTGCTTGAGAAGGGATTGGATAGTTAAGATGGGATGTATGGA
Organism: Vicia faba; assembly: GCA_948472305.1. Lineage (NCBI taxonomy): Eukaryota > Viridiplantae > Streptophyta > Magnoliopsida > Fabales > Fabaceae > Vicia > Vicia faba. The sequence goes on along the minus strand of OX451738.1, from coordinate 271,476,508 downwards.
ATGTGTCTGAAGTGATTCCAAGCAAAACGTACGAGGGAATATGGATTTGGCCAAGGTTCTGCAGTGGTTGCCCTGTTTGGGCAGAAAATGGGGTTTTCTGTGCTTAAGGGTGTTTGAGATGCTATGAGCTCGTGTTTTTGGCTTGGTATAATGTGTTGAACTTGTTTAAAAATGTTATAAGACTTGGTTTTATCAGATTTCCAAGTTGTGTTCACTTTTGCAAGTTGACTTGTTTTTGAAGCAAAAGTTGAAATGACAAAGGCCAAGGTTGTACAAGCTAGATCAAGGTATGCATAGGGTTGGTGAGATTTTCCTGAAGTTTTTGGATGTTGTTTGTATCAAGAGATCAGGTCCAATGCTCAAGAAATACAAAATTGCAAAAAGCATGCTTTATGAAAATGGTATTATGCACTTTATGCCATAAATTGATTAATTCATTGTGCCAAGCTTCAAAGATCAGAATAAGACCATTTTCCATTTTGTTTGCATTTAATTTTTGAGTGTAGAAGAGATTAGAACCTGTAAAACAAGTACAAGCATGCTTATGACAGATTTTGCAACTTGTAGCAATGTACAAAATGCCATGGACAAAAGTGAGAAATGGCCATTTTCTTTCCTTTGATTCTCCCTAACCATAAATGATCTTAGAGAGTTCTTGGAAATTTTGGAAAGCATGTAACATGCTCTACAATCCATCTTAGAAATTAATTTTGAGATTCCACTTGGAACTATGTGCAAAGTTACCATGAAGATAGGTCAAAATCCTACCTAAACTAGGGCAAAATTTCACTAAGTTAAAAGTTTCATGGACCCTTATTCACAAAATCATAACTTGAGATCCAAGCATATTTTGGGAAAACTTTGTGAATCAAAGTTGTAGATTTTGTGGAGGGCTACAACTTTCATGTTGGAAGTTTTGTTTTAATCCAATTGCATCATGGTGAAAAAGTTGGGTAAAGTTGGGAATAAATAAGAAATTTTCATAACTTAGAAAATTCCTAAGTTATGAAAATTTTCCATTTTAAACCCTAATTTTAAAAATTAGGTTTCTTGGTGAACAAGTTTCATTTTTTGACACATCTTGATGAAAAATGACCCTTGGCACTTGATTTTGACCAAAAAGTCAAAGTTTGACTTTTTAGCTTACAATTGATTTTTAATCAGTTGACTGGAAAATTCATCTATCAATCCAATGCTTTTGAGATCTTTTGAACCTTGTGATTAGGTCAAGCTAATGCCATTGAGTCCTTGAAACCATTCTTGAATCCAATTTGCCATTGGCTAGGTGAAAAATCAGAAATTGCCCTTATACAGTCAAAACCCTAATTTTGACCATTTTGCCCTTTTGATGATCTGATCAAATTTCTTGAGGAGTTGTGGTAAAAACTTGATCAAATGGTTCATATGAGTCTATAATGTTGACGTGGATCAAAAAATTATGAGTTTTGACTGTAAATTGGCTACAATTGACTTTTTCCCCAATACAACTGATTTTTAGGTCAACTGTCCAATTGACTGGGCAAAAATTTGATTCAAGGCCTGAAACTTGGTATGAGCAATCTAAGGAGTCCAACATGAAGTATGAAAGTAACATTAGGCATTGAAAGTCCAAAAATACTTGTGCAAACTCAAACCCTTATTTCAGGTCATCAGTGTAAGGAGAGGTCTTGAGCTGAGCAAACCCTAATCTGGTCTAGAGTCGAAAGAGTCTTGTGAGGAGAATCTTGATAAAATGAGAGGGCAAATTTTGGGGTACAACAACATCATATTATCATGTATATATATCTTATGTCAAAGGAAGTCCAAATATAAGTCTCGTTGGTATAGCTTTTCAAAAAGGAAAACAAATTTTCAAAGATGGACGAGTCTTTGGGCTTCCCCAGAAATGAAGATAAAACATTCATTCATAATATCATGCATTCATTTTTCACATCAATAACTCATTGGGGTTCCTTTTCCGACTGACTTCAGTAAACAGCAAAGACGACTTCTCCACATCCCTACCGTACAAGAAGCAACCAACGAAGACTTATGGATCTTTTTGAAGAGAATCAGAATGCTCTCTGCCGAGATATGGACACCATGGGCACTCACATGGATCATCTTATGGAAACCCTTCATGTTGTGATCAACGGTCAAGAAGAGTTACATCAAAGTGTTGTCAAGCTTGCTACTGCTGCTCCCTCCACTTTTGCTAATGGGAGGATTGATAATGCAAATCTCGAGACCTCTATTGGAGCTCCTAGGAATGATGTTGATTATCATCATGATGTCATTAACCTTGATAAACCCCAAGTGAATCTTGTTGCTGGAGTTTCCGAAACTGCAAAAATGTACCATGCTCTCGAAGAGCGTCTCAAAGCCATGAAGGGTATCAAGGATTCTGGATTCAATACTGCTGCAATATGTCTCGTGCCTGAAGTAGTTATCCCTCACAAGTTCAAAGTTCCTATTTTTGACAAATACAAAGGCACTTCCTGCCCAGAGACTCGTCTCTGTTCCTACTGTCGTAAGATGGCAGCCTATGCTGAAAATGAACTGTTACTCATGCACTTTTTCCAAGATAGCTTGACGGGGGCACCGTTGGACTGGTATATGCAACTAGAAAGAACTCATTTCAGTACTTGGGGAGAACTAGCTGACGCCTTTTTGAAACATTGCCATTACAATACTGCCATGGATCCTAGCCATACTCAACTTCAAGGGATGATACAAAAATATGAAGCGTCATTCATAGAGTACGCTCAGAGGTGGTGTGAACTGGCTGCAAGGGTCCAACATCCTCTCTTGGATCGTGAATTGATTGATTTGTTTATGGGTACTCTATGAGGTCCTTATCTCTAACACATGCTCAGTAGTACCTCTACTTATTTCTCTTATATGTTCGTTATTCGAGAACATGTTGAAACTTGTATTAAGGCTGGAACAATCCAAGGTATCCTTAACAATACCAACAACAATGCGGGCATCGGTAGAAAGTTGTTTTTTGGTTTTGTCAAGAAGAAAGAAGGTGAGACTAGTGTTGTCACCATCAACCAAGGAAAAGCTTATGCATATCCTCAAGTCTGATTTCCTTATTTTCCTACACCCGTTGTTGTTCCTAATCAATTTGTTCCTCAAGTCTATGCTGTTATAACTCCAGCACCCTGGATGGCCCAACAACGGCCTTTCACTCCTCAACCACAGTATCTTCCACAACAACAATTTTCACCTCCTCCAACTTATCAACAACAGAATCAACAACCTTAAGGACCGAGAGCTCTACAAAGACAAAGAGCGCATGAAAGAAGATTTGATCTCATTCCTATGGTCTATGCTCAGCTTCTCCCTCAGTTGCTTGCCAATCAGTTGGTTCAACTACTTGAACTTGGTCCACCACCTAACCCTCTCCCTAGGGGGTATGATGTTAATGCTCATTGTGAATTTCATTCTAGTGTCCCAGGCCACACGATTGAGAATTGCAGAACATTTAAATGTAAAGTTCAAGACCTTCTTGATGCAAAGGCCATAAATTTCAACCCTGTTGGTCCCAATATTCAGAATAATCCCATGCCTCCTCACCCAGGAGCAACGGTCAATGCTATTAAAGAAAGTAGTGAACAGACTCTGGTAACCAAGGTCGATGAGATCAAGATATCATTAGGAACTATTAGATAACATCTGTTGAAGCACGAGGTGCTGCAAGAACTCCGTGATTTTTTCTTAACATGTTCTTCTAAACCTGAAGAGCGTATTGGTTTGAAGACGGCTATCCAACAGCTAATGGATGAAGTTTTCCTACAGATAGAGAAGATATGCTGAGAAGAAGAGATTGATGTCTTGGAAATCCCTTATTATCTGAGAAGCTTTTCAGCAACACCAGGTATCCTGTTGACAATTCAGGCTCCTACTACCCAGTAATTATTCAAGCTCCCGCTACCCCCGCAACGATTCAAGCTCCTATTCCTCCTACAAGTAACAACTCGAAGGCAGTTCCGTAGGAATATAATATGGTCTATATTCATGGGAAGAAGTACGAGTGTCCCCCAGTGGTTGACAAGAGTATTACCAACATTGCAGGAACCAGTAACATGACTCGTAGTGGCCGGATCTTTTCTCCCCCACCACCGCCTCCCAAAGAAATTAGTAGTAATTCTCTGGCCAAGGCTAGGGGCAAGTAAGTGATCGATAGCCAGTCTGAATCTTCTGTAGGACAAGAAGCAGAGCAACTTTTGAGAATTCTTAAGTGAAGTGATTAAAAAGTGGTGGATCAACTCAACCAGACTCCATCCAAGATTTCCATCTTGTCTCTCCTTTTGTGTTAAGAGACCCACCGCAATTCTTTACTGAAGATTTTGTGTTCTGCCCATGTTACCTAAGACATCTCTGTGGCCCAGTTTGAAGAAATCGTCACCAATATTGTTGTGGGAAATTGTTTGGGTTTCTGTGATGATAAGCTCCCAATTGAAGGCAGAGCCCACAACAAAGCTCTGCATGTTTCTATGAAGTGTTTGGACACGATTTTATCTTATGTTTTGGTAGATATGGGTTCTTCACTCAATGTTATGCCTAAGGCTACTCTGTTTAAGCTAAATATGGATGGGGTAATGATGAGGCCTTCCACTCTAAGTGTTCGAGCATTTGATGGTTCAAGAATATATGTGGATGGAGAAGTGGACTTGCCTGTCAAGATTGGTACCCACACTTTCTATTTGTCATTCTATGTTATGGACATCCGTCCATCCTATACTTTCCTTTTGGGTCATCCATGGATCCATGTAGCGGGATCTGTGACATCTACTCTTCATCAACGCCTAAAGTTCATTATAAATGACCAAGTTGTCATCGTTTGTGGAGAAGAAGATATAGTGATTAACAATCTGACAACCTACCGTTATATGGAAGTGGAAGGTGAGGTACAAGAGTTTCCCTTTTAAGCTCTAGAGATTGTTACAGTTGATAAGTTCCCCGTCATGGAAGGTAAGAAGTCTGAAGCACCCCTGGCCTCTTTGAAGGATGCCAAAGCCCTCATAGAAGATAGACCTCCCCGTGAAAGTTGGGGAAAATTGATTGAAGTACCGGAGAAGAAAGATCGTTATGGTCTTGGGTATCAGCCATCATCCTCCGTGCAAGCTGGTTGGGTTCCTCTCAAAGGAAGTCAGGTTCCCCTAATTTCTGAAGTATTCGTCAGTGCTGGTATAAGCAAAGAAGGACAAGTGCTCTCAACAGATGAAGAAGGTGACGATGAAGATGTTTCCATATTTATCTATCAGATTGTGCCAGACCGGGAGCTCAGCAATTAGACTGTAGTGGACATCCCTGAAGTTGTTTTCCTTGATGTGTAATTTTGTTTCCATTTAAGTCATATGTCCTACCCAAGGCATATTGACATCTTGTAGAAGGGGCCCCTTATGTTTTAATCTCCGTTTAAAATTGAATGAAAAATTGCACTTTCGCATACAATTTTGTTCCCTGTCTTTTCTTTTGCTTTTATTTTTTCAAAATAAAAATGGAAATACTTTTCTTTTCATATTCTAAATATTTTATTGCACTTTATAAAATAAAACATAAAACCATCAATCGTGCAGATCCATGTCGAACTCCATCGAAAATCATAGTGTTATGGTTCCTTATATCCTTGAGACTTCAGTTGACCATACTGACGAAGATAGTATGGAAGATTGTGAAGTCCCTGAAGAACTAGCAAGGCTCTTGAGACAGGAAGAGAAAGTCATCCATCCATATCAGGAAGAAATAGAAGTCATCAATATCAGTACTAAAGAGGTAAAGAGAGAAGTCAAGATAGGTGTTGCCTTGCAAAGTGAAAAAAAGAAGGGGTTGGTTGAGTTGCTTCGAGAGTATGTTGACATCTGCGCCTGGTCGTATGAAGACTTGCCCGATTTAGATACTAATATAGTGATGCACAGATTGCCACTCAAGCCAGAATATCCTCCCGTAAAGCAGAAGCCGAGAAGGACCAGACCCGACATGGCCTTGAAAGATCAAAGAAGAAGTTCAGAAACAGCTTGATGCAGGTTTCCTATCTGTGATAAATTATCCTCCTTGGATTGCTAACATTGTGCCTATACCTAAGAAAGATGGTAAGGTATGTATGTGTGTTGACTACCGAGACTTGAATAGAGAAATCCTGAAGGATAATTTCCTGTTGCCTCATATTGATGTATTGGTTGATAATACTGCTCAGTCTTCAGTGTTCTCCTTCATGGATGGGTTCTCGGGTTACAATCAGATAAAGATGGCTCCGGAAGACATGGATAAAACATCTTTCACAACTACTTGGGGTACCTTTTGCTACAGGGTCATGCCTTTTGGTCTCAAAAATGTGGGTGCAACATATCAGCGAGTTATGGTGACTCTCTTTCACGACATGATTCATAAAGAGATCGAGGTGTATGTGGATGATATGATCGCAAAATTACAAACTGAGGAAGAACATTTGGTTCATTTGCATCAGTTGTTTGATCGTCTACGAAAGTTTAGATTAAGGCTTAATCCCAACAAGTGCACCTTTGGGGTTTGATCAGGAAAGTTACTTGGCTTTATTGTAAGCCAACAAGGGATTGAAGTAGATCCTGACGAAGTAAAAGCAATACAGGATATACCGGTACCGAAAAATGAAAAGGAAGTACGAGGTTTTCTTGGAAGGTTGAATTACATATCCAGGTTCATTTCTCACTTTACTGCTACCTGTGAACCCATCTTTAAGCTGCTACGCAAGAATCAAGATGTTCATTGGGATGAAAGTTGTCAAGAAGCCTTCGATAAGATTAAGTAGTATCTTCAGGAACCACTAATACTCATACCACCAGTTCCAGGGAGACCTCTCATTATGTATTTGACAGTGCTTGAAGGATCTATGGTTTGTGTGCTCGGACAACATGATTATATTGGACAAAAAGAACACGCCATCTATTACCTGAGCAAGAAGTTTACTGATTGTGAATCAAGGCATTCCTTACTTGAGAGGACTTGTTATGCTCTTACGTGGGCAGTTCGACGTTTGAGGCAGTATATGTTGACACATTCTACACTTCTGATATCTAAGATGGATCTGATAAAGTACATCTTTAAGAAACCAGCACTTACAGGGATATTGGCTCGGTGGCAAATGCTTTTGTTTGAGTATGACATCCAGTACGTCACACAAAAGGCTATCAAAGGTATCATTCTTTCTGATCATCTCGCTCACTAGCCATTGGAAGATTATCAGTCAATGAATTTTGATTTTCCAGACGAGGACGTTATGAAACTTGATGATAAAGAAGGACCCGGACCAGGAGAGCAATGGACTGTCACGTTAGATGGTGCATCAAATGCTATGGGCCACAACATTGGGGAAGTTCTGACCTCCCCACGCAACACTCACATACCTTTCACATCCAGGTCAGTTATCTGAATCATGCACCCAATATAAGAATATGTCGTTACAAGGAGCCAGTGCACATTTTCCCTGCTCATTGTCTCATAACTGAAGATTTATCGGGCAAAAAGTCGTGGTGCTTTGACATCAAAAGATATCTTGAGAAGCAAGAGTACCCCAAGGGTACTACAATTTGTGATAAGCGGACTCTCAGAAGGTTGGCATCCAAGTTTTTACTGCCAAGAGACATTCTGTACAAGAGAAACTATGATTCGGTTCTACTCAGATGCATGGACAAACACAAAGCAGAATCCATCATAGGAGAAATACAACCGAGGGCTCTTTTAGGACTCATGCCAGTGGACATTTCATGGCCAAGAAAAACCTACGAGTAGGTTATTTCTGGATGGCGATGGAAAGAGGTTGTTGTGTATATGCAAAGATGTGCCACAAATTCCAAGTTTACACAGACAACATACATGTTCCTCCCACTCCTTTGAATGTGATGACTTCACCATGGCCCTTTGCAATGTGGGACATTGATATGATTGGATGGATCAATACGAGGGCTTCAAATGGACACAGGTTCATTCTCGTTGCTATTGACTACTTCACCAAATGGGTGGAAGCGGCTTCATACAAGAATGTGACTAAGAAATTCGTCACCTGCTTCATCAAGAAAGAAATCATACGTCGTTATGGAACTCCTAACTAGATCATCACTGATAACAGGTAGAATCTCAACAACAAAATGATGAAGGAAATGTGTGAAGAATTCAAGATTGAGCACCATAATTCATCACCCTATCGGCCAAAGATGAATGGGGAAGTCGAAGAAGCTAACAAGAACATAAAGAAGATTGTCCAGAAAATGGTGAGAACATACAAAGATTGGCATGAGATGTTGCCTTTTTCCTTGCACGGCTATCGAACTTCGATGAGCACTTCCACTGGGGAAACTCCTTTTTCACTAGTCTACGGTATGGATGCAGTACTCCCAGTCAAAGTGGAAATTCTTCATTAAGGGTTCTGATGGATAATAAGCTTGATGAAGCCGAATGGATTCAAACAAGGCTCTACCAACTCAATCTCATCAAAGAGAAGCGCCTAGCAGCCATTTGTCATGGTTAGTTATATCAACAACGTCTCAAGAGAGCATTTGACAAGAAAATTTGACCTCGAGAGTTCCACATAGGTGATCTGGTCTTAAGGAAGATTCTCCCAATTCACTCTGATCCAAGAGGCAAGTAGACTCCCAACTATGAGGGTACGTACATCGTGAAGAAAGATTTCTCAGGAGGTGCTCTAATCCTGATGGACATGGATGGGGAAGACGTTCCACTTCCATTCAATTTAGACTCAGTTAAAAAATACTACGCATAAAAAGACCCGCTAAGTTGAGAACCCGAAAGGGTGGCTTAGGCAAAAGTTAGGGATAATAAAAAAAATAAAAAGAAGAAAAAAAGAATAACCCGCTAAGTCGAAAACCCGAAAGGGAGGATAAGGCAAAAATGGGTATCCCGATGGATTGAAAACCCAAAAGGGAGATCCAGGAAAAAATTAGGGACAAAAAGAGAGAGACTACAGTCTGAAAACTCATCACGAATAACAAGTACACCCTCCTAACACTGGATGGATCAATTCAACTATTATCCTTCGGAAGCAAAACACTAGGACAATCCAGGATATGGGAACTATAGCAATATCAGTTTTAATGGAAGTTTGAGATTTTCTTATTTCCATTTTACCTATTGTATTTTGTATTTTCTTCACAACTTCCTCATTTAGGAGTTGTTTCCATGTATGAATTCTTATTCACAGGCTAAACTCATTAATAAAAATGTGCCCTTCCACCAAAAATTCTTTGTTACGTCCTTTCCACTTTACTTTTTGTATGTGAATTGTGATTTAAATTCTTTATTAAGCATTGCGTTGAAAATAATAAGGCAATAATAATCACAAGCTAAGATGTGAAACACGATGTTGCATCCCGAAATTTTCCCTCTCATTTCTCAAGGATTTTCTCACAATATTTTCCATGACTCAAGTTTGCAGCACTGATACATCAATTTGGGTTTGGAATTGGCACAAGGGAAAAATGGTTAAAATGCACATTAAAAAGTCAAACTTTAACTTTTTGATCAAAATCAAGTTTCAAGAATCACATTTAATCAAGACATGTTAAAATTATAAGTTAGTTCATCAAGAAAATCAAAAGTCAAAATTACCTTAGAAAAGTCAAAGTTCTAAACACTTAGAAATTTTTCTAAGTGTTAAGAAAAGATGGTAAGTTCAGAACTTCTGGACAGATTTTCATCACGATGCAAGATGATTTAGGAAGAACTTATGACACAAGAATTATAGATCTCAATGAGATCTAAAACATTGCTGAACAGAACTTCTCCAAGAAATTCTGGGATTTCAAGTTATACATCCTTGAAGGAACGTCCATGAAACTAAAACACTTAGTAAATTCTGAGCATTTTCAAGTCAGAATTTGGTTAGAAGTTTTGGGCCAGATTTCACGTAGGTACAATCAGAGTTTGCAAAGATGATTTAAAGAGGGGTTACAAAGCATGTTACAAGCTTTCTGAAAAGTCTGAGAACTCCTTCAGATCATGCTGGAGCAGGGAGAATCAAAGATCAGAAGTTATACATTTGTTCTTAATCTAAGTTACGTTTATGTTGAACTTCTGATCCAGTTTCAAACTAGGTTACATAATCTCAGGTTGCGGGTCTTCTTGCTTGATTAATCTCATCATCATTTAATGCTCACACCAACTTTTGAGTCCTTATCCAAGTGTTTAATCCTTTATCCAAACGATCTTCCCACGTGTGGCATGAAAGTACCACTGTTGTCCCTGAAAAGCAAACTTTTGTACAAAGTTTATTTTGAGCCCATACTTTACTTTGCTTCTAAGTGTAATTCCCCAAATCATGCCTACAAAATCAGTTTATGCGTGATTAAAGCTTTTAACCCCCTACCTTTCCTTGAAACATGCTTGTCTAAACTCGCTTCAAAAACAAGTCAACGGTCTATAACACATGATGGTTGTACTCCTGACCTCCCGAAGCTTCTAAATTCTTTGCCTATAAATTAAACTTCATTTGCAAAATGGAGGAGGATTCGAAAAGATTGAAAAAAAGGCTTGAAACCTTACTGAAAATTCCCAAGAACCTGGAACTGCAACACAAATACAAAACCTGCTAGTTTCTGATTTTTGCATCCAAACTCTAATTTTCCTTGAGTGTTTCTTGACCAAATCATCCATACAGTTGCTAGCATACACGTAGAAGCCTTCCCAACTTCTTTTTTCAAACGGTAAAACAGTCTTCACCATTCTCCATTTCAAAAATCAGAACTTTGCTTATTGGCTGCTCCAGAACATTCCGACCATTCTTAGCTCAAGTTAAGGGTTGTTTTAGCTTCCTGGAAACTTGAGGAAGCTGACCAGAACATCACAGCAATCTGAACCAGGCTAACTCACAGAATAATTTCCAGCTGCAAGGTAAGTTTCTTCTAACTTTTATCTCATTACTTAGGCATTGTAGGCTTGAAATTTCAAAGATACAATGTAGATATTATGGCTTTGAATCTGTACATATTTATAGATTTAATTTACATGGCCTAAGTAGAGAGGATTTTAGATCAGAACTTCTTGAGAAATTTAGGTTAAGATATAGGATTAGAAAAATTCATGCTTGCTTCTGATTTATAGTTTTGATGCTTTGTATTTGTGAAACCATGATGAAATTTGCCTTAACTCCTATGTTTGCATTTTTCATTTTTTTTGTTGAGAAATGACTAAGTTTTAGATACTCTGGTTGGCGCAAAGAAGGAGATGAAGTTCATCATCAGAACTTATTTTGGAATATATGTTTATGTTTTTGCTTCTAATATCGGATGTATAGCCACCCTAGTGGTAGAGAGCGCGCACATAAGACATTAGTGTTAAGGGTCTTGGGTTCTAGTCCCAGAAGCACCTTTTACGTTTATTTCCTAACATTTTTACCTCATTATTTGTCAAACAATATTCTGAGACTAGAACTTCTAGATAAACCCCCTCCCAGTTGTTTGTCAAAACAATACTCCTGGACCAGAACTTCTAGACATTCTCATCCAACAACATTGTCATTTACTAGAACTTCTAGCCTTACTGTAACACTAGAGCTTCTAGGTTTCCAACAAATCATAACTTCTAGGTTCTCTCAACAAATCAGAACTTCTATGCTTTCCTTTGTTCCCAGCAACCCCAAAACTTTAGTGCGTCTGAATCCAGAACTTCTGGCCTTCCCCATTTTTGCTAACATTTTCCTTCTGATTTGCAGCATGCCAGAGTCAGAACTTATGCTCTCTCTTATTTCAGTTCTTTCAGCAACACGCTGACTCTAATTCTTTTTCTCTTATTATTTTTTATCATCACTTTTATTTTCATTAATCAAAAACACCAAAAATACTTTATATTCATATATTTTGCTTTATTTATTTTAAAACCAAAAAAAACTAAAAACATTTTCTTAAGCAAATTTATTTCTTCTCTTAACAAAAACAAAACAAATCTATTTTACAATTCAATTCTTGTACATTATTTCAATATGGTTGTAATATATAATTAGGGCTTTAATTTCTTGCAACCCCCATTTGTAAATTTGTACACCCCATCCCCAAGTGATTGTAATAGCATAGGATATTTACTTTCCACAATTTATCGTTTTCATATAAATGTTAGAAATTAGGATTTGTATGGGAAGATAAAATCAATGCTTAGAAGACACTAATCCAAAGATAAATCAAGCATGAAATACAAACACTTGCACACTTGCACCTCTAGGGTTAACTCCACTTGTTGCCTTATAAAAAAGGTCATGTTATGCATGTGAGGCGTCTTAGCAAAAACATACAAGATCATAGTCCCTCGATGACGCTTCGAATGTTGCCTTACAAATGATCTAGTCCCTCAAGAGAAATTCTAAGATATCTCACAACATTGCTATAATGACTATACAATGACCCATGCCCGTCCCTTCACATCCAAAGATAATACTTCTTACCAATCAATGGTAAGATAGCAACATCTAAAAGAGGAGGAAAAGAACGTTTAAGACCTTTGAGTAGGTAGGTTACTCCTAGTTGCTCGCTTGCTCACAACAAAACATTTTATACACTCACACTTTCATTTTGAAACATTTTCAAAAGACAAAGCTTTTGTACACGTTCTTATAGAGACGAGAACCATTACAAAAACACCTTTTCAAAATCACTTTCGAAAAACACATTCCACAAACATCTCTTTGAACTATTTTCAAAACCAACACTTTGTGCACGTTCTTATAGAGACGAGAACCATTACAAAGTCACGTTTTCAAATACCTTCAAAACACACCAAAAGCACATTTTTAAACAAAAAGCAAGTGATCTAGCAAGCAACTAAGAGCCCATAAATAACTATGGATGAAAAGGGTGCTAATACCTTCCCTTTTCATAATCTACCCCCCGAACTCAAGAAAACAATCTCAAAGCTCTTTCCTATTATTTTCACCCTTTCCTTCATTGGATAAAAGAAAAGTCGGTGGTGACTCTTACTATCCGCAACAATTGCGATCAAACGCAAAACATCCCAAGTCAGTTCACCCACCGTGTTACATAAATGGCGACTCTACTGGGGATTCTGTAAAAGTAGGGTTACCTTAGGGCTAGATCACCTTTACTTGCTTTTCATTGTTTGACTTGCTTGCTTTGCATTATGGTTCCTTGTTTGGGCTTGTTTTGATCCTCTACCCGGATCTGGGACACCTTTTTAGGTAAGTAGCAATAGATTGTGGAAATTGTACGGCATAGACCGATATGGTTAAAGCGATGGCTACGTTAGTGTGACACATTTGTTGGTACCAGTATCCCTTGTGTTGAATCGAGGAGAATACGGGGCCGCTGAGCGGCTTCGTGAAGCACTAACTGAACTTAGAACCTTAATTGAATAACTCGGCCATTAGGAAGTAGTGAGATAGCCGGTTTCGGTGGAAAGCTGAAAATTGGTTGATACTCGATACTACACTCATTGAGATTGGACTTTTAGGATATCTCGGTCATAAGAAAAGATTGATTATGTTGAGACAATGCCTAAAAGAAAGGTCAGTGATATTAAGATCCCCTAGAACCTGGTTACTTTCTAGGCCAGAAGCGTGAACCCAGCTGCAATGGATCTTCTGTGGGAGACTTTCAGAAGAACTTTGGATGTTGAGTCACTAAAGCTACAGGACTTATGCCACTTTCAGGTGCTGGAAAACTTTTCCAAACATCTGCATGCTTTCAAGTCAGAAGCTGCTGACATATGGAATAAGAGGTCTTCTTTAATGATTGTTGATACACCAGCTGATACAATGGACATATCAGAAGATGAATCTGAAGATGCCTCTGACGATTCTAACCCTCTGGCTATTGTTCTATTGAATCAACCTTCTGTTAAGGCAGCTCCTGAACCTGTGCCAACCCTTGTAATGGATCTGGGCACTCTGCTTTCAACCTTTGTACATTCTAACTCAACGGTTGCTTCTCCAAAGCCTGTTTATGCTGAAGCTTCATCATCCTCTGCTCCTAACTCACTTATCATGGACACTATCAATGAGATCAAGAGGGAGAATGAAGTAATACACGAGTGCTTGGACAAGCAAGACCAAACAAATCAAGAAATCAGAAGCTGGATGATGAAACAAGAAGAATCTGCCTCTGAGATCAAGAATCTTCTGATGGCTCTTGTTACTAAGAAATCCTAGTGTATTTCGGTTTCTTGTCTTTTGTTTGTTGTTTTGTACTTCTGGATATTTTTTTGCTATTTTATGAAAACTTTTCAGCTCTTCAACTATTTTATCTATACACTTTTTGATTATGCCAAAAGGGGGAGAAAATGAGTATTTTGAACTAATCATTGTTTAACAGTTATGGGACTAAGTCTCAGACATTCTAACAAAATACAAGATTTCTTTCTGTGCAAAAGAACTTATTTTGCAGGTATCACTTGAGAAAATATTCTTAAAGAAGTTCTGAAGAAATCCTAGAAGATATTTTTTTAATGCTCTGATAAATAATCTCAGGAAGTTTTATATATAGAAATATTCATTTCAGGGGGAGATTCTTATCTCTTATCATATATTATTTCTATATCTGAATAATTTTTGTCATCATCAAAAAGGGGGAGATTGTTAGAACAAGATTAGTTCTGATCTATTTTGATGATAGCAATAAATTATATTTTAGATAATTTATACTCTGATGAATGTATTTGAATGTTTTAGATAATATTATGACAGAAGTATTCTGATGTGCTAAGCTAAAAATTATATGAAGAAGTTCTTTAATGAAAGAACATTTTTAAGCGCAACTGCTGACTCTGGTAAGACAGATTATTTAAATGTATCTTCTAAAATTTAGCAGGACTCCTTGCTCAGAAGTTTACTTGAAAGCAAGTGTTGTTCAGAAGTTATTTAAAAGCAAGCGCTGATCAAGTTCTTAGCAAGCAAAGCACTGCCTAGAAGATGTGTAAAGCATGTTCTGAATTCAAGACGTTGAAGCAAGTTCTTAAAGAACGTCAAAGCCAACTTGTCTTGTCAAGCGTAGGAAACATATTCTTACAAGTTGTCGTTTTCTCATTAATGCAAAGACGGCTGCAAGCACTCAAGTGTCTAAGCTAGTTTCTTGGAAAATGGAATAGTGCAAGGAAACACGCAAGCATTTAATGCTCTCCACTTTTCTGAAGGCAGCAACGGTCTTATTGTTCCTACCATAAATAGAAGGACATTTATTGCAAGTCAACTAACGAACCAATTTTCAAAAAAGAGAAGCAAGAAACTACGTGAAATATTTTGGGCTCACAAACTCTTTGTTCATACACATTGTGCAATTTATTCTAAGTGAAAAATCACAGTTGTGATATAGCTTGATTAGAAGCAAATTTTATTTTCACTATCTGTTAGATTAAACTCTTGTAATTGTTCCTTGAGAGACTAAGTTTGGTCAAATTTCTCAAGTAGACTAGGACTACATTTAAGTCTTAGTGGTGTTAGTCACTTGTAAGATTACTTGTGCATTGTTAGTCACAACAGTTGTTGTGTGTTTGTAATCATTTGATTATAGTGGATTAAGTCCTTGTTGAGAAAGGCGAAATCACCTTGACGGGTGGACTGGAGCAGTTTGAGTTTAAACGAACCAGGATAAAAATAACCTTGTCTTTCCATTATTGTTGAGCTTTGTTTTGAAAAGAAAAAGAGTCACTTATTCAACCCCCCCCCCCCTTATAAGTGTTTTCTTACCCCTTCAATTGGTATCAGAGCTTGACTCTGAGCACAACACTTAACCGTGTCAGGAAAAGATCCAGAAGAAAACACAATGGCCACTGAACAAAACAATAATAGTTACAACAAACCTCCTGTATTTGATGGAGAAGATTTTGAGTACTAGAAAGATAGACTAGAAAGTTTCTTTCTAGGTCATGATAGTGATCTTTGGGATATAGTCTTGGATGGTTACAAACATCCTACAGACTCAGAAGGAAACAAAGTGGATAGAAAAAATATGGATAGACAACAAAAAATTGATTTTAAAAATCATCATAGAGCTAGAAATATTTTTCTAAATGCTATCTCTAAAGTAGAATATGAAAAAATCACTAATAGAGATACAGCACATGATATGTTTGAGTCTCTTAAAATGACTCATGAAGGAAATGCTCAAGTGAAGGAGTTTAAAGCTCTGGCTTTAGTTCAGAAGTATGAAGCCTTCAAAGTTGAGGAAAGTGAGTCTATAGAAGCAATGTTTTCTAGGTTTCAAACTCTGATCACTGGTCTGAGAGTTTTGAACAAGGGATATACCAAAGCAGATCATGTGAAAAAGATCATCAGAAGCTTACCCAGAAGATGGGCACCAATGGTCACTGCTTTCAAAGTTTCAAAAGATCTGAACAACGTATCTCTGGAGGAACTCATCAGCGCTCTCAGAAGTCATGAGATTGAACTGCATGAGCACGAGCCTCAGAAGAAAGGTAAGTCTCTGGCCCTTAAATCAATTAAAAAATTTGATACTAACGCTTTTCAGGCTGGAGAGGAAAACTCTGAAGAATCAGCGTTAGAAGAAGACGAACAATCCTTGCTCTCCAGAAGGATCAATCATCTGTGGAAGCATAGACAGAAGAAGTTCAGGAACTTCAAAAAGTTAGAAGATAGACCAGAATCTTCTAGACACAAAAAGTCAAACAGAAGAGAGATCATCTGTTATGAATGCAAAGAACCTGGTCACTACAAAAGTGATTGTCCAAAGCTTCAAACAGAAAAACCAAAGAAAAGGTTTGTTAAGAAGAAAGGGATGATGGCAACCTGGGATGACTCAGATTCTTCTGAAGATGAATCTGGTTCTGAAGATGAAAATGCCAACCTAGCTCTGATGGCTACCACAGCAGATGACTCAGACTGTGAGTCAGAACCAAGAGAGGTATTTTCTGAATTTTCTAGAGATGAACTTTCTGATAGTTTATCAGAACTTCTGGAAAACTATAGTCAGCTCAAAATCAAATACAAGAAACTCAAGAAGAGTCTTGCATCTGATTTTGAGAAACATGAAACAGAAAAATCTGAACTTTTAGAAAATAATTTTAAACTTAAAGAAGAAATTCAAAATGTTCAAAAAAATTCTAGTTCAGAGTTTGTGTCTAGTTCAAAAGATATTCTGAAAGAATATGACTGTAGCTTTCAAACTTTTCTGGCTAAAGGCATAGATAGAAGCAAAATGGCTTCAATGATCTATGGAGTTAGTGGGAAAAACAGAAGAGGGATTGGATATGAACCTCCCAAAGGGAAGGAGACATACATACCAAAGCCTGTTGCTAAAATGATTTTCACTTACAAACCTCTGAATAAACAATTCAAGTTTGGACACTCACATGATATAAAATATACATCACATTCTAGAAACTATTATGCTAACCCAAAGTTCAAACTGAACTTTAAACACTCTAACCCAAAAGGACCCAAAAAGATATGGGTACCTAAGGATAAAATAATATTTGTTGCAGATGTCCTTAACAGCTCAATTGAGACACCTGTCATGGTACCTGGACTCTGGGTGCTCACGACACATGACGGGAAAAAGGTCTATGTTCCAATGCCTGGAACTTAAATCTGGAGGAGACGTGAAGTTTGGAGGTAATCAGAAAGGGAAGATTATTGGTTCTGGAACCATTGGAAACAGTAACCTTCCTTCTATCTCTAATGTTTTATTAGTAGAAGGATTAGCTCATAATCGTTTGTCCATAAGTCAATTAAGTGACAATGGTTATGACATTATCTTCAATCAAAGCTCTTATAGGGTTGTAAGTCAAAAAGATGGATCAATCATCTTTTCTGGCAAGAGATAGAACAACATATACAAAATTGATTTATCAGATCTTAAATCTCAGAATGTTAAATGCCTTTTGTCAGTTAGCGATGAGAAATGGGTATGGCACAGAATATTGGGACATGTCAGTCTAAGAAAAATCTCTCAACTAAATAAATTAAATTTAGTCAGAGGACTTCCCAATCTGAAGTACAACTCAGAAGCTTTGTGCGAAGCATGTCAAAAAGGAAAAATTTCAAAACCTTCCTTTAAATCCAAAAATGTTGTCTCTTCCTCTAAGCCATTAGAGTTACTTCATATTGATCTGTTTGGGCCAGTTAAAACAGCATCCATCAGAGGCAAGAAGTATGGATTGGTCATTATTGATGACTTCAGCAGATGGACATGGGTAAAGTTTTTAAAACACAAGGATGAGTCACATTCTGTGTTCATTGACTACTGTACCCAAGTGCAAAATGAAAAAGATTTTAAAATCATAAAAGTCAGAAGTGATCATGGTGGTGAATTTGAAAATCATTATTTTGAAAAATATTTTAAAGAAAATGGTATTGTTCATAATTTTTCTTGTCCTAGAACTCTCCAGCAAAATGGAGTTGTAGAAAGAAAGAATAGAACATTACAAGAAATGGCCAGAACCATGATCAATGAAACTAATATGGCTAAGCACTTTTGGGCAGAAGCTGTGAACACAGCGTGTTACATTCAGAATAGAATCTCTATAAGACCTATTCTTGAAAAGACTCCCTATGAATTATGGAAAAACAGAAAGCCCAACATTTCTTATTTCCATCCTTTTTGATGTACTTGTTTTATTCTGAACACTAAAGAAACTCTGAACAAGTTTGATTCTAAAGCACAAAAGTGTTTTCTGCTTGGATATTCTGAACGCTCAAAAGGCTATAGAGTATAAAACACAGAAACTCTGATTGTTGAAGAATCAATCAAAGTCAGGTTTGATGATAAGCTTGGCCAGCAACAGCCAAAGCAAATTGATTTTTCTGTAGGTACAGAAGATCATCCCTCAAACTCTGAAACTTCAGAAGCAAAGGAAGACTAAGAAGCAAAGGAAGACTCAGTAGATCATCCTCTTGACAATGCTCTGGACAACCTCATAATCTCTGATCAACTCACTCAGAAAAGGTTTCCTAGAATCTCTTCAGCTCACAAAGAAGATGTAATCATTGGAAGAAAAGAAGATCACATCAGAACAAGATCCTCTTTCAGAATCAATGAAGAATATTTGTTTGGTTTGGTTTATCTGATTAAGCCAAACTCCATTGATGAAGCTATGGAAGATAATGATTGTGTTGTACCCCAAAATTTTCCCTCCCATATTCTTCAAGATTTGCAAAGAGCATGCTTCAAAATCTCTCAAGGGTTGCACAGTTCAAGGGCCTCCTAACAGTCAAAAACTAGGGTTTTGGTTCTGGAAAAGAAATTGAAGTTTCCAAGGGTCCAAACAAGTCCCACATGCCTATAAACATGGTCAAGCATCCATATGCCAAGTTTCAAGACTTACAGCACAAAATTGCACAGTCAAATGCCCTAATTGCTCAGTAGTCAACTGTAGGGGTAAAATGGTCATTTGACAGTCAAAAGTTCAAATTTTTGGTCAACATCTTATTTTGAAGCCACAAACATCATTGGATCAATTCTTGATCATGATTCTCAAGGCATGGCTCAAAAAGTCTCAAGATGCAAAAGTTTCCATATTTGGACAGTTGAAAAAGTCAACTGTAACTTGACCAGGGCATAACTTCCACATGGTTTATCAGAAAAATCCCATCCAAAGCTCATTTTGAAGAGAATGACATTTCCTACAACTCCTCTTCACACTTCAAGTCCAAGAAATGCTCTCACAAAAAGTTATCAATTTCAACATTATAGGTCATTTTCAAAAGTCAACAAAAAGGCACTTTAAGTCAAAGACCATAACTTGAGATTGGTAAATCAAAATGACATGGGACCAAAGGCATTGGTTAGAGGACTTCAAGACCTTTCAAATGTCCAAGAACATGATCAAAGCTTACAAATTGAGCAAGATATGCCTTGTGGAAGTTGGGCAATTTTTGGGAATTTTGAAAAGTCAACTTTACTTCAAATGCCTCAAAATTGCTAATGGGACACAAATTCTTCCAAGAATCATCATCCAAAAGCTATGCACGACCCATTGACCCAAAGGGGAGTTATTTTCTTATTTTTAATTAATTAATTGAATATTTAATCTATTTAATTCATTTAATCAAAATTAATTACAAGAAAAATACTAAAATAAGGTTTTCAAATCTTTTTGTGCAGTATAATCTCTCATCAAGGCCTAAGGATTTCGTGCATGCCCAAAGAAGAAAGATTCCATGCAAATTGGCTAGGTTTCATGATAAAAAGATTGAAAAAGATTATGCAAAATCACAAAATTCAAAAGCATTGATTCCATGGATATTGGGCTTGTTTTGTTGACCTAAAACATTCCCATACATAAACAGAATGCAACCCTAATGCCAAGAACCTTCAAGCTGCGCCTGAAACCAAATACCAACTTTGCATTTTTTGTCCAAAAATTCAAAACTGAAAACACAGTTAGAAGGCGTTTCAAGGCAAGAGAACAATTCCATTACATTCCTGAGGCATCAAGGAAACTCTATGAATCGAAACCACGTCCTCTAACCTCAAGAATTGGTATATAGATGTCAAACTTTCTCAAATTTTTTCCATAATCGTGTTCTAATATGCATGCATTTTTGATACATTTTGAATATGGATTTACACTAATATGAAGGTTCTGAGACTAATGGTAACCTTTAATTTAACTAACAATGCCTGTAGCGAAATATGCCATTGAAATGTTTTAGGGTTTCTCAAGCTTCAAATTGGGCGTTTGCACACACTGTAAAATCAGGACATCCAATCACCATGGTTAGAATCAGGACATCTGGACGATTCAATCCCACTAGTCGTGCCCTATTTATATGTCCACACGAGCTATTCGCTATTTTCAAAAAGGCTGTGTTTTGGGGGGGTTTAAAACCCCCGCTACCTCTTTTTATTTCAGGGACGAACGGAGAAGAAGATCATGTGGCGAGACCTGGTTGGATGGTTTGAATTCCAGCGCGCTTTTTTTATTTCTATATCATTAACGTCAATTTTGTTTTATATTATTTGTTCTTTATTCTATGTACAACGCGCTCAAATAGCTCAGTTGGTGGACAAAAGGCTTGGTAAACGTTGGGACCTGGGTTCGAATCCCAGGTCCCCCCACTTTATTCCATATTTTTCTTTCTAACATGGTTCTGTGTAGCATGCTTCCTAAGGCCTACCATGCAGCCTCATGTCTTGGCTTGCCACGCACCCCAACAATTCCAATCCAATGGTCATGATCTGGAGTCCACCATGGGCGTCAGTCAAACATGCCACACACATCCCAGAAAAGTCAAAAGGGCCTTCCTCAAATGGGCCAAATTGCTGGGAATTTACCTCCAAAATTGGGGTCAACACCCCCCATTGGTTTGCATATTATTTTCTTTCTTCTCATTTTTTTCTATTTATTTGTTTTATTTATTTTAGTTAATTCATCAAAATTAATTTTCATAAAATATAAAAAAAAATCAGAAAAAGTCAAAAAAAAAATATGTTTTAATATTTGATTCATGAATAGTTTTTTTTTTGTAAATAAATTTTATTAATTAATTTAGTTCTAATCTTAGATTTGATTTTAATGTTTTTTTAATAAACTAAAAAATGTAGAATTAGGGTTTTATACTTTTATTCCTTTTTTTCTTTTTCACCATATTTAATTATTAATTATTTTTGTAAATAAATTTATCATTAAATAATTAGGTTAAAATTAGGGTACAATTTAAACATTTTTCAATAAATTAAAAAAAATAGTTTAGAATTAGGGTTTTAATTAACTTTTAAATTCCATTTAATTTTCTCATTAAAATTCTATAAATACAAAAACTCCAAAAATAATTTCTTTTTTCCTCATTTAATAATTTAATCATTAATTCCAATTTAATTTCCTTAAAAGGGTCCAACGCCCTCGCATTCTCGATCTTATTTCTTTTCGCATTTACTTTTATTTCTTTTTGTGAATATAATGTAATTACCCCAAAGCCTTGTAATAGATTAATTAGGATGTTTATCTTTCCGCATTTTTATTTTATTCAAATCGGGTCTTGGATTAATTTGGCGATGTAGACCCGCGCCTTTGTAATAGCGTAGGACATTTTATCTTCTCGCATCTTTTAACTGTTAATAACTTGCATGAAAGGATGAATGCCAAAAATAAAAACAAAGCGTAGATCACCAATGCATGACAAGATAAAAATAATTGAAAATGACACACAAATCACACACCACCCCTAGGGTACGCCTCACTGTTGCCTTGCCCCTCGAAACGTGGTCGTCGAGTAGAGGATGTTTTAGTAAGTCCTCATGTCCATGAACATGGCATGGGGGTAGCTTCTAAGGTGTCTTCCTATTGCTCTGGTGACCACACTGTCCCTAATCCTCGAATTGACCCGGACACCTCCAACGGTGGTGCTACCTACCTCTCAATGGTGGGATGGCACTACTTTAAGGACATTTACACAGATGAATTCCTTAGGGTAGGTAGATGACTCATAGATACTTGCTCTATTCAAAAACAAATCAAAACTCTTTTCACACCGACACTTTTCAAAAAGCTTTCAAAACAATTTTTCAAACACTCTTTAGGACTGATACAAGAGTCGAACTGAAATTTTAAACGAAACTTTTTTTAAAACCCACAGTTGAAAAGCAAACAAACAATTTTGAAAACACAAATGAGAAAGTATCTAAGAGCCCATGGATAACCATGGATAGAAATGGTGCTAACACCTTCCCTTTCTATAAATCTACCTCCCGAACCGAGAGCAATCTCAATAAGGAATTTTTCTGTGCTTTTGTCCTTTCCATTTGGAGAAAATAAAAGACGGTGGCGACTCTTGCTTCCGCGACATTTCGCGAACCAGCGTTAAACAGTCAGGCCCAGATCCACCGATCACAGATTGGATCTTAGCGATGCAAGAAGAACTCAATCAATTCTCTAGAAATGATGTATGGAATCTAGTTCCAAGACCCAAAGGATTCAACGTTATAGAAACCAAATGGGTTTTCAGAAACAAATTGAACGAGCAAGGAAAGGTGATCAGAAACAAAGCACGACTGGTTGCACATGGTTATAGTCAACAAGAAGGAATTGATTGTAATGAAACCTTTGCCCCAGTCGCCAGGTTAGAGTCTATTAGATTATTAATTTCTTTTGCTGTACAAAATAACATTTCATTATATCAAATGGATGTTAAAAGTGCATTTTTAAATGGCTATATTGAAGAAGAAGTTTATGTCCATCAACCTCCTGGATTTAATGATTCAAAATATCCATAACATGTTTTTAAATTAAAAAAGTCTTTGTACGGTTTAAAACAAGCTCCTAGAGCTTGGTATGATCGTCTGAGTAATTTTCTTTTAGAAAAAGATTTTACCAGAGGGAAAGTGAACACAAAACTCTTTTCAGAAAGACATTTAAAAATGATATTTTAATTTTCCAAATTTATGTTAATGATATAATTTTTTGAACCTCTAATATCTCCCTTGGAAAAGAATTTGCTGAGACCATGCAGGTAGAATTTGAAATGAGCATGATGGGGGAATTGAAGTTCTTTCTGGGAATTCAAATCAACCAGACTCCAGAAGGTACTTACATACATCAGACGAAGTATGTTAAAGAACTTATGAAGAAATTTCAGATGTCAGAAAGCAAAGATTCCAAGACACCTATGCATCCAACCTGCGTTCTGGGAAAAGATGAGGTAAGTATGAAGGTAGATCAGAAGCTCTATAGAGGTATGATTGGATCCCTTCTCTATCTGAATGCATCTAAACCTGATATACTATTCAGTGTGTGTTTATGTGCTAGATTCCAATCAGATCCTAGAGAATATCACTTAACAGCTGTTAAGAGAATTCTTAGGTATCTGAAAGGTACTACTAATCTGGGTTTGTGTTACAGAAGATCACAAGATTACAGACTAGTAGGTTATTGTGATGCTGACTTTGCTGGAGATAGAATTGAAAGAAAAAGTACCTCTGGAAGCAGCCAGTTTCTGGGTGACAATCTTATCTCGTGGTACAGCAAGAAGCAAGCAACAATTGCACTTTCAACCACATAAGTTGAGTATATATCTGCTGCTGGGTGTAGTTCTCAGATGATTTGGATGAAAATTCAACTAGAAGATTTCAATCTTTATGAAATTAAGATTCCTATCTTCTGTGACAATACTTCTGCTATTTGTCTTTATAAGAATCCAATTTTACATTCTAAAGCCAAACATATTGAAATTAAATATCATTTTATAAGGGACTATATTCCGAAGGGAATTTTAAATTTAATTTTTGTAAAAACAGACCATCAATGGGCTGACATTTTTACCAAACCCCTTTCAAAAGATAGATTTAATTTCATTTTGAAAAATATTTGTATGGAATTATGTCCTGAATAAAATAATATTTATCTTCTGTGTTTGACCTCAGAATATTCTGAAATGAATGCTCTGATTAACAACTCTTCAGAAGTTAGGAGATAAGTTACATCAGAAGCTATATGAATAGTTCTGAAATGTTCTAACGTTTCATTTTTAAGTATAGTTCAGAAATTCATTAGAACAAACAGTTGTTACATGCATCTTTCAGGATATGAACACGTGGTGTGTTTCTAAAAGGTCACGCGTGCAAAATCTACTGACGCCGTTCTAGGTAACTGTTAATGATTAGCTATAATCTCACGTTCTCCCTAATTTTTAGCAAAATCATTAAATGCACGTCATGATGAGATTCGTTTTAAATTCTTTAAAAATTCTTTTTCAATTTTATTTCTAAACCTAATTCTGAAACTTTTGCATATAAATACCTTTTGAAAAACTCTTTTTCATTTTTTACCGTCTCTTTCAAACTCAAGCGTTTCTGTACTTTTTCTCTAAAACCTTTCTTATTCATCTCTCAACTCTCAAAGAAATCCAATGGCTTCTTCCTCATCCCACTCTGAGCAATACATAGTGCCTGAGAGAACTACTCTCATTCCTGTAGACAGTTTGGAAGTTTTAAGTGAGTTAATGGTAGATTTTGAGAATTTAAGAGAAAATGGTTTTGACTTGTTTCCTGCTGTTAAGTTTCAAGGATGGGAAAACTTTTTTGATTGTCTTATTGGTCCAGTTTTTCCACATCTGGTGAAGGAATTCTGGATACATGTTATTGCAACCCCTAAGGTTATCCTTTCTTTTGTAATGGGCAAGGAAATATCTATTACTGAAAACCTAATCATAAAGTTGCTAGGATTTAAAGGACTTGGAGTTACAGGTATGCCAAGTGGAAGAATGGAAATGTCAAGGCTCTACTTAGAGATTTTCACAAATGGTCAAGGATCTTCAAAAGTCAGGGACTTGAAAGTTAAATACAATATTTGGGCAAGGATTATCCATGGATGTATTTACCATAGGAAGGATACCAGCTCTCCAGATTACAATAACGCTGATCAACAATACTTGTTGTTCTGCCTTGGAACAAATGTCAAAATTGATTTGCCTTATTTGCTGTTTGAACATGTTTAGAACCATGTAAAAGAGACTAGGGAAGTTGAAAGGATGAAAAACCAAAAATCCAAAAGGAATTGGATTCCTATGGGTAGATTAATCTCAGACATTCTGACTGAGAATGGTCTGATTGCTCACCTAGATGAAGCCAATCTTCTGGGGGAGCTAGAACCTACTTGTGGTAAGACTATGACTGGGAAGAATTTGCTGAAAAGGAAAATAATTGACAAGCTGCTGGTGGAACCAACTCCGTATGTGTTAGCTGCTGTGAAGAGAAGAAGGATACCTATTGCTGATTTCCCTCTGTTAAACTCAAGAGATCACCCACGTATCATCCTGCACTACATTGAAATCTGCAAAGAGACTGGAACTCCTATTGATCCAGCTTGGCTTCAAGGAAGAAATCAAGTTGCTCCAGATGTTGTTCTTCAGGAATCTTTGAAGAGGAAAGCAGTTGAAGGACCTTTTGCCAGACCTCATAAGAAAAAGAAGACAGGTAAACCTGTTGAAACTATCACTGTTTATGATTCTGTCAATGTATCTACATCTGCTGAACCCTGATCCGTTGTTGCGGGCGGATTAAAACGAGTGTTTTTACGAAACGGTTTCAAAACTGTAGTATTTAGAAACAAATGGCTCGAATATCGTTCTCAAGGATTCTTGAAATATTATTAACTAACTGAAATCGAATTAAAGGGGGGGGGGGGGGGTTGGTTCAATTTTAGGCAAATAAGCTGATAATGAAAAGTGATTATAAAATAAGTTGTTTTTGATATGAGTGATTATAACAAACGGATTCATTGCCTCGGTTCGTACCTATCATCGACTGCTAACATTCCAATCTCTTAAGCGAAGTTTCTATCCTATTTGATTACAGTATCAATTAACAAGCGTGATTGACACTATGAGATACATGTTCCTATGGTCGGACTAAGCATACGGTTAAAAGTGACGCAAATTAACAATTAAGCAAAGTCAATCGCAATTAAAATTTGGGAACATTTATTAATCAAATTAAATCAACAATGTTATATGAAAATCGAATTAAGCAAACAACAATCTCATAACATAGTTGAAAGGAATCGAAATTAAATTGTAAATGTTATAACAATCTCAAAGTTGGAACCTGAGTACAGTAAATCCGTCAGAAAGGTTTTAGTTCTTCATTGATTCGTACAAAGCTTTCTCTTTTTCGTCAACCGTGAATGGGATCCCCCAAAATTACTGTAGCATCTAGGTAAAAACTAAAAAGAAACAACCCAACTGGGTCGGATACAAAACTCATGCCCAAAACAAATGACCCAAACTTAAATATAAAATTTTGCAACTTCAACGACTTTTTCAACCTTGCTACAGCCCTAATCAGCATCTGGCCACAACTAGAAAGTTGTAGGTCTTTTTCTTAGCTTTCCAACCAATATTAGAACGCCTCAATCCGATTCCCGTAGCTCCGGTTATGAATTTTTCCGTGAAAGTTGCAGTTGCTGAAAATAAAATACGAAAATTAATTAAATGCAAAAATAAAATAAATTAGCAAAACATATTAAAACATAAAAATAAACACAATAAACTAAAGAAATGCATTAGTACAATCGTGGAAGGATGTGCATCAAAATGCACTGATCAAATTCCTCCACACTTGAACTTTTGCACTACGAGCAAAATGCAATCAAAAGAAACGCAAAAGCATCATCAATTACTCATCATAGGCTACAAATTCATCTTCGGTCAAGATTGCATCAACAGGTACTAGTCTCGCACACTAAGGATATCGTAGGAACACTAGTCTTGCCTCCTGAATATACAAACTAATATGAATCATATTATTATGCAAAAGCCTAACTTACTCATCCTCCTTTTTGCTCTTTTTCATTCAGACGCAATCACATTAAGCCCGTTATCTCCATACACTCATAGAAAAGCGACCGGTTAGTGACTCTGATCCTTTTTTGCACGGGGTTCTGGTACTTACATGGCATAACCCTTTGCTTACTCAGTTGCAGTTGCAGGGGATCGGACCGTAATCCTCCCTACCAAGTTCAGCACCAGAAACCGCTGAACCAACTAACAACGAGTCTTATTCTCGAGAAAAAAATTTGTAGGCACTACGACCGTTGGGTTAAGTGACCGGGTGAGGGTCACCAAACTTAGAAGGTGCATTCCTTTTTTCTTTTTCTTTTTAAAACACTTTTTTTTCGGAACACTCACTTATATTCATCGGCTTCCTTGCGTAGAGTGTGTGAGATGGTGCAGACTGCTGAAATAAACTACTCAAGAGCTATTAGAGAGTGAGAATTCAAGGCTAATACATAATAAGAATTCAAATCAATTTCCATATACAGGAGACAGTGTTAAGATGATACCGATCTTGTGAGCTTTTCCCAAGTCTCCACAAACATAACCTCAAATTAGTCTACAACCCAAAACTTTCAAATAGATGCATTTTATTTAATTTTTTAACAAAAATAACTGAAGTTAAAATAAAAGCAAAGAAACAAAATGATTCCCTCCCCCACATTTAAAACAAGCATTGTCCTCAATGAAAGGACGCAGTTATTAAAGTTGAGAGAAAGGAATAAGAACTCCCTGATCAAGTTGAAGTGTAGTTAAGCGCTTCCAAAGAAAGCTCCTCTATGCTTACATCTTCAGGTACTGCACTCTGATAAAAAAAGCTTTAGGCGCTTCCCATTGACCTTGAAAACTTTGTCAGTACCTGTACTTTTAATTTCTACTGCACCATGAGGAAAAACATTAGTGACAACAAAAGGACCAATCCATTTGGATCGAAGTTTCCCATCCATAAGCTTAAGGCGAGAATTATACAATAAAACCTGTTGCCCTACAGAGAATTCCTTTCTAGAAATCATCTTATCATGGAAGTGCTTAGTTTTTTCTTTATAAATCCTAGAGCTCTCATAAGCCTCTAGTCTAAGCTCTTCAATTTGTTGTAATTGGAGTTTTCTTTCAATACCTGCTTGTTGCATCTCCAAATTACAACTTTTCACCGCCCAGTAAGCACGGTGTTCTATCTCTACAGGAAGATGACATGCCTTACCAAAAACAAGTCGATAAGGAGACAGTTCAATGGGTGTCTTGAAAGTTGTTCTTTGAGCCCAAAGTGCATCTTCTAGACGGCGGCTCCAGTCCTTCCTTTTTGGTTGCACCATTTTCTCTAAAACCTGTTTCATCTCTCTGTTTTGAGATTTCAGCTTGCCCATTTGTTTGTGGGTGATATGCAGTAGAGACCCTGTGCACAACTCCATACTTTCGGAGCAAAGCTTCCATGGTGTGGTTACAGAAATGAGTGCCTTGGTCACTTATGATAGCTCGCGGGATTCCAAACCTGCAAAAGATATTAGACCTGACAAAGTCTGCAACAACTCTAGAATCATTAGTCCTAGTGGGGATAGCTTCCACCCACTTTGAAACATAATCAACAACAAGTAAAATATATAGAAAACCAAATGATACAGGGAAGGGACCCATGAAGTCGATTCCCCATACATCAAATACTTCACAGAAAAGCATTGGTTGCTGAGGCATTTCACTCTTTCGAGTAATGTTTGTACCTATTATCTGGAACTCTTTACAAGTGCGGAAAGTCTCAAAAGCATCCTTAAAAATAATGGGCCAAAAGAAACCTGAGTCTAGGACCTTCCTTGCAGTCCTTTGAGGGCCAAAGTGTCCCCCGACTTGAGATGAATGAGCTAAATTCAAAATAGATTCAATCTCATAGTCAGGGACACATCTCCTAATTACCTGATCACTACCAAACTTCCAAAGATATGGATCATACCAAACATAATATTTGGCATCACTCTTGAGTTTGTGAATCTGTGACCTGGATGCACCTGTAGGAAAAACACCAGCAACAAGATAATTAACAATATCAGCAAACCAAGGAGTAATACCATGCACAAGTAAAAGTTGCTCATCAGGAAAGTCATCCTGGATGGGAAAAGGATCTTCATCTCGCTCTATTCTACTAAAGTGATCAGCTACTAAGTTCTCAGCTCCACTTTTGTCTTTAATCTCTACATTAAACTCTTGGAGCAACAACATCCACTGAATCAATCTCGGTTTTGCATCCGGCTTCTTCAAGAAGTACTTCAAAGCTGCATGGTCATTAAAAACAACAACCTTGGAACCTAGCAAATATGATCTGAATTTATCAAGAGCAAAAACAATAGCTAGAAGTTCTTTTTCAGTGGTAGTGTAATTTGACTGTGCAGAATCTAAAGTCCTAGAAGCATAGTAAATAATATGGGCAGCCTTGCCAACTCTTTGTGCAAGGACAGCCCCAACAGCATAATTAGAAGCATCACACATAAGCTCAAAAGGGAGGGTCCAATCAGGAGGTTGGATTATCGGAGCGGAGGTCAATGCTTTCTTCAAGAAGTTAAACGCTTGCTTGCATTTGTCATCGAAGTTGAAAGTAACATCATTCTTCAACAGGTTTGACAGCGGAAGAGCTATCTTGCTAAAATCCTTGATGAAGCGCCTATAAAAACCTGCATGACCAAGAAAAGAACGAATCTCGTGAACACAAGAAGGGTAAGGCAATGTAGAAATCACATCAATTTTAGCAGGGTCAACAGAAATACCTTCCTCAGAAATTATGTGACCGAGAATAATTCCTTGCTTAACCATAAAATGACATTTTTTGTAATTTAACACAAGATTAGTCTCAATGCATCTTTCTAAAACCATATTCAAGCTACTCAAACATGCATCAAAAGAGGAACAATAAACAGTGAAGTCATCCATGAAAACTTCCATGCAATTTTCAATGAAATCAGAGAAAATGCTAATCATGCACCGTTGGAAAGTGCCAGGAGCGTTGCAAAGACCAAAAGGCATCTTCCGATATGCAAAAGTACCGAAGGGACAAGTAAAAGTGGTCTTCTCTTGATCTTCCGGTGCAATATGAATCTGAAAATAACCTGAAAAACCATCAAGAAAACAGTAATGTGATTTACCAGCTAGCCGTTCAAGCATCTGGTCAATGAACGGCAAAGGAAAATGGTCATTTCTAGTCGCTTGGTTCAATCTCCTGTAATCAATACAAACTCTCCAACTGTTCTGAACTCTAGTGGGAACAAGTTCGTTCTTTTCATTTTTCACCATTGTGAGTCCAAATTTCTTAGGTACAACCTGCACTGGACTTACCCATTTGCTGTCAGAGATAGGATAAATGATACCTGCTTGCAAGAGTTTGGTTACCTCTTTCTTCACAACATCAAGAATCAAAGGATTAAGCCTCCTTTGGGGCTGCCTTACTATTTTTGCTCCATCCTCAAGTAAAATCCTGTGCATGCACATCGATGGACTAATACCAGGGAGGTCGGCTAATGTCCATTCGATTTCCTTCTTTTGTTTCTTCAGAACCTGCAAAAGCTTATTTTCTTGTTTGAAATCAAGGTTAGAAGAAATAATGACAGGTAATTTTTCATCACTCTCCAAATAAGCGTATTTCAGATTATCTGGGAGTTGTTTCAGCTCTAAGGACGGGGGCTGCTCAATGGATGGAGTGATTGGGGCAGCCAGGATGTCAAGAGCTTCTGCTGCATAATTAACTTCATTGACAGCAACATCACCTGTAGAAAACACATCAGCCTGCAAGGCAGCATCAATCTCGGCACATACAACACATATGTTAGTGTCAGTACAATCAGAACACGAATAAACATCATCAAATGCAGATAAAGATGGAAAATCTAATGAAAACAATTCAGAAAAAGTTTCATCCACCAAATCAGAGATTAATTCAATATGAAAAATGGAATGCTCCTCCAATGGATGTTTCATGGCATCAAAAATGTTAAATTTTACGACAATGTCACCAATTTCCATGGACATGGTTCCATCGTCAACATCAATCTTTGTTTTTTCTGTTTTCATGAATTGTCTGCCTAAAATGATGGGAGCTTTGCTGGACTTTGTTTCTCCTTCCATATCCAGAATGTAAAAATCTGCAGGAAAAATCAAATCATTAACTTGAACAAGGACATCTTCGACTACACCGGCGGGGCGGGCGTTACTCCTGTTCGCCGACTGAATGATTATACATGTATGCTGCAAAGGACCAAGACAAAGGTTATTATAAATAGAAGTGGGCATCACATTAATGCCCGCTCCTAAATCAAGCATACAATTATCAAATTACTTATCCCCAATGGTACAAGGGATAGCAAATGTTCCTGGATCCTTCTGCTTTTGTGGCAACACCTGAGTAGTGAGGGATAAAACATTTTGCTCGCCTACAACCTTTTCGGATGAAGGCTTGGGCTGAATAAATGCAGAAATATTCCGTCCCAAGTTTACTCGCTCACTTCCTTTCATCCGCCTCTTGTTTGTACACAAGTCTTTCATAAACTTCGCATACTTTGGTACCTGCTTAATCACATCAAGAAGAGGAATATTCACAGCAACCTTTCTAAATACATCTAAAATATCGTTGTCCCCCTCATCAACTTTTTTATTTTTCAAAACTCTATGTGGGAAGGGGACTGGTGGAACATACTCTCTTTCTTTTCTTTTTTTTTCCAGTTTCATTCATAACAACAGAAGAAGGGACAGAAGATAGAGAAGGAGGAAAAGAAAGAGAAGGTTTAGATGTTACCTCAGGGGTTGATCCTGTAACCTTACCAGATTGCAAAGAAATTTCACTTACATTGTCATTTGGACCATTCGGATTGACAACCGTTTGGGCTGGAAGTTGGTTCGAACCTTGGGCTTGCATGTTATTTATTTGAGTAGCAAGCTGTCCCATTTGCGTGTTCAAGATCCGAATGCTAGAATCGGTCCTTTGTTGGAACTGAAGGTTGTTGACAACCATTTGTTTAATAAGATCCTCTAGGGATGGTCCGGAAGGTGCAGGGGCAGCCGGTTGAGGTGGGTTCTGTTGTTGGCTGGTTTGTGGATTTCCATATTGAAGGTTGGGATGATTCCTCCAATTCGGATGATATTTGTTGGTGGACAGGTCATGGATGTTATTGTACCTGTTTTGGTTGTAAAGGTTGGCTGCATAAGCTTGGGGCAGCTCAGTGATAGATTCATCTCTCAGAATGGGACATGTATCAGTCGAGTGCTCAAGGGAAGTACAAATACCACACAGAGTTGATGTTTGAGTTTTTGCTACTGCTAGTTGTTTGACTAATGCTGTGAGCTCATCAATTTTGGTCTCTAAAGCTTTGTTGGAAGAAGAAGCTTGAATTTGATTCACTCCTTTGCTTTGTGTAGAATTGTCTCTAGTGGTAAATTGCTGAGAATTAAGAGACATATTCTCTATTAGAGCTTTGGCAGCAGCTGGAGTTTTATCAACAAGTGCTCCACCACTAGCGGCATCAAGAATGTTTCGGTCCATCGGTATCAACCCCTCATAAAAGTACTGGATGAGTAATTGCTCAGTGATCTGATGTTGAGGACAGCTGGATACCAAGTGCTTGAACCTCTCCCAATAATCAGTGAGTGACTCATTACCTTGTCTGATACCGTAAATTTCCTTTCTTATTGAGGCAGCTCTAGAGGTAGGAAAATATCGCTCCAAAAACACCTTTTTCAGCGCATTCCAGCTTGCAATTGAATTTGGCTCGAGGTAGTACAACCAATTCTTTGCTGCACCCTGCAATGAAAAAGGAAAAGATCTAAGTTTGATGTGTTCTTCAGTGATACCTTCAGGCTTCGATGGTGTAGAGCATACAACCTAAAACTCTTTCAAATGTTTGTGCAGATCCTCATCTGCAAGACCACTAAACTTGGGCAACAAGTGTATTAAACCCGATTTTAATTCAAAAGGAGCAGCAACATCATCATAATCAATACACATGCCATTATAATTTACATCAGGGGCAGCCAATTGCCTTAAGGTTCTTTGGTCAGCCATATCATACAACTTCATAATCAGAATCAAACAGATAGTGCAAGTAATCAGAATCAGACTCAGACTCAAACTCAATTGTGGGTGGTAGACTAGTGTTAACTTGGACTCTCCTACGTTGTGTGTGCAATGTTCTTTCTACCTCAGGATCAAAAGCAACAAGCTCAGGACAGCAGGACCTAGTAGCAAGGACTAATACGCAGCAATGGTAACAAAGCCCAAAATACCAACAATGTCCCTAAAAGTAAAAACAAACACAAAGAAGGAAAATGATTAATTTTTTTTCAAAAAAATAAACTGAACACGAAATTCTTCTAATGGACGAAAAATAGAATTTTGATGATTTTTTTTATTTTTTTCGACTCTATGAAAACAGTAAATAAATCATAAAAAATAGGAAAATGATAAATTTGGGAAATTGAGACTAAAGTCCCACAACTACTTTGTAGTAAGGGACAAATGATCAGTGATTTTTTGGCATAAACTGGTCGGAGCAGATTTCAAATCGGACTCAATTTTCAAAAAAACCGATTTTTTTTACTATTTTGACTCAAAACGCGAATTGGCTTAAACCGAAAGAAAACTAGGACCTAGACACGAGAACACTAAACCTAAGACTCAAAAGTTAGTTAATAGTATCAAGAATCCCCGGCAACGGCGCCAATTTGATCTGTTGTCGCGTGCGGATCAAAACGAGTGTTTTTACGAAACAGTTTCAAAACTGTAGTATTTAGCGACAAATGGCTCGAATATCGTTTTCAAGGATTCTTGAAATATTATTAACTAACTGAAATTGAATTAAAGGGGGGGTTTGG
The DNA here is from genome assembly GCA_948472305.1 of Vicia faba. Lineage (NCBI taxonomy): Eukaryota > Viridiplantae > Streptophyta > Magnoliopsida > Fabales > Fabaceae > Vicia > Vicia faba. The sequence goes on along the minus strand of OX451738.1, from coordinate 271,442,463 downwards.
TTCGATTTTAGGCAAATAAGTTGATTATGAAAAGTGATTATAAAATAAGATGTATTTGATATGAGTGATTATAACAAACGGATTCACTGCCTCGGTTCGTACCTATCATCGACTGTTAACATTACAATCTCCTAAGCGAAGTTTCTATCCTATTTGATTACAGTATCAATTAACAAGCGCGATTGACACTATGAGGTACATGTTCCTATGGCCGGACTAAGCATACGGTTAAAAGTGACGCAAATTAACAATTAAGCAAAGTCAATCGCGATTAAAATTTGGGAACATTTATCAATCAAATTAAATCAACAATGTTATATGAAAATCGAATTAAGCAAACAACAATCTCATAACATAGTTGAAAGGAATCGAAATTAAATTGCAAATGCTATAACAATCTCAAAGTTGGAACCTGAGTACAGTAAATCCGTCAGAAAGGTTTTAGTTCTCCATTGATTCGTACAAAGCTTTCTCTTTTTCGTCAATCGTGAATGGGATCCTCCAAAATTACTGTAGCATCTAGGTAAAAACTAAAAAGAAACAACCCGACTGGGTCAGATACAAAACTCAGGCCCAAAACAAATGACCCAAATTTAAATATAAAATTCTGCAACTTCAACGACCTTTTCAACCTTGCTACAGCCTGAATCAGCATCCAACCACAACTAGAAAGTTGTAGGTCTTTTTCTTAGCTTTTCAACCAATATTAGAACACCTCAATCTGATTCTCGTAGCTCCAGTTATGAATTTTTCCGTGAAAACTGCAGTTGCTGAAAATAAAATACGAAAATTAATTAAATGCAAAATTAAAATAAATTAGCAAAACATATTAAAACATAAAAATAAACACAATAAACTAAAGAAATGCATTAGTACAATCGTGGAAGGATGTGCATCAAAATGTACTGATCAAACCCTCCCAAACCTTAGGAAATATAGATGTTGATATTGACCTGACCTTACCATCTAACTCCCTTGCTGACAACCCTCAGAGAAATCAAGTTTTATTAGATTTGAGTGACTTTGACTCTGATGAACACTCTGATTCCCAATCAGAACCCTCTCAATCAGAACCCTCTCACTCAAAACCCTCTGAACCATCTTTTTCTCAACCTATTCCTACTGAACATTTTTCAAGATCTCCTCCCAGACCTCTATCACCCAGACCATCTGGATGGTATGATGTTGGCTCTTGGAGAATTCCAGGAATCACCGTTCCTCTGGCAACACAAAAACCACCTTTCACCTTGCCATCTGAAAACATTTTTTCCATGAACCAACCACAACATTAGAACCCCACTCTCACTCCTGAAAATACTATAATCATTTCACCTGACATCACTCCCCCTACTTCACCATAACATCCAACATAAAACTCACTGATACTCTCACCCCCTCATATTCCAGAACACCAATCTGTTGAACCACCTGAAAATTTTGAATCATCCGAACCTCATGAACAATCAGCACCACCTAACTTTGTTGACCAACCTAATCATTCAGCCACTCCTGAACCAACCAAAAATCCTGAACCTGCTAGTTTTTTAAGAACTGTAGTGGATTATGAATCTCTACAATTTTTGAAAAACAAAACTTTCAAGAAGGCTGTCCCAAAACCTATTTAGCCAGATGTGAATACTTTGTTTCAGAATTTTATAACAGATGTTCAATCATGGTTGAATCTGCTGAAAGAAGATTGTGCCAGAAGCGTGAACCCAGCTGCAACGGATCTTCTGTGGGAGAATTTCAAAAGAACTTTGGATGCTGAGTCACTAAAGCTACAAGACTTATACCACTTTTAGGTGCTGGACAACTTTTCCAAACATCTGCATGCTTTCAAGTCAGAAGCTGCTGACATATGGAATAAGAAGTCTTCTTTAATGATTGCTGATACACGAGTTGATACAATGGACATATCAGAAGATGAATCTGAAGATGCCTCTGACGATTCAAACCCTCTGGCTATTGTTCTATTGAATCAACCTTCTGTTAAGGCAGCTCCTGAACCCATGCCAACCCTTGTAATGGATCTGGGAACTTTGCTTTCAACCTTTGTGCATTCTGACTCAACGGTTGCTGCTCCAAAGCCTGTTTCTGCTGAAGCTTCGTCATCCTTTGTTCCTATCTCACTTGTCATGGACACTCTGAATGAGCTCAAGAGGGATAATGAAGTCATACACGAGCGCTTGGGCAAGCAAGACCAAACAAATCAAGAAATCAGAAGATGGATGATGAAACAAGAAGAATCTGCCTCTGAGATGAAGAATCTTCAGATGGCTCTTGTTACTAAGAAATCCTAGTGTCTTTCTGTTTCTTGTCTTTTATTTGTTGTTTTGTACTTCTAGATATTTTTTTGCTATTTTATGAAAACTTTTAAGCTCTTGAGCTATTTTATTTATACACTTTTTGATTATGCCAAAAAGGGGGAGAAAATGAGTATTTTGAACTAATCATTGTTTAACAGTTATGGGACTAAGTCTCAGACATTCTAACAAAATACAAGATTTCTTTCTGTGCAAAAGAATTTATTTTGCAGGTATCACTTAAACTCTAAAAGAGTTTAATGGGGAGAAAATCTTCTTAAAGAAGTTCTGAAGAAATCCTAGAAGATATTTTTTTAATGCTCTGATAAATAATCTCAGGAAGTTTTATATATAGAAATATTCATTTCAGGGGGAGATTCTTATCTCTTATCATATATTATTTCTATATCTGAATAATTTTTGTCATCATGAAAAAGGGGGAGATTGTTAGAACAAGATTAGTTCTGATCTATCTCAGAGTTTTGATGATAACAATAAATTATATTTTAGATAATTTATACTCTGATGAATGTATTTGAATGTTTCAGATAATGTTCTGACAGAAGCATTCTGATGTGCTAAGCTAAAAATTATATGAAGAAGTTCTTTAATGAAAGAACCTTTTTAAGCGCAACTGCTGACTCTGGTAAGACAAATTATTTAAATGTATCTTCTAACATTTAGCATGACTCCTTGCTCAGAATTTTACTTGAAATCAAGTGTTGTTCAGAAGTTATTTAAAAGCAAGCACTGATCAAGTTCTTAGCAAGCAAAGCACTGCCTGGAAGATGTGTAAAGCATGTTCTGAATTCAAGACGTTGAAGCAAGTTCTGAAAGAACGTCAAAGCCAACTTGTCTTGTCAAGCGTAGGAAACATGTTCTTACAAGTTGTCGTTTGCTCATTAATGCAAAGACGGCTGCAAGCACTCAAGTGGCTAAGCTAGTTTCTTGGAAAATGGAATAGTGCAAGGAAACACGCAAGCATTTAATGCTCTCCACTTTTCTGAAGGCAGCAACGGTCTTATTGTTCCTACTATAAATAGAAGGACATTTATTGCAAGCCAACTAACGAATCAATTTTCAAAAAAGAGAAGAAAGAAACTACGTGAAATATTTTGGGCTCACAAACTATTTGTTCATACACTTTGTGCAATTTATTCTAAGTGAAAAATCACAGTTGTGATATAGCTTTATTAGAAGCAAATTTTATTTTCACTATCTGTTAGATTAAACTCTTGTAATTTTTCCTTGAGAGACCAAGTTTGGTCAGATTTCTCAAGTAGACTAGGACTAGATTTAAGTCTTAGTGGTGTTAGTCACTTGTAAGATTACTTGTGCATTGTTAGTCACAACAGTTGTTGTGTGTTTGTAATAATTTGATTATAGTGGATTAAGTCCTTGTTGAGAAAGGCGAAATCACCTTGATGGATGGACTGGAGTAGTTTGAGTTTAAACGAACCGGGATAAAAATAACCTTGTCTTTCCATTATTGTTGAGCTTTGTTTTGAAAAGAAAAAGAGTCACTTATTCAACCCCCCCCCCCCCACTCTTCTAAGTGTTTTCTTACCCCTTCAGGACTCTCATCCACTTACTGTTTATTTCAGTAGAGATGGCTCTAGAACAGACTATCAAGGACATCCAGACTCAAAATGCTCAACTTCAGGCAATGTTCTTGAACCTATTCGAGGGGCGAGAAAAGGTGAAAGCACTCCTCATTAAGGGTTTGACCATGGAGAATCTTGAAGACGATAGAGATGACCAGTTGGAGCGGCTACAAACTGAGATAGCCATAATGAAGGTCCAAATGATAGGACAATTGGTAGGCCAGGTGGCTCTTGTCCAAAACCTGGCTCAAGGACAAGAAGAGCTGAGAGCCCTCGTCAATAAACTTCATCAAGACGGTTGTATCTGTATGAAACAAATGGTCAATATTGGGGACCAAGTCACTACTCATCCCCCCATGAGACAAGAAGCCGATCAAAGGGGAGAACAAACCTTTTCAAATTGCTGCTACGTCACGAGCCCAACAATGACCTCATCAACATCAATGGGGAAATCAACAAAGGCCAGACGAGCCTAAAAGACAGTTTACCAACATCAGTATGCCACTGTCTCAAGCATTACAACACATGTTGAGGATGAATCTGATTACATTGATAAGACCTCATCCAAACCCCAAAACTTCTTCTCCTAACTACAACCCTGATGCCAGGTGTGCCTATCATTCCGACATTTCTGGACACGATACAAACGATTGTTGGGCGCTGAAGTACAAGATTCAAAACTTTATCGACGAAGGAGTGTTGGAATTCACACAAGATGGTCAGACTGAATTCTTCTGCCGCCCCTCAAGGGAATACCACCTGAAATGACAAGTTCATCCAAAGAGGCTTTTGTTCATTTGAATTTTCAAATTGTAATTTTCTTTTTATTGTTCGAACATTTATTTATGTCAAACTTTGTTATTTAATCAATGCATTAGATATGTTTGTCTTGAATTAATCCATTCGTTTTCACTATACTTAAACTATGCTTTACTTCCTTTTGGTGACATTCAACTCTTGTTTTAAAAGTTGCAAGCCTTTAGAGGGAGGATGATGAAAACAATGCCTTAATCTCATACAGTATGCTTTTCGACAGACCGTGTTAACGATGTACAGGCGTTCTTTCAATTCCTAAACACTGGAGTTATAAGGAGGGTAATCCCTCATCAACCCCTTCGAGACAAAGAAGTAGGAGTTTCCTTTTTACACAAATTGAAACCTTTAATCAAAACCTGGGGTAGGGTAGTTCCTCAGTTAATTCAAATGTGCGTTCAGTCGCAAACTTCCACCTCGTATACAACAAGTGATATCAAAAACGTCCTTCTGAATCAAAATACGACGATGGTTCCCTATCACATAGGCAGTCATTATCTCTCAAAAAGAAAGACCCATTAAGTCAAAACCTACGAAGGAGACTTAAGAAAAACTGGGGCATCCCGCTAACCGTAATCTCAAAAGGAGAACAGTCAGGAAAAAATCCAGGATAACAAATCAAAAGGAGGACACCTTAGATTCTCAACAAACACGAAAACGTTGCAAACATGACTACCTTCCAACAAACTTAACTTGTCTGAACCATCACCAAAACTTCATTCCGAATTCAATTGGAGTTCAAACGCACAATTAACTGAGTTTAGGATCAGAGAACATCACGAAGAACGGGCGGGTACAAATACACTTTGAGCCTTATCCTTTGTTTCTTAAACCGTGAACCAAGCCACGTTACAACCCTTCAAAAGTCCTAATTTAAGCATGGGTTAGTTCGAAAGCATACTGTTACAAAAGGAATCCTGACTCCTGTTAGGCTTACTCCAAATTCTGAGTCGAACTCATATTCTTACAAAATTATTTTATCTGATAAAATTCATTTTCAAAACTTCAAGACAAGCATAAACTTTACATTATTTGAATATTTTTGTTTGCATATGGCTGATTGTTTGACAGTAGAGAAGTTCGTACGACGAATATCCAGTGAACAAAACTCTCTCAACAAACAAAGTCACCTCAAGTGGGAAGACACTTCCAATAACACATCTCCTATAAGGAAGGGGTATGACACGTCACCATCAACCACATATGGGATAGTCCAGTCAAGATTCCAAGAAATCTCTTAAGAAATGTTGAATATACCAGGGGCAGGTCTGTATCTGAATCACTTAGGGCACTGAACATAAATTCCAACAAAGGGTTCCGTACAGTCAAGCAAACATTTCCTGCCAGTGCTACAAACACTTGCTACTGGGGGTAGTGACAAATCTCCCATAAAGTCCTTTTATACGGTGGTCCCCAGCCAGAGTTCCAATCTCTGAAAACTTCTCCCCAACTAGTTTTGATCTCAAGAATCTTCAAAAAGGAAACACCTCTCCAGCAGATTGGCAATCGGGTTTATATCCCCAACAAACTGCATATTCCCCAGCTTAAATTTGCCTCTCAGACTATTACAAATCAAGGGACCACAACCCCTCTTCCCCAGTAGAGTCTTCTATAATCCCCCATCAAGTTACTGTGAAGCCTGGAACTCGACCAGATATCAGTTCAACTTCATCCTTTTAAGCAAGTTACTGTGAAGCCTGGAACCTGACCAGATATCAGTTTAACTTCATCCTTTCAAGCAACTTACTGTGAAGCCTGGAACCCGACCAGATATCAGTTCAACTTCATCCTTTCAAGCAAGTTACTGTGAAGCCTGGAACCCAACCAGATATCAGTTCAACTTCATTTGTTCAAGAAAGTTACTGTGAAGCCTGGAACTCGACCAGATATCAGTTCAACTTCATCCTTTCAAGCAAGTTACTGCAAACCATGGAATCCGACCAGATAACATTTTAACTTCACTCTCCCAAGAAATTTTCTGCAAAGCCTGGAATCTGACCAGATAACAGTTTAACTTCACTCTCCCAAGAAATTTTCTACGAAGCCTGGAATGCGACCAGATAACAGTTAATTTAATATTCCCCGGTAAGTAGCTGCCAAAACTGGATTTCGACCAGATAACAGTCAACTTCATTATCCACAACAAATCACTGCCAAGCCTAGATTTTGACCAGATAACAGCTAATTTTCGATTCTCTCCAGTTAGAAATAACTCCTTAGTAGAGCAACAGACAACTGAGACTCCTAAACTCTTTTCCCCAAATAGGAATCAACACTCTCTAAAGAGTTTTACTCAAGTAAAATCAACATTCCCCAGTGGAGTTCTCCTCAAACAAAAAAACAGGAATCCCCAACAGAAACATTCTACGCAAGGCCTGAGGAGGATCATACTCTTCATCCACAGAAGCAGCCCGAGATTTCATCTCCCAAAGCTCACCAACATTTGTCAAGGATTTATTTTCCTAGACAAAGATATACTTCAATAACATTTCGCATCCATACATCATATAACATACGCATACAACATAATCTCATGCAACTAACCCTCTTCCTTGTAGGAAAGATCAACAAAGACCTCTTCTGGTTAGATTTATTTCTTCCAGTTAATAACAGGTGAATTAAAGACCTCTTTTGGTTAGATTTATTTCTTCCAGTTAATAACAGATGAATCAATTATCTCTTCTGGTTAGTTTTATTTCTTCCAATTAATAACAGGCGAACCAAAGACCTCTTCTGGTTAGATCTATTTCTTCCAGTTAAGAACAGGCGAATCAAAGACCTCTTCTGGTTAGATTTATTTCTTCCAGTTAATAACAGGCGAATCAAAGACCTCTTCTAGTTAGATTTATTTCTTTCAGTTAATAACAGATAAACGAAAGACCTCTTATGGTTAGATTTATCTCTTCCAGTTAATAACAGGCAAACCAAAGACCTCTTCTGGTTAGATCTATTTCTTTTAGTTAATAACATGCGAACCAAAGACCTCTTCTGGTTAGATTTGTTTCTTCTAGTTAATAACAGGTTGTTGTCCCCCAAAATGTTCCCTCCCTTTTTACTTAACACATGCCCATTGAGGTCCCCAACTTGCCCAAGGATGACCAAGAATTGACCAGACAAATTCTCCTCCCAAGGCAATAAACCTCTAACTAGGGTTTCAATTTTCATTAAGATGTGTGAGCTCCAATGGTATCAAATGTTTTCCATGGTTCTAATATGTCCTCCAGATTATCCATGCCAAGTTTCTTGACTTTCACAACAAGTTTGCTCAATCAACTTCTTAAATGCCTAAAAATTAACAATGTTAGGTCAAAAGTCAATTGTGACCTATATACAGTCAAACTTCAAGATTTTTGGCCAACATCAACATTTTGAAGTGATATCCATCATTTTATCAAGGGTTTATCATGATTCCTCATGAAATGCTCTTAATTCATCAAAAGTCAAAAATTGCTAATTAGGGTTTCTATAGGATAAGTCAACCAAACTTTGACTAGGCATAACTTTCTCATACTTAATCAGAAATTTTTCCACCAAAAATAATTTTGAATATAATCCAATTCACTACAATTTCTCTTCATCCCTCAAGTCCATGAAATGCACCATTTGAAATATACAAGCTAAGACATTACAAGTCGTTTTCAGAAAGTCAACAAAAGCCATTTTTTCCAAGACCTTTTACATCAAGACAACATCTTCAAATGTAAAATTGATCAAAAGAGGGATTAAAGTACACATCTTGGGATTTCCAAAAAGTACAAGATCATCATTCTGATATAAAAATTGAGTAAGTTATGGCTTTCCCAAGTTGGGAAAATTTTTGAAATTTCAAGAATGGTGCATTGAGCAAATTTAAAATTTTGAGTCAATGGCCTAACTTTTTAAGGTTCAAATATTTTCCTAAGTTTATAGAGGACCTATAATCTTATTTTTTCATGGCGTTGCATTTTCTACCTATTTTTTACATATTTATTTTAATTTATTTAAAATAAATATAAAATAAATTGTACAAAATGTTTGGAGATGGGCCTTAACCTATGGAAAGGGCAAGATTTTCAAGTTTTGGAAACTATTAAATTTGTTTGATTTTAACATAAAAGCATGGCATTATGGTGAAGATTCTTTCCATGAAAGCTTGTCTCTTCCCTCTACACTATAAGTACAAGCTATTTCCAAGCCAAACACACACAAAGAAATTGTTTGAGAAGAACCACACAAAAATTGCCAAAATTCTCAAAGTTGTGAAATTTAAAATTGAATTTCCAGCCATCATCCATCCAAACTAAGTGTTCTATCTTCTTCCTGAAGATCCCAGGACTCATTCCCAGCCCACATTCAAGCCATCACACGTCCAGAAGAGGCCATACCACAATCTCTGATTTGGTAAAACTTCTTGCATCCAAAATTTTATATTCATGCATTGTTTACTAATGTTTTGTGGCTATATATGATCAGGGTGATGTTTAGGACTGAAATGAGTCTTTACATGCAGGCTCAGACGTATGTATGGTTGTTTTCCATTTTTAACTGTGTAATTTGCATTTGTAACGTAACTTTATTTCCATTAGTTTCCATCCAGTTTTGACCCCAGATTCGGACTCAGGGTGAAATTTCATGCAGGATAAGGCCTTTTCTTTTTCAATTTAACACGTTTTTACAGGTTTGACGTTGAAGGCCGTCGAAGAAGACGGTGGTTTCTACCATCCCCATTCGTTTTTATTTTTATTCTTTTAATTTTGTTTATTTTATTTAATCAGTAAGTTTTTTTTTAAATTAAATAAAAAAATTAACAAAACTTAGGATTAGTTTTTCTTTTTTAGAATAATTAATTTCTGAAATTAATTAATTAATTAACTTTAAAATTTTTAATTAAAATAAGTTAGAACTTAGGGTTTAATTTGTGTTTAAATTATTTTCTGAAATAAAAATACAAAAATATTAACATTAGGCTTTAAATTCATTTAGCAATTATCTTTTTAAATTAAAATTACATTTAAGTTAATTTAATTGTTTTCTTAAAATAAACAAAAACAAAAACAAAAATTTATTTTACTTAACTAAATTCTTAGGTTTTCTTAGACGTTTCTTTTTTTCGCGCACGTTATTTTGTTTTCGCATTTTTACATTATTGATGTAACTGTTATTTGGGTTGTAATAGTTATAAAAAGGACTTTTTATCACTTTCTTTATTTTTCTTCCCCCAATTGTTTGTACATTGTAAATACCCTATTCCCGAAAGCCATGTAATAGTCTAGATTTACGCTTTCCGCACCTTATTTTATGTACATATTAACTGTTAGTAACTAGGCGTGTATGGAAAGACTAATAATCAAACGTTAGCAAACTTAATAACACAAGATAAATACTTGAACTAAATCAATTGCACATGCGCACCTCTAGGGTACCCCACTTCAGTTTCCTTTGGAAAACGGTCACAATTCTAGAAATGCGAGAAGCTTTAGTGGATGTCCTCTAGTTTGAAAGATCACAAGTCTCTCGATGACCTTATCGATGTTGCCTCGGTTAAAAGTGATCTTAGAACTTTAGGACAGTTACTAAAATTTCTTGCCAAGTTGCCTTCGTGACCGTAACGTCCCTTTCGATTGTCCCTTAAACATGCAACGATAGGGCTACCTACTCACTAATAGTAGGATAGCACTGTCTAAAGGAAAAGAGGAAAAGAACGACCCTTTTCGAGTATAAAAGTATATAGCTGTTAGAAGTTTGCTCAAACATTTTGCACTTACACAAAAACTACTTTTCAAAAGACATTTCAAAACACTTTGTATACTTTCTCCACTATCCCGAGAAACATTACAAAGTTCATCGTACTAAGGCGTTTTCAAAACAGTTTTAAACACAAAGCACAAAGGTATTTTAAAAATGAGCAAACCTCTAAGAGTCGTGGAAAACCACAGATGGAAAGGGTGCTAACACCTTCCCTTTCCATAATCTAGCCCCCTTACTCAGAAAACTCTCGAAAAGGTCTTTTCAGTTCTTTTCACCCTTTCCTTTGTTGGATAAAATAAAAGACGATGGCGACTCTTGCTTACCGCAACATTTGCAAACACAAACTCAAAACACGTATTAAACAGTCGGTTTTGCCACCGTATCACAAAACTGGCGACTCTGCTGGGGAATCTTTTAAAAAAAAGTGGGGTTTACCTTAGGGTCTAGTTCATTTCTAAATTGCTTTCCTTGTTTGTTTTGATTGTTTTACTTTTAAAGGCTTGCTTGGTACACTATAGATCCTATACCCGGATCTGGGGAATCTTTTAGGTAAACAACAATAGATCGTGGAAATTGTACGGCGTAGATCGATATGGTTGAAGCGATAGTTGTGTTTGTTTGACACTTTGGTTGGTACCGGCATCCTTTGTGCTGAATCGAGGAGAATACGGGGCCGTCGCGTGGTGTCGTGAAGCACTAACGAACCTTAGAACCTTAGTTGAACAAACTTGGCCATTAGAAAGTAGTGAGATAGTTGACCTCGGTGTAAAGATGGGGATTGGTTGATACTCGATGCTACACTCATTGAGATCAGACTTTCGGGATGTTTCGACCGCAAGAAAAGATTTCTAAGCTAAAATAATACCGATAAAGAAAGATCAGTGATATTGAGACTCCTTAGAACCCGGCTACTTTTCTAAGACAGGTTGAACCAACTAAACTTCAAGAGGGTACTTACGTACAAACTCCATGCAAGCCTAAACCTAAGGCAACTTATGTGATTTGTTTGCTTTCATCATCTAACAACTTGAACTCTTTGCAGGGATTATTTATAGTCATCAACATGAACTTCTTGCAAGACTCATTTGTCTTCATCATCTTACACTTTTGCTTGATACATAGCATACACATCATAACACCATACCATAGCATTTCCTTAACCATTTCAAGGATCTCAAGGGTCTGTGATGTAGTTATGATGAACCAGACGTCTAGCAAGGGGCAAGGGGTTTTATTTTCCTCTAGCCAATGCTGTCAAAAGGACCATAACACAATAATTTAAGTCAGGGGCTATGACCCACTTGATATGGTGATCTTGACTCTCATAGAAGGACCTTCAACGATACGAAAGTTCTTCAATCAAAGCTGTAAATTTCAACTTCTGACATTTTCTTGTTTACCCCGAGAGATCCTTGAAAACATTGCATGCGTGCCATTTCATAACAGGTCTCCCAGTACATGTCTCTCATTTTCTCGTTGTTTATTTCAGCAAGGAAAATGGAACTCAAACAAGATGATAGAGATCTCCAAACTCAAGATACTCAGTTCATGGAAATGTTCATAAACCTATATAAGGGGCAGGAAGAATTAAAAGCACTCCTTGCTGGGAATCTGACTAAGAAATATCCTGACAACAACAAGGATGACCAGGTTGAACAACTGCAAGCTGAGATGGAAAGGATGAGAACCCAGATGATTAGTCAAATAGCTCTTATCCAAATCCTATCCCGGGGACAAGAAGAGCTAAGAATCCTCGTCAGCAAACTTCATCAAGACGGTCGCAACCGTATGAAACAAACAGTCGAGGTTGAGGATCAAGTCATTAATCAGCCCCTGATGAGACAAGGAGTTGGCTTGGTAGAGAGTGGACCTTTCCAATTTGCTTCTACATCACGAGCTCAACAACGGCCTCGACAACAGCCACGGGGTAATCAGCAAGACAAGCCCAGGATGTCGTTTACTAAAATCAACATGACATTGTCTCAAGCATTGCAACACATGTTGACGATGAATCTGATTACGGTGAGGGGACCTCATCCAAACCCCAAGACTTCTTCCCCTAACTATAATCCTGATGCAAGGTGTGCCTATCATGCTGGCAGCCTTGTACATGATATGAATGACTGTTGGGCATTGAATAAGATTCAGGACCTGATCAATGAAGGAGTGTTAGAGTTTACACAAGATGGTCAGGATGAGTTCTTCTACCATCCCTCCAAGGCAAACCATCTGAAGTGACAAGTTCAAATAAAGAGGCTTTTTGTTCATTAGAATTTTCAAGTTATAATTTCCTTTTGATTGTTCAAGCATGTATTTCATGTCAAACTTTGTTATTTCATCAATGCATTGCATATGTTTGTCTTGAACCAATTCATTCGTATTCATTATATTCAAACTGTGTTTTTAATTCCTTTTTGTGATATTCAACTCCTGATTAAAAAGCTCTAAGCCTTTAGAGGGAGGGTGACGAAAGTGATACCATAACCTCTACAGTATGCTTTTGAACAGACCCCGTTGATGATGTACATGCGTTGTTTCAAATCCTAAATACTGGAGTTATAAGGAAGATAATCCCTAATCAACCCCTTTGAGCCTATGAAGTAGGAGTTTTTATTTTCACAAAAATTAAAACCCTTAATCATAACCTCGGGCAGGGTAGTTTTCTCAGTTAATTCAAATGCATATTCAGTCGCAATCTTCCACTTCATACATAATGAATGGCATCAAAGACGTCCTTCCAAATCAAAAGATGGTGATGGTTCCATATAATCGTCAAGGCAGACAATCATTATTTTTCAAAATAAAATCCCGTTAAGTCAAAACCTATGAAGGAGACTTAAGAAAAAAACGGGGGCATCCCGCTGACTGCAATCCAAAAGAAATAGTCCAGGCAAAAGAAGGGATAACAAAATCAAAAAAAGAGGTCCTACAAATCCTCAACAAAAAATAAAGGTTACAAAAATGATTGCCTTCCTAAAATAAACATTCAATTTCCAAACCATCACCGGAATATCAGAGCAAAAACTCAAGCGGGAGTTAAACGCACAATTAACTAAGCATAGGACTAAAGAACATCACGAAGAACGGGTTGGGTACAAAACATTTTGAGCCTTTATCCTTTGTTTCTTAAACCGTGAACCAGGCCATGTTACAACCCTTAAAAGTCCTAGCTGAAGCGTGGGTTAGTTTGAAAGCATATTGTTACAAAAGGTATCCTGACTCCTGTAAGGTTTGTTATACATCCTGAGTCGATATCACATGCTTGCAAAATTTTGTTTTACTAAAAAAAATTCATTTTCAAAAAAATTCAAGACAGACATAAGCTTTGCATCCTTTAAACACCATTTGTTTGCACATGACTATTTTTTTAACAACATAGAAATTCACACGATGAATATTCAACGAATAAAAATCCTCTCAATGGACAGAATCGTCTCGGATGGAAAAGCACTTCCAACCAAGGGGGCATGCCATGGTGCCTAATTAATCTGGGGCAGTTAAGTCAATATTCAAAAGAATATTTTAAAAATGCTGAATAGCCAGGGGCAGATCTCCATTTGAATCACTCGGGGCATGTTACATCGATCGGGGATTCCATAAGAAAATCATTATGATCAAAAACCTTTGGTACCACCAAATTGCTTGTTTGTGCCAGAGTATCAGATGGTGTCAATATCATGTCTTTGAATCCTTCCATGACAGTTCTTAGAAAAGATACCTTGGAAATTCAAGACTATCAGAAACTTGATCAAACATCAGATGCACCAGATTCATCCTGAAGCAGTCCCACACAGGCTCCCACGTATTAAAGGGCACATGCGATCACATAAACATTTTCTGGCATTTCTACAACACTTGTTCACATAGACGGTGATAACTCTCCACATCCAATGAGCATGAACATAGTCAGAAAATACTAGACATGAAAAAGACCGGCTAGGTTGACAGGCCTAGGCAAAATTAAGGGCATCCCGCCGAACTAAAAGAGTTCGGGAAAAAATTAGGGATATATAAATAAAAAATTGCACACCCGGTGTTGTACCCCCAAATTTTCCCTCTCATTTTACTCAATACATGTCCATTGAGATCTTCAATTTGCTCAAGGTTGCCCAAGAGTGGACCAGACAAACTCTCTCCTAAGGCAGTGTACCTCAAATTAGGGTTTCTATTTTCATCAATATGGGTGTACTCCACAGGTCTCATATGCTCTCCATGGTCTTAATATGTTCTCAAGACCCTACATGTCAAGTTTCATGCCTTGCACAAGAAGTTTGCTCGGTCAACTGCTCAGATGCTTGAGAATCGACTATATTAGGTCAAAAGTCAACTGTGACCCACATACAGTCGAACTTCAATATTTTTGGTCAACATTAACATTTTGAAGTTAATTTCATCATTTGATCAAGGATTGACCATGATTCCCCCAAGGAATTCCCCAAATTCATCAAAACCCAAAAGTTGCTAAATTAGGGTTTCTTAGTAAAAGTCAACCCAACTTTGACCAAGCATAACTTCCACATGCTTTATCAGAAATTTTCCATCCAAAGCTCATTTTGAAGAGGATGCAATTCCCTACAATTCATCTTCAGCGTACAAGTTCAAAATATGTACTCATAAAAAGATATGAATTTTTACATTATGGGTCCTTTTGAAAAGTCAACAAAAACACCTTTTGGGTAAAAGCTTCTTACATGAACATGGAAGACTCAACTGAGATGATACCAAAAGGGTTGCTTAGGTGACATTCTAAGCTTTCCAAAAAGTCCAGGAACACCTCTCTAGGGTTAAAATTGGAAGAGATATGCCTTGTCAAAGTTGACCTTTTTTGCAAAATTGTCAAAAGTCAAATGTGCTCAAAAATGCATTTTTTGCTAAATGGGCCTAACTTTTTATGCTTGCACCTCACTTATAATGTGGTCCACGACTCAAATATTCATCCACCCATTATTTGCTCCATTTTTAAATTTATTTTGATTTTTTATTAATTAAAAATTGAAATAAATCAAATAATTGATGAATAATAGCAAAGATATCATTTGATTTGGTTTCTGGACAGGTTGGCAATCAAAATATGCTGCATTAACAAGACCAAAACGAATCAAGCATAATTGATATAAAAAGGGATGATTTGGCTCAAAATAGAAAGTTTGCATATGGCTAAAGAATCAAATCAAATCTCATCAAAACTTCAAGATCCAATCTGTTTTGTAGCCCTAATTCATTGAGGGATATATAATGAACAAGAACAAAGCATGGCCTAAGGGTTAGCATTTGTGAAAACACCAAACAAAATTCTAAAAAAGTGACAAAAAGTGTTGGATCGTTTTTGAACTTAGAGACCAATTCAAGCCATTCCAATGCTTCTAATCATTTCTTAGACCTTCCCAGAAGCCAATTGGATCATTTGCAAGGCTTGAAACACCTAAAAACGCGCATAATCACTCTCACGATTTTCCCTTTAATTCAAAATCGATTACTGTATTTCTTGCATCATTAGCATGTTTAAGTTATATATTTGTGATCCTCATTGTGTTTGCAAGCTAACTGGATAATTTAATTTCATTTTTGAAGCCTATACGTGCCTTTGCCATTGTTAGGGTTTGTGTGTGCATTTTAGGGGTTTGTTCTACAGGTGAAATTGGGCAAAAAGAAGGGTACCATAATGTTCACAAGATTAAAACGAGTTGATCTGTATAGTTAGTTTTCATTTATCTTGCGTTTTGTGGATTTTTGAGTTTTGCAGGTTTGTAGCTACAGACCTTTGTCCGTAGGTAAAAGTATAAGAACCTAAAGCGACAGTCCTGGGGAAAGAGACGATGGCGTGGCAATCATCCATTCGTCCGTTTGAAAATTCGCGCGCGTGGGGTTTAGTCGTTTGCTTCTTTATATTATATTTTGTTTCTACTATATTAATAATAAATAATAGTAGCGTAGTTGGCAAGGCATGTGGTTGGAAAGCATAAGGACTTGGGTTCGATCCCAGGTCCCAACAATGCCTATTTTCTTATTTTTTGAATGCAGATTGTATGCAACTCTTATCAAAGGGCCTACCATGCGCTTCCAATTTCCATCTAATGGATTCATCATCCATTCAATCCAATGCTTACCAGTGAGGGACCAGGGTGCACGTTCAAGTCACCATCACACAGAATCCAATATTGATTGGGCTTGGAATGTTTTGGGCCTTAGAAATTTCAAATTGACACCCCCCAGATTTGCTATTCAACAAAGGCCCAGTTTGCATTTTCTTTTCTATTTTCTTTTCAATTTCTTTAATTAATTTCTTTTATTTGTTTTAATTAATTAACCCAAAATTATTATTTTTCTCTAAAATAAATAAAAAAATCACAAAATACATGAAATCTTTTTTTAATAATAAAAATATTTTATTTCTTAATTAATTTAGTTTAATTAATTTAAGGCAATTTAATCTCTTTTTATAAATTAAAAATAACTAGACCTAGGATTTGAATTGTACATAATTTAATTAATTTTCTTTAAAAATACACCAAAATCTTGTTTTCATTAAAATATTTATTTTAATTAATTAGGTTAAGTAGGTTAACTTAAACACTCTTTTTCATAATTAAAAAACAATTAGAAATTAGGGTTTCATTTAAATTGCAATTTCATTATTTTCTCCAATAAAAGAAATGTACAAAAATCTTTTTCTTGCAATTAGGGTTTAGTTTATTTTTCAACATCCCTCGCATTTGATTTACCATGCGCATTTTTATTTATTTTATTATTATTGTAACTGTTTCGAGCTTGTAATAGTTTTAATTAGGGTTTTAAATTCCGCACTTTTATTTCCCGTCAAGATGATTATGTAACTGTCAAAGCCTTGTAATAGCTAGGTTTATTTTCTCGCACTTTTAAATTCCTGCAAATATTTAACTGGCTAGATGTATGCTAATAGGATTGTATGGCAAGAATGTCTGGAAATTTAAAACGGTAGATCACCTAATGTGCAAAGATTAAATAATTGAAACAACTTATATACACATATTCACTCCTAGGGTTTACCTCACTTCGGTTGCCTTAGGTAAACAATCATTAAGAATAGGAGATTTTAGTGGTTGCCCTCCAGTCTAAAAGATCAAATTGTCCCATTCGAATGTTGCCTCGGAAATGTTGCCTCAGAAATGTTGCCTCGAAAAGATCTTAAGACTCTAGGGTTACTACTAAAGTTTTCTAACTATTGCTTTAGCGACTGTACTTGTCCCTTTCGAATGTCCCTTACAAACTCCAACGACGATGTTACCTATTCCTTAATAATAATATAGCATTTTCTAAAGGAAAATGAATAGTCTTTTCGAGTAGTTAGATTAGTTCTTAAGTACTCGCTCAAACGAACAAACTTTTTCACACCAAACACTTTTTCAAACTAAAGTTTTAAAAACACTTCGTAACACTCTTGAGGACAGAAATAAGAGTTAAAACAAAGTAAAACAAAACTTTTTAAAACAAGCACACACAAGCAATTTTAAAAAGATGAGCAAGTACCTAATAGCCCATGGAAAACCATGGATATAAAGGGTGCTAACACCTTCCCTTTCTATAATCTACCCCCCGTACTCAGAATATCTTGAAAAAAGGTTTTTTCTGTTATTTTTCCTTTTCCATGATTGGATAAAATAAAAGTTGGTGGCGACTCTTACTTACCGCGACATTTTGCGAACAAAAAATGTAAAATGCAAACCAGTATTAAAAGTCGGTTCTGCCACCGTATCACAAAACGGGCGACTCTGCTGGGGGAAAAATAAGTGGAGTATACCTTAGTGTTGTACCCCAAAATTTGCCCTCCCATATTCTTCAAGAATTGCCAAGATAAAGCTTCAAAATCTCCCCAAGGGTTGCACAGTTCAAAGGCCTCCTAACAGTCAAAAACTAGGGTTTTGGTTCTGACAAAGAAAATGAAGTTTCCAAGGGTACAATCAAGTCCCACATGCTTATAAACATTGTCAAGTATCCTCATGTCAAGTTTCAAGACTCACAGCACAAAATTGCACTGTCAAAACCCTAATTGCTCAACAGTCAACTACAGGGGCAAAATGGTCATTTGACAGTCAAAAGTTCAAATTTTTGGTCAACATCTCATTTTGAAGCCACAAACATCATTTGATCAATGCTTGATCATGATTCTCAAAGCATGGCTCAAAAAGTCTCAAGATGCAAAAGTTTCCATATTTGGACAGTTGAAAAAGTCAACTGTAACTTGACCAAGGCATAACTTCCACATGGATTATCAGAAAAATTCCATCAAAAGCTCATTTTGAAGACAAAGACATTTCCTACAACTCCTCTTCACACTTCAAGTCCAAGAAATCCTCTCACAAAAAGTTATCAATTTCAACATTATAGGTCATTTTCAAAAGTCAACAAAAAGGGACTTTAAGTCAAAGGCCATAACTTGAGATTGGTAAATCAAAATGACATGGGACCAAAGGCATTGGTTAGAGGACTTCAATACCTTTCCAAAATGTCCAAGAACATGATCAAAGCTTAAAAATTGAGCAAGATATGCCTTGTGGAAGTTGGGAAATATTTGGATATTTTGAAAAGTCAACTTTGCTTCAAATGTCTTAAAATTGCTAATGGGCCTCTTTTTCTTCCAAGATTCCTCATCCAAAGCATGTGCACGACCATTTGGCCCAAAGGGAAGTTTTTCATCATTTTTATTTATTTATTTGAATTTTTAATTGCTAATAATTCATTTAATTAAACTAAATATGTGGAAAATACCAAACCAAAGTTTTCAAATCTTTTTATGCATGGAATAAGCTCAAGATTTTGTGCATGATCATATTTGGAAAGAATCAAGGTAATTAAACATGATTTGTATCAAATTTGCATGAAAAAAGATTTGAAAAGATTAGGCAAAATCACAAAATCAAAAGCATTGATTCCATGGATATTTGGCTTATTTTGTTGACCTAAAACACTCACACATATATATACATGATAACCCTAATGCCAAGAACATGAATGTTGCGCCCCATCTCAAGAATCAAACTTGCAATTTTATCAAAAAAGTCCAAAACTGAAAGTGGCCTTAGAGGACGATTCAGAGGCAAAGAACAATCCCAATAGCTTATAAAAGTGTCAAGGAAACTTCCTGAATAGTTTTCCACATCCCTAACGCCCAGAATTGGTATATGGAATTCAAGATTTCTCACATTTTATCCATATTCGTATTTCAATTTTCAAGCATTTCCATTGCATTTTTTTTGTGGATTCATACTAATTGATTGATTCTGAAACTAACCATATGATTTAATTGAGTTTTCATGCATTTTGTGAAGAATTACCATTGAAGCACCTTAGGGTTTCAGACCTGAAAAATTGAGGGTTTACTCCTATGGAAAAATTGGAACACGAGACTCAGACTATTAGAATCAGGACCTTCAGACAAATTCAATGATGGGGTCGCGCACAATTTCTGATTACAGACGAGCTAATCGCTATTTTTTCACACTGCATATAGTGGGGGTTTAAAACCCCCGCCATCTTGTTTGTTTTGTTTCAGGAAAAACATAAGCAACGAAGAAGAAGATCAGGTGTCAAGGCGTGATTGGTTTATTTGAATTGCGCGCTAAATCTGTCCACTAACTCACGTTTTGATTGATATTGTTTATTAGTTATATAATAATCAAAACGCGTTTACAGCTCCATTGGCAAGGCATTTGGTTGGTAATCTCTGGGACCTGGGTTCGAGCCCCAGGTCCCCCCTTTCTATTCCATATTATTTTTCTAATAATGCTTCTATGCAGTTCAAGCTTCAAAGCCTACCATACACTCACAGTCCAGGCACGCCACATGGCTACTAGAGGCAATCCAAGGGCCCTGATTGGAAGAATACCATGGACCCTAGTCAAACGTGCCACATGCTTCCTGAAAAAGTCAGAAGGGCCAGGATCTATTGGGCCAACAATGCTAAAGTATACCTCCTAATTGGGGACAGAACCCCCTAAGGTTTTGCAATTCAATTCTTTTTTTGTTTTATTTGTTTCAATTGTTTCTTTTTTTAATTCTTTAATTTAATTTATTTTCATAAAATATAAAAATAATATAAAAATCAGAAAAGACAAAAATCAAAACATATTTTATTTAACTAATATTTTTGTAAATAAAGCTCATTAATTTAATTTAACTTTTTAGATTTAGGTTTAATTCAAATATTTTTCTTAATAAATTAAAAACTTGTAAAATTAGGTTTTAATTACTTTAATTACTTTTTCTTTTAATTTCTCATTACTAATAATTAATTATTTATTTTCATAAATCAAATTGCATTAATTAATTAGGTTTAATTTTAGGTAATTTTCATATTTTCTTAATAAATTAAAAATAGCTAGAATTAGGTTTAAATTTCATTAAATTCACATAAAAAATCATAAATACAAAAAACCCTCAAAAATAATTTCTTTTTCCATTTTAATTTCATTAATTTAATAATATAATTTAATTTCATTAAAAAGGGTCCAACGCCCTCGCTTTCAATTTTAATTTAATTCGCGCATTTTATTTTATTTCTTATAATATTTATGTAATTCTCCCAAAGCCATGTAACTCGGACATTTTATATTTCTCGCATTTTATTTCTTTATTTTATGTCAAATCGGGTCCTGGATTTAATTTGGCGATGTGGACCCGCGCCTTTGTAATAGTTTAGGAACTTTATAATTCTCGCAACTTTTTAACTGTTAATAATGGCATGCAAGAATGAATGACAAAATAAAAACAAACGCGTAGATCACCCATGACATGAACAAGACAAAAATAAATGAATCTGACACACAAATCACACACCACCCCTAGGGTACGCCTCACTGCTGCCTTGCCTCTCGAAAGGTGATCGTCGAGTAGAGGATGTCTTAGTAAGTCCTCATGATCCGGGAACCTGGCATGAGGGTAGCTTCTAAGGTGTCTTCCCATTGCTCTGGTGATCACCATGTGCCGAACCTCGAATTGACCCGAACACCTCCAACGGTGGCGCTACCTACCTCTCAATGGTGGGATGGCACTACTAGAAAGGACATTTACACAGACGAAATCCTTAGGGTAGGTAGACGACTCTAGATACTTGCTCTAATTTCAAAACAAATTCAAAAAATACTTTTCACACCGACACCTTTTCAAAAAGCTTTCGAAAGCAACTTTTCAAACACTCTTGAGGACCGATACAAGAGTCGAACTGGAATTTTCAAAGAAACTTTTTAAAACCCATAGTTGAAAAGCAAACAAACCATTTTTGAAAACACAAGTGAGCAAGTATCTAAGAGCCCATGGATAACCATGGATAGAAAGGGTGCTAACACCTTCCCTTTCTATAACCTACCTCCCGAACCGAGAGCAATCTCTATTAAGGAATTTTTCTGTGCTTTTGTCCTTTCCATTTGGAGAAAATAAAAGACAGTGGCGACTCTTGCTTCCGCGACATTTCGTGAACCAGCGTTAAACAGTCAGTTCCAGATCCACCGATCACAGAACTGGCGACTCTGCTGGGGATTTAAACTTAAAGTGAGGTGTACCTTAGGGTTAGTTCATAACTGTGTTTTCAATTGCTTTCTTTGCTTGCTTTAAATTGTGGGACTGTCTTGGGAGTTTTATAGATCCTAACCCGGATCTGGGGATACCTTCTTATAAAGTAGCAACAAGGCTGTGAGGGAACTGTGCGGGGTATACCGACATGGTTGAAACAGTCTGCTACGTTGATGTGGCACTTTGGTGTGTACCGGTAACCCTTGAGTTCAGTCAAGGAGAGTATGGGGCCTCCGCGTGGTGTCGTGAAGCATCAACAGACCTTAGGAACCTTAATTGGACTATCTTGGCCTCTTTAGGGTAGTGAGATAACTGACTTTGGTGCAGTCTGAGGTTGGTTGATACTCGATACTACACTCAATTGAGGGTTGCTTTCCTGGAATATTTCGGTCGCCAGTTTAGTGGCTAAATCGAAACGATGAACAATGAAAGCAATCACGTGATATTGGGACCCTTAGAACCCGATTACTTCTAATAGGACAGGTTGAACCCACCAACTTCAAGAGGGTGCTACCCAGACCCCATGCTGGCCTTAAACCCTAAGGGCTTTCTTGTGTGCCTTGTGTGCCTTACATGTTTGTCTTTGTAAATATCTGTGGTGTGTTTAATCATAGCATCATGACATCATCCAGCATCATATGCATTGACTAACCATTTCAGGGGTTCGAATCTTCATCTTTGTTCTTGTTTTGTAGGACATGGAAACTGTTCGCAGAAAGACAATCCAAATCAGCCTTGTAAGGATCCCTCCTCAGCTTAAGGAGCTTATATCTAGGATTCCCGAGAGCTCTTCATTCAGTGAAAGACATGGAAGACTCATCAGCTTGGTCAACACCAACATTGAGGAAGATATGATAAAGGTCCTATTCCAGTTCTTTGACCCTCTGCATCACTGTTTCACCTTCTTGGACTATCAGTTGGTACCTACATTAGAGGAGTTCTCCCGGCTCCTGAAGATCCCTATCCTTGATCAACTACCCTACAACGGTACGGAAAAGGAACCCAAGCTTGAAGATATTGCTAAAGCCTTACACCTACAATCATCTGACCTCAAGGGACATTGGGAAGTTAGAAGTGGTATCAAAGGGTTCTTAGCCAGGTTTCTGTTTGAAAAGGCCCATGAATGTTGGAACTCCCTTGACTTACAAGCTTTTGAAGAAGTTGTGGCCCTCCTTGTCTATGGTTTCGTGTTGTTCCCTAACCCAGATCAGCTTATAGATATCAGTGATGTCCAGATCTTCATGTCCAGGAATCCTATACCTACGTTGCTGGGGGACATCCTTCACTCATGTTACACTTGAACCATGAGAAAAAGAGGTGTCCTTATGTGTTGCACTCCTCTCCTGGGAAGGTGGTTTATTTCGCACCTTCCACAATCAATTTTGAAGAACGAGCGGGGTTTGAGGTGGTCACAACGGTTGATGACTCTTACACATGCAGATATACACTGGTGCCCTCGGTCCAGAGAGGATGTCACTATCATTGATCGTTGAGGGGAGTACCCTAATGTTCCTTTACTTGGAACTAGAGGAGGTATTACTTACAACCCATGCCTGGCTTGGAGACAGTTTGGTTATGCTCGAAGGGATGGTCCTCATGACATGTTAATTCCTGACATAGTTTTTGACTTCGACAACGATGCACAAGGACTTCGCCAGAGATTTATCAGAGCTTGGAGGATGCCCAGTAGGATAGACAGTAAGACACTGGGGCACAGGAATTCCATCCCATTGGAACCTTATCTCAAGTGGGTACGGGCCCGCTCCCAGAAATTAGTAATGCCTTATCCTCATGTGCTCCCTGTGATCAAAGAGCCAGTCTTGGAAGGAGAAGTGTCCTACACCATTCAGCATCCTGATATGCCCACATCCTGGGAAGAGATGCAGAAGAGCTGGATCCAGCTTAAGGAAGAACGGAATTCTCTTGAGACCAGTCTACATGCTAGTGAAAAGAAGGTCTTGGAGCTCACCCGCCTATTGCATGAGGAGAGGAATCTCAACACCTACATAGCTCCAAAGAGGATGCGTAGTGTCTTTTGGGATTGATTTGCTTTGTAATTTTTGCCCATGAGGCTTTGATGTACTGAACAATTATTTCCTTAATGATAACGTGTGTTCCTTTTTGTTTACAACAAATTTGAACTTTCGAACCCTTGAATGCATTTCATAAACACATATCATTCATCATGTGCATAGCAGGTTTTCTTCTTTTCAGGTTGCTTACCGTTCTTCGCTGTTTATTTCAGCATCATGAATCCTGACTCATCATCAACCGAGATGTCCATCAAGGCTCTTCAGGCGCAGAATGTGCAATTTCAGGAACTAATCATGGGTTTGGCTCAGGGCCAAGAAGAGCTGAAGGCTCTTCTCCTGAAGAAGGAGAAGAAGAAGAAGAAGAAGAAGAGGAGAACTGTTCTTTTTAACTCGGGCCGAAGGTTTGGCAACACTCTGCAGAATGAAGAGGCTGGTTCTTCTATAGGCAAGGGTACTCCCCAAGGGGAAAAAGGTCCTAGTCCGGTAGTCTCCGACAACGAGACTGATTTTGATGAGGAGCAGTATCCTCCTGCGGAAGACCGTTACAAGCAGTTGGAGGACAGATTGAATGCTATGGAGATACAACAAGTGCCTGGGCTGGATTTTGGAGATTTGGGTTTGTCTACTGGTGTGATCATTCCTCATAAGTTCAAAGCACCATCCTTTACCAAGTATGACGGGGCGTCTTGTACCAAGCTACACCTCAGATCATACGTGCGGAAGATTCAACCGTACTCAGTGGACAAGAATTTGTGGATCCACTTCTTCCAGGAGAGTCTTTCAGGGACTCATCTCGAATGGTTCTATCAGCTGGATGGGACCAAGGTTCGTAACTGGGAGGAGTTGGCTACTGCTTTCTATAAGCAGTATCAATATAATGCCGACCTTGCCCCTACACGTACCCAACTCCAGGGTATGTCGCTAGGGTCAAGTGAAGGTTTTAAAGAGTACGCACAGAAGTGGAGGGATCTGGCTGGCAGAGTGCAGCCTCCGTTGACTGATCGGGAGTTGGTAGACATGTTCGTGGGGACCCTATCTGGGCCATTTTTCAACCATCTTATCGGTAACTCGTCTGCAGGGTTTACTGATCTTATTCTGACCGGAGAGAGAATAGAGGCTGGGCTGAAGTCTGGCAAAATTCAGAAGGGTGCATCGTCAAGTTCTGAGAAGAAACCCTTCAAAAAAGAGGCCAGTGCTGTATACGGGTCCAGAAGACAAGAGAAATCTGAGCGCCGCCAATCTGTCAACGCGGTGATGATTGCCAAGCCTGTTGCCGCTCCTCGGCAAACCAATCCACCAAGGGCTGAAAGACCCCGGAGAGAGTTCACCCGCTTGAGTATGACTCTGTCACAAATCTTGCCGCAGTTGCTGTCCACCAACCTAGTGACTGTCAGAGAGGCCCCAAAAGTTGTGAATACTGCCTCCCCCAAATACAATCCGAATGCCCGTTGTGCTTATCACTCCGATAGCCCGGGGCATTCCACTGATGACTGTTGGGCCTTGAGGAATAAGGTGCAAGACCTTATCGATGCAAAAGAGATACAGTTTGAAGCGCCTGAGAGGCCGAATGTGGTGACTGCTCCTATGCCCCAGCATGGAGTAAATGCTGTTGATGAAGATGTTTACGCTGTTTCTGTGAATGATGTAGCTACTCCCTTAATGACTGTCAAGAGGAACCTACTGCTGGCCGGTTTATTTCCGGGTTGCAGTGAGGGTTGCCTTTTCTGTGCTGTTTCTCTCTCTAGTTGTCCTTTGCTGAAGTTGGGCATCCAAAGCCTAATGGACAGCAAAGAGATTCTGTTCAAGAAGTCCATTGTTCAGTTGGTTCCGGTAGAATAAGTTTCTGTGGTTACAATCTTTAATAATCCAATCAAGGCTCTCCCAAGGAAGCCTGTTCAAATCATGATTGTCGCACCTGTTGTTATTACTGTTCCGGGGCCTCTCCCCTACGAATCTGATAAGGCTGTCCCCTGGCATTACGGGGCAGGTGTATATGTGAATAGAATCAAGCAAGAGTTCAACATTGGCACCAATGTCAGCAATATCACTGGTCCAGCAAAGGTTACCCGCAGTGGCAGGCTCTTCTCGCCTGACATTGCACCGCCCGCTATTCGAAGACCCCTCACTATAACACCTACAAATGTACATGTTCCTGTTTCTGATCAAGTTGTTTCCCCTGCTGCCGAGTCATCCAATGCTCGGGGCAAAGGGATTGAAGATGAGCCTGCCCGGATGGACGCACCAAGACCTGTAACTGCTGAGGCCTCCCAACAAGAGATGGAGGAAATCCTAAAAATAATCAAGAAGAGTGATTTTAATGTTGTCGAGTAGCTGGGGCATACGCCCTCCAAAATCTCCATGCTCTCCTTGCTCCTGTGCTCAGAGGCCCATGCTAAGGCCTTAATTTCATTTCTCAAGACGGCCCATGTGCCCCAGGAGACATCTGCCGTCCAGTTTACTGATTGCGTAGAAAATCTGACAGCGGACAATGGTTTGGGTTTCTCAGATGCTGACCTTACTGCCAAGGGAAGGGACCACAATGACGCACTGCATGTCTCTATCGAATGCCGGGGCACTACTCTGGCGCACGTGTTGGTGGACACTGGTTCTTCCCTAAATGTGCTACCTAAGAAAGCCTTAGACCGTTTGGATTGTGAAGGCCTGGAGTTGAAACCGAGCAATATCATCGTCAGAGCCTTTGACGGTTCCAAGAGGATGGTTCATGGAGAGGTTGACATTCCTATTCGTGTGGGCTCTCAAGTTTTCGAATCTACTTTCTATGTGATGGATATCCGTCCATCGTATTCTTGTCTATTGGGTCGACCTTGGATCCACAAAGTTGGGGCAGTGACCTCTACCTTGCACCAGAAGCTAAAATACCCTGTCAGAGGGAAGATTGTCACTGTGCAGGGAGAGGAGGAGTATATGGTAAGCCATTTGAATTCCTTCAGGTATATTGAGATGGACGGGGAGTTTATTGAAACCCCCTTTCAGCATTTCGAAGAGGTACTTCCAACTTTAGCAGCAGCAGAAACAGCGGTCTAAGAGGATGTTCCGTTGAAGATGGCTTCCCTGAAGGATGCCCGGGCTGTGGTTCAGAAAGGTGAATGTGCTAATTGGGGCAGGCTCCCTGATTTTATACAGAAAACTGACAAGTTCGGATTGGGTTTTACTGCAGAGGGACAGAAAGCTATGCGGAAGGCAAAAACCAGAAGACCTCCTGTGCTCATTACCAATCCATGAGTGAATGTTGTTGGGGAGGATAATGAAGTGGATGAAGCAGAGTTCAATAGCTGGATCTACCCGACAACTGATGGCGGATTGACCAATTGGATTGCCAAAGATCATACTCCTGTTACTTTTGTTACGCAGTAATAAACTTCTTTGTTTTGTTATTTGTAATAAACAATAAATTGAACTCTATGGCCCGGTGTCTTACCCGGGGCACCGTGGCTTCATTTGTGAGGGCATATAAATTGTCATTTCATATATCATGAATAAAAATCTTGGACGTTTTCTCGCATTTCAAATCTTATGCTCCTTTTCTTTCTTTCCTTCCTTTATATATTTCAAAACAGCTGTATTTACACACACTCACTCATACTGGTTCCAATCCACTCTGGATCTCACTGGTAACGACTCTGCTACTGCCAGTTATGACTTCGAAAATCCGATCAACTTAGCCGAAGACGAAGGTGAAGATGATTGCGAAGTTCCTGGCGAGCTTGCAAGACTGTTACTCCAGGAAGAGAGGGCAATTCAACCACACGAAGAGCCAGTGGAAACAATAAACCTGGGTACTGAGGTAGACAGAAAGGAGGTAAAGATTGGTGCCAACCTAGAGCTCAGCGTGAAGCAACGGTTGACTCAGATGCTACATGATTATATGGAGATCTTTGCCTGGTCCTACGAAGACATGCTCGGGTTGGATACTGACATTGTGGTCCATCATTTGCCTACTAAGGAAGACTGCCCTCCGGTTAAGCAAAAGGTCCGTCGTATGCGTCCAGAGATGTCTGAAAAGATCAAAGCCGAGGTTATGAAGCAGTTTGATGTCGGGTTCCTTGCAATGACTTCTTACCCGCAGTGGGTTGCTAATGTGGTGCCGGTACCTAAGAAAGATGGAAAGGTCAGAATGTGTGTCGACTACAGGGATCTGAACAGGGCCAGCCCCAAAGATGACTTCCCCCTACCTCACATTGATGTCCTTGTTGATAATACAGCTCAGCATAAGGTGTTCTCTTTCATGGATGGTTTTTCAGGTTACAATCAGATCAAGATGGCACCTGAAGACATGGAAAAGACTACCTTTGTTACTCAGTGGGGCACCTTCTGCTACAAGGTCATGCCCTTTGGACTGAAGAACGCTGGGGCAACCTACCAACGTGCCATGGTTGCTTTATTTCATGACATGATCCATCATGAGATAGAATTGTATGTTGACGACATGATTGCAAGGTCCCAGACTGAGGAAGAACACCTTGATCATCTGCAGAAGTTGTTTGACCGTCTGAAACTGTACAAGCTGAGGTTGAACCCGAACAAGTGCACCTTCGGGGTAAGATCTGGAAAGTTTCTAGGCTTCGTTGTAAGCGATAAGGGTATTCAAGTGGACCCTGCCAAGGTCAAAGCTATTCAAGAGATGCCAGTTCCTAAGACAGAGAAAGAGGTCAGAGGCTTTTTATGACGCCTGAATTACATTGCTCGATTCATCTCACACCTGACTGCTACCTGTGAGCCAATCTTCAAGCTGCTGAAGAAAGATCAGGTAGTACGTTGGAATGATGAATGTCAGGCTGCTTTTGACAGAATCAAAGAGTATCTCCAAGAACCACCCATCCTTATGCCACCAGTTAAAGGGAGACCTCTGATACTATACTTGACAGTACTTGACAACTCAATGGGGTGTGTGCTGGGGCAGCATGACGAGTCTGGCCGAAAAGAGCATGCCATTTATTACCTTAGCAAAAAGTTTACCGACTGTGAGACCCGATACTCACTGCTTGAGAAAACTTGCTGCACTTTGGTATGGGCTGCTTGCCGGCTGAGACAGTATATGCTGACTCATACCACCTTGTTGATCTCAAAGATGGATCCTATAAAGTACATATTTGAAAAGCCTGCTCTGTCTGGGAGAATAGCAAGATGGCAAATGATCTTGACAGAATACGACATTCAATACACGACTCAGAAAGCCATCAAGGGAAGTGTACTGGAAGACCACTTGGCACATCAGGCAGTAGATGACTATCAGTCAATGAACTTCGAGTTTCCAGACGAGAGCATCATGATTGTGACTGATTGTGAAGTACCTGGACCGGATGAAGGACCTGAAAAAGGATCCCGATGGTCTATGCACTTTGATGGAGCCTCCAACGCTTTGGGTAACGGTATCGGCGATGTAATCATATCCCCTCAAGGCGCTCATACTCCACTCACTGCCCGGCTATGTTTCAACTGCACCAACAACATGGCGGAGTATGAGGCATGCATCATGGGTCTCCAAGCTGCGATCGACTTAAGGATCAAGTTTCTGAGTGTCTTCGGAGATTCCGCTCTCGTGATCAATCAGATCAAAGGAGAGTGGGATACGAAACATCCGAATCTTATTCCTTACAGAGAATGTGTGTTGACATTGATCCCCCACTTCACGAAGATAACCTTTGAACACTTCCCGAGAGAGGAGAATCAGCTGTCGGACGCGTTAGCTACAATGTCTTCTATGTTCAAAGTCAAATGGGATAATGAGGCTCCCCGGATCATCATCTGGAAACTGGATGAACCGGCATACTGTTGTGATCTCGAGACTGAGTTGGTAACTGAGAAGCCTTGGTACCATGAAGTGAAGAGATACTTGGAAGCCCAGGAATACCCTGAAGGGGCGTCTGTCAACGATAAGAAGTTTCTGAGAAGGTTCGCAGCAAAGTTCTTCCTTAGCAACGGCATCCTGTACAAGCGAAACCATGATTCGACCTTACTGCGTTGTGTGGACAAGACAGAAGCAGAAAGGATCATGGAGGAGTTACATGAAGGGACTTTCAGAACACACTCCAGTTGACACACTATGGCAAAGAAAATCCTTCGGGCAGGGTATTTCTGGTCCACCATGGAAGCTGACTGCTACCAACATTCTCGGACATGCCATAAATGCCAGATTTATGCAGACAAGGTGCATGTTCCTCCAGTCCCTCTGAATGTTCTGACTGCACCTTGGCCGTTTGCAATGTGGGGCATAGACATGATCGGTGAGATTAAACCTACGGCATCTAACGGACATCGCTTCATCCTGGTAGCGATTGATTATTTCACGAAGTGGGTTGAAGCGGCATCCTACGCTACGGTAACCAAGACTGTTGTGGCACGGTTCATTCGGCACAACTTGGTCTGTCGATACGGCGTCCCTGAAAGAATTATTACAGACAACAGTACCAATCTGAATAACAAGATGATCACTGAGCTCTGCGAGCAGTTTAAGATACAGCACCACAACTCTTCTCTTTACAGACCGAAGATGAATGGGGCTGTAGAAGCAGCAAATAAGAACATTAAGAAAATCGTGCAGAAGATGACAGTGACTTATAAGGATTGGCACGAGATGTTACCGTTCGCTCTACATGGGTACCGTACCTCAGCCAGGACGTCAACCGGGGCAACTCCTTTCTCCTTGGTTTACGGTATGGAGGCAGTCTTACCGATCGAAGTGCAAATACCCTCTCTCCGGATAATGAAGGATGCAAATCTGAACGAAGATGACTGGATCCAGACACGACTTGATCAGTTAAACCTTATTGATGAAAAGAGACTTGCTGCTATCTGTCATGGTCAGACGTATTAGAAACGGATGATCAGGGCATTTAACAAAAAGGTCAGACCACAAGAGTATCAAGTTGGGGATCTGGTAATCAAGCGCATTATCCTTCCTCAGAGTGATCCAAGGGGCAAATGGACCCCTACGTATGAAGGGCCATTTGTGGTTAAACATGTGTTTTCAGGAGGAGCCATGATCCTAACCAACATGGATGGTGACGACCTTCCTCACCCCGCCAATGCAGACATAGTAAAAAGATACTACGCATGAAAAAGACCCGCTGGGCTGACATGCCTAGGCAAAAATTAGGGCTTCCCGCCGAACAAAAAGGGTTCGGGCAAAATGAAGGGATGAAAATGAAAAAATCTGTACACCCGGCAAGTCGAAAACCTGAAAAGGCGGCTTGGGCAAAAATGGGTATCCTGGTGGACTGAAAACCCGAAAGGGCGGTCCAGGAAAAAGTTAGGGATAAAGCGTAATACTATGTCTCATTGGATCACTTTGCATCCAGAATCCGGTATCTACATCAAGTTCAGACGGCATCAATCAGTCAGCTTCATCTTCAACTAAGGTCATCAAGTGATGAGACGCTCGGAGATATAAAGGCAATAGCAGATTTGAAACCCAGTGGGATCATTCATTTCACACAGTTGTTTTATTTTCTCTTGTACAAATTTGTATAAACTCTTTTGTTCGGCGGCGTTCTCTTACTAGGACGTCAGCCTCTTGTACATAAAACGCCTATTTACAGGCAATTCAAAAATCAATACAAATATACTTTTCAGTTAAAATGGCCAATTGTTTTTCCTTTTCTGTTTTGTCTTGCGAAGAACGTCCAAGGTTCAATTTGTGATATATGCATTGACAATAATTTGCTAACTCATGAATATTTGCATACGAAACAAAGGATTAATTACAGGTAACATTAGAAACAGGGGCAATAAAGAGTTGTCTAAGCAATCTAATTGTTCCGTCCTCCAAGATACCAAGGTAGGTTCAGCTGAAGAACATAACCAGTATATCTTAATTCCCCAGAGAGTGAGCCAGCAAGTCAGTACACTCTCCTCCAGCAAAGTTACAATCAAACCTTAAGGAAGTTGGGTATCCCCCACAGATATCAAACATTCCCCAGCAGTATGCATTCTTAACAAGCATCCCCGATAATCTTGGTCTAAAGATTGTTCCCCGGCGGTATACCAGACATTCAATGGAGTCATTTCCCCGATACAGCTCAAAACTTCCCCAGGAGAGTCCAATCGAGTTTCCTCAGGAAAGTTGGGATCCATCTCCCCGAGCAGTAAGCTTATCCCCAGTAGATTCTGGAAGCTTATCCTCGCAGAGCACGAACGCGTCCCCCGGCTTTATTCAAAGAGTTATTTCCTTACCAGGATATAACTGGGTTATCCTCAGCCAAAAGCCACGAAAAGATCGTCCTCGGCAAAGTCCTTCCTATCCCCAGCGAAGTCCATCAACACTTACAACACAACAAGGGTATCCCCGACAAGTTATTATCAACAACTCAGCAAAGTATCTCTCTCCCCACAGAGTATTGCTTCCCAGCAAGATTGCTAGAGTACTTGTTTCCCCGCAGAGTAATCCATTCGCCAAGTTATTCCCCAATGGAGTCATTTTCTCCTACCGGTATTCTTGCAATTATCATCCCCAGCGGAAGCAAAATCTTGTTCTCCAACATCAGCCCAGGAGTGACTTCCCGGCACCCGTCAAGGATTTACTCTCCTAGACAAAAATATACATTCCTAAACATCACATACATCATTATAGCATGCATATACGCATCATACCTTACAAATCTCATTTATGTTGAGAACATCATTGCTCGATCCATATCATGCATTGCATATGACTGACCTTTACCTTTCAGGAAAGATCCAGTTAAAGTTCTCAAGCTACATTTCAAGACCTTGACCGGTTCAGTTAAATCGACCCTAAGATTTTTCTGTTTCTTATCCAGTCCAAGGCCTTCTCTGGTTCAGTCAGATCGACCCTAAGATCTCTCTATTTCTTATCCAGTTGAAGATTTTAAGACCTAGACCGGTTCAGTTAAATCGACCCTAAGATTTTCCTGTTTCTTATCCAGTCAAAGGCCTTCTCTGGTTCAGTCAGATCGACCCTAAGATCTCCTTGTTTCTTATCCAGTTGAAGATTTCAAGACCTAGACCGGTTCAGTTAAATCGACCCTAAGATTTTTCTGTTTCTTATCCAGTCCAAGGCCTTCTCTAGTGCAGCTAAATCGACCCCTAACAGATTTTCCTGATAAAGACTTAGTAGAAGATACCCAAGATTCTCTCAATGATTACTGTTGAGGTTGAAGTCGCTCAAGATTCTCTCAATGATTACTGTTGAGGTTGAAGTCGCCCAAGATTCTCTCAATGATTACTGTTGAGGTTGAAGTCACCCAAGATTCTCTCAATGATTACTGTTGAGGTTGAAGTCGCCCAAGATTCTCTTAATGATTACTGTTGAGGTTGAAGTCGCCCAAGATTCTCTCAATGATTACTGTTGAGGTTGAAGTCGCCTATGGTTCTCTCCCCGTTACTGCGGAGGTAGTAATCGTCCCCAGATTCTCTCAGCGTTATTGTTGAGGTTGTAATCATCCAAGGTTCTCTCACCGTTCCTGTTGAGGTAGTAACCATCCCTGGTCCATTCATCACCTTTTGAAGCTCCAGATTCAGCTCCTGTAACCAGTCAGGACACATCTATACAAAGAATTTGAAGACCAGCTCCTGTAACAGGTCAGGTAATCATTTTTTCTTTTTCAGGTACGCAAGCTCTCGCTAAGGAATCTCTTAAGCGATCGATACCCAGATGGCATCTATAAGCCCATCCACCTTCCATCATCTCTCAGCATGGCATCTATAAGCCCATCATCTTATCCATCAATCTCCAAATGCCATCTATAAGCCCATTCCCAGCATCACACTGCTACTATGTGAGCGCAAATTTCTGGGCACTCTAGTGTTCAATCATCTTCTACCTTCGGATTACGAAAGGCACGTTAGCCAATCTGCATCCTCAGGTCTAAGAAGATTGAACAGGGGCAACTGTTGTACCCCAAAATTTGCCCTCCCATATTCTTCAAGAATTGCCAAGATAAAGCTTCAAAATCTCCCCAAGGGTTGCACAGTTCAAAGGCCTCCTAACAGTCAAAAACTAGGGTTTTGGTTATGACAAAGAAAATGAAGTTTCCAAGGGTCCAATCAAGTCCCACATGCTTATAAACATTGTCAAGTATCCTCATGTCAAGTTTCAAGACTCACAGCACAAAATTGCACAGTCAAAACCCTAATTGCTCAACAGTCAACTGTAGGGGCAAAATGGTCATTTGACAGTCAAAAGTTCAAATTTTTGGTCAACATCTCATTTTGAAGCCACAAACATCATTTGATCAATTCTTGATCATGATTCTCAAAGCATGGCTCAAAAAGTCTCAAGATGCAAAAGTTTCCATATTTGGACAGTTGAAAAAGTCAACTGTAACTTGACCAAGGCATAACTTCCACATGGATTATCATAAAAATTCCATCCAAAGCTCATTTTGAAGACAAAGACATTTCCTACAACTCCTCTTCACACTTCAAGTCCAAGAAATGCTCTCACAAAAAGTTATCAATTTCAACATTATAGGTCATTTTCAAAAGTCAACAAAAAGGGACTTTAAGTCAAAGGCCATAACTTGAGATTGGTAAATCAAAATGACATGGGACAAAAGGCATTGGTTAGAGGACTTCAAGACCTTTCCAAAATGTCCAAGAACATGATCAAATCTTAAAAATTGAGCAAGATATGCCTTGTGGAAGTTTGGAAATTTTTGGATATTTTGAAAAGTCAACTTTGCTTCAAATGTCTTAAAATTGCTAATGGGCCTCTTTTTCTTCCAAGATTCATCATCCAAAGCATGTGCACGACCATTTGGCCCAAAGGGAAGTTTTTCATCATTTTTATTTATTTATTTGAATTTTTAATTGCTAATAATTCATTTAATTAAAATAAATATGTGGAAAATACCAAACCAAAGTTTTCAAATCTTTTTATGCATGGAATAAGCTCAAGATTTCGTGCATGATCAGATTTGGGAAGAATCAAGGTAATTGAACATGATTTGTATCAAATTTGCATGAAAAAAGATTTGAAAAGATTAGGCAAAATCACAAAATCAAAAGCATTGATTCCATGGATATTTGGCTTATTTTGTTGACCTAAAACACTCACACATATATATACATGATAACCCTAATGCCAAGAACATGAACGCTGTGCCCCATCTCAAGAATCAAACTTGCAATTTTATCAAAAAAGTCCAAAACTGAAAGTGGCCTTAGAGGACGATTCAGAGGCAAAGAACAATCCCAATAGCTTGTAAAAGTGTCAAGGAAACTTCCTGAATAGTTTTCCACATCCCTAACGCCCAGAATTGGTATATGGAATTCAAGATTTCTCACATTTTATCCATATTCGTATTTCAATTTTCAAGCATTTCCATTGCATTTTTTTTGTGGATTCATACTAATTGATTGATTCTGAAACTAACCATATGATTTAATTGAGTTTTCATGCATTTTGTGAAGAATTACCATTGAAGCACCTTAGGGTTTCAGACCTGAAAAATTGGGGGTTTACTTCTATGGAAAAATTGGAACACGAGACTCAGACTATTAGAATCAGGACCTTCAGACAAATTCAATGATGGGGTCGCGCCCAATTTCTGATTACAGACGAGCTAATCGCTATTTTTTCACACTGCATATAGTGGGGGTTTAAAACCCCCGCCATCTTGTTTGTTTTGTTTCAGGAAAAACATAAGCAACAAAGAAGAAGATCAGGTGTCAAGGCGTGATTGGTTTATTTGAATTTCGCGCTAAATCTGTCCACTAACTCACGTTTTGATTGATATTGTTTATTAGTTATATAATAATCAAAACGCGTTTACAGCTCCATTGGCAAGGCATTTGGTTGGTAATCTCTGGGACCTGGGTTCGAGCCCCAGGTCCCCCCTTTCTATTCCATATTATTTTTCTAATAATGCTTCTATGCAGTTCAAGCTTCAAAGCCTACCATACACTCACAGTCCAGGCACGCCACATGGCTACTAGAGGCAATCCAAGGGCCCTGATTGGAAGAATACCATGGACGCTAGTCAAACGTGCCACATGCTTCCTGAAAAAGTCAAAAGGGCCAGGATCTATTGGGCCAACAATGCTAAAGTATACCTCCTAATTGGGGACAGAACCCCCTAAGGTTTTGCAATTCAATTCTTTTTTTGTTTTATTTGTTTCAATTGTTTCTTTTTTTAATTCTTTAATTTAATTTATTTTCATAAAATATAAAAATAATATAAAAATCAGAAAAGACAAAAATCAAAACATATTTTATTTAACTAATATTTTTGTAAATAAAGCTCATTAATTTAATTTAACTTTTTAGATTTAGGTTTAATTCAAATATTTTTCTTAATAAATTAAAAACTTGTAAAATTAGGTTTTAATTACTTTAATTACTTTTTCTTTTAATTTCTCATTACTAATAATTAATTATTTATTTTCAT
This sequence comes from Vicia faba, assembly GCA_948472305.1. Lineage (NCBI taxonomy): Eukaryota > Viridiplantae > Streptophyta > Magnoliopsida > Fabales > Fabaceae > Vicia > Vicia faba. The sequence goes on along the minus strand of OX451738.1, from coordinate 271,406,068 downwards.
AAATCAAATTGCATTAATTAATTAGGTTTAATTATAGGTAATTTTCATATTTTCTTAATAAATTAAAAATAGCTAGAATTAGGTTTAAATTTCATTAAATTCACATAAAAAACCATAAATACAAAAAATCCTCAAAAATAATTTCTTTTTCCATTTTAATTTCATTAATTTAATAATTTAATTTAATTTCATTAAAAAGGGTCCAACGCCCTCGCTTTCAATTTTAATTTAATTCGCGCATTTTATTTTATTTCTTATAATATTTATGTAATTCTCCCAAAGCCATGTAACTCGGACATTTTATATTTCTCGCATTTTATTTCTTTATTTTATGTCAAATCGGGTCCTGGATTTAATTTGGCGATGTGGACCCGCGCCTTTGTAATAGTTTAGGAACTTTATAATTCTCGCAACTTTTTAACTGTTAATAATGGCATGCAAGAATGAATGACAAAATAAAAACAAACGCGTAGATCACCCATGACATGAACAAGACAAAAATAAATGAATCTGACACACAAATCACACACCACCCCTAGGGTACGCCTCACTGCTGCCTTGCCTCTCGAAAGGTGATCGTCGAGTAGAGGATGTCTTAGTAAGTCCTCATGATCCGGGAACCTGGCATGAGGGTAGCTTCTAAGGTGTCTTCCCATTGCTCTGGTGATCACCATGCCCCGAACCTCGAATTGACCCGAACACCTCCAACGGTGGCGCTACCTACCTCTCAATGGTGGGATGGCACTACTAGAAAGGACATTTACACAGACGAATTCCTTAGGGTAGGTAGACGACTCTAGATACTTGCTCTAATTTCAAAACAAATTCAAAAAATACTTTTCACACCGACACCTTTTCAAAAAGCTTTCGAAAGCAACTTTTCAAACACTCTTGAGGACCGATACAAGAGTCGAACTGGAATTTTCAAAGAAACTTTTTAAAACCCACAGTTGAAAAGCAAACAAACCATTTTTGAAAACACAAGTGAGCAAGTATCTAAGAGCCCATGGATAACCATGGATAGAAAGGGTGCTAACACCTTCCCTTTCTATAACCTACCTCCCGAACCGAGAGCAATCTCTATTAAGGAATTTTTCTGTGCTTTTGTCCTTTCCATTTGGAGAAAATAAAAGACGGTGGTGACTCTTGCTTCCGCGACATTTCGCGAACCAGCGTTAAACAGTCAGTTCCAGATCCACCGATCACACTTAGGATCTAGGTCATTAAATTACTTCTCTTGATTGTCTTGATTGCTTTACTTTTGAGGGTTTGTTTGGGGGTTGCTATAGATCCTACACCCGGATCTGGGGACACTCATTAGGTAAATAGCAATAGATCGTGGGGACTGTACGGCATAGACCGATATGGTTTAAGCGATGGCTGTGTTGGTGTGACACTTTAGTTGGTACTGGTATCCTTCATGGGGAAACAAGGAGAATACGGGGCCGCCACGTGGTGTCATGAAGCACTAAGTGTGATACGGTGGGAGAACTGACTTGAGGTTTTGCATTTCGTCGCAAATGTCGCGGTTTAGCAAGAGTCGCCACCGTATTTTATTTTATCCAAAAGGAAAGGTAAAAAAGCACAGGAAAGACCTTTGAGATGTTTTCTTGAGTTCGGGGGGTAGATTATGAAAAGGGAAGGTGCTAGCACCCTTTTCATCTATGGTTTTCCATGGGCTCTTAGTTACTTGCTTAGATCACTTGCTTTGCTTGAAATTGTTTGAAATAGTTCTTGGTGTAGTTTTAAAATTATTTTGAAAAGAGGCCATCGTTTAGGCAATCTTTGTAATGATTCTTGTTCGTAAGAATGTATACAAAGATGTTTGTCTTTTGAAAAATGTTTCAATGTTTTGTAAGATGTTTTTGAAAATGTTTTGAAATGTGTGTTTTTGTTTTTGAAAATAGCAAGGATTGTTTTGAAATGGAGCAAGTAACTTAGAAGCTATCTACCTACTCAAATGTCTTTCTTGTACATTTTTATTCCTTTGACATTGTTGACTTACCATTGATTTGGTAAGCAACCCTATCTTTGGATGTTAAACGGGACGGGTGTGGGTCATCGTATGACCATGATAGCAATGTTGCCAAGTATCTTAGCATGTTTGAGGGACCAAGATCATTTTGTTTTAGGCAACATTTTGATAGCGTCATCGAGGGACTATGATCTTATTTTTGTTTTGTTTTGCCAAGATACTTCGCGTGCGTAACATGGTCAATTTATTTTAGGCAACCAAGTGGGTGAAACCATAAGGGTGCTTATGTGCAAAGTGTGTCATTTTACATGCTTTTGATTTGTCTTGGATTATGTCTTTTCTATTTGTTTTGTTTTTGGTCTTATCATGCAAACCCTAATTTACTAAGCATGGTATATGAAAGTAATAAATTGCGTAAATGTAAACTAAGCTATTACAACAATTATTATGGGAGGGGGGATACAAGTTTTTGAATGGGGATATTGCACAAAATAAACCCTAAAAATACTATTACAACCCAATTGAATATTGTGCGAATTAAATAAATGTACAAATATTTAAAATGCAATAAAAATGTATTTATGTAAAATGTTTTGTATTTGATTGTTGTATGAGAAAAATGATTTATTTAAGCCCTAAAAATAAGAGAAAAAATATTATTATTTTTGAAAGGGGTGAAACCCTAATTTTCAATTAAAATAAAATATATGTTCTATATTATTATTTTGTCCATTTTTTGTACAAGAAAATAATAAATAATATTATGTACAAGTATTAAAAATTAAAATATGTATGAAAATAAATATTTTATGTATATAAATAACATAATAAAAATGTATGGTATATTTAAATATATTTACAAATTTTATAAGAAAATAAAGTTTTATTTATTCTAATAAACTATTTTTATGCAAAAAATAATAAAAAAATAAAATAAAAATGCAAAAAGTAAGGAAATTATTTTTCATGATTTTTATGATTCAGAAAAAATAAATAAAAGTAATAAATATAAAAATATGCAAGAAAATGCAAAAATATAAGAAAATGGCCAGGGGGTGTAGCAGTAATTCAGGAGGTGTGAATAACAAAAGCAACAGGCCCAATGCGCCAAAGGCCCAGAACATCATCCCTGTCCTCCAGCTTCCTCCCTGCACGCGCGTTTTTCTTCAAATCTGTATCTTTCACATGCTTGCACAAAAACAAAATCTCATAACATAAAACATGTAGCATTTAATCTCACGATTCCAACCATGTAAAATTTGTAACCTAACTCTCAAAGGTCAGAGAGAATTTTGTCATCCCTAATTCGTGACCTAGAAATTTCAGCATTTTCAAACTTAAAATTCTCTCAACTCAGTTAATATAAATGGAAAGTATGCATATGTACAGCTTCACTATTGTGATACGGTGGAAGAACTAACTGTTTTTGGAATGCTGGTTTGCATTTTGCGTTTGTTTTTGCAAAATGTCGCGGTAAGCAATAATCGCCACCGTCTTTTATTTTATCCAACAAGGAAAGGAAAAAAAGCACAGAAAAATTCCTTTTTCGAGATATTTCTGAGTACGGGGGGTAGATTATAGAAAGGGAATGTATTAGCACCCTTTCTATCGGTAGTTATCTACGGGCTCTTAGGTACTTGCTCATCATTTTCAAAATTGTTTTCTTTGTGTTTGTGGGTTTTGAAAAGTTTTTGTTTTAACTTCGATTTAACTCTTGCTTCTGTGGTCAAGAGTGTAATGAAGTGTTTTTGAAAACTTGTTTGTAAAAGAGTGTAAGTGTGAAAAAAGTTTTTTTTATTTATTGGGCAAGTACTTAAGAACTAATCTACCTACTCGAAAAAGGAATCGTTATATGTTTGTTTCCTTTAGACAATGTTATCCCACTATTAGTGAGTAGGTAGCACCGTCGTTGGAGTTTGAGGGTCAATTCGAAAGAGGGACATACGGTCACTAAAGCAATGTTAGGACGTCTTAGTGGTAACCCTAATGTCTTAGATCATTTATCCGAGGCAACAATATTCGAGGCAACTACTTCGAGGCAACTATGATCTTTTAGACAAGAGGGCAACCTCTAAAACTACCTATACTCAATGACCGTGTACGAAGGCAACCAAGTGGAGTGTACCCTAGGAGTGCGCATGTGCGAGTGTGTTGATTTCAATTATTTTTATCTTTGCACATGTTTAGGGTGATCTAACTGTTTTAAGATTAAGCATTCTTTCTTGTCATGCAAACCCTATTATCAAACATCTAGCAGTTGAATATTTGCACAAATTAAAGTGCGGAATTTAAACTAACAATTACAAGGCGTCGGGTATTTACATCGCCAAAAACAAACCCTTTGAAATTTAAAAGCGGAAAAATAAATAAATGTCCTAATTTAATTATTACAAACTGGGAGCAGATACAATAATTTGGATAAAGAAAAGTAAAACGCGCGAGACAATCGGATCGAATGCGAAACTAGGGTTTTGACCCTCCTAATTAAAAGAAAATATTTTTGTTGTTTTTAATATTTTTTAAGAAAATAAATTAATTCCTAAAATTAAATGCTAAATTAATTAGTTATTAAATTAATTAATGAAAAATAATTAAATGTCATATTTTTGGATTTTTGGTTATTTTAGGAAAGAAATTAAATAATTAAATTAGCGTTAAAACCTATTGATTCTAGTTAATTTTAAATATTTACAAAATCAATTAAAGTTATCTAATCATAAATAACCTAATTATTTTAATTAATATTTATTGATGAAAAATAAAAATTCTGATTTTTTTGGACATAAAAATATTTTTGTGATTTTTGATAAAAAGAAAATTATTTTGGGTTAATAAAATAATTAACAAATAAATAAATAGAATAAATAAAATAACAAAAGATGAGAAATGGGCCTGAAATTGGGGTGTGAATAGCAAGAATGTTGGCCCAATGATACTGATCCATATTGACTTTTCTGATCCCATGCGTTGCGTTTGACTGGCCTTTTGGTGTACCTTCAATGGTGACCACTAGATCTGGCCATTTGGCCATCTAGCACGTTGATGAGGAAGGAGCATGGTGGACATTAGGCTTAAGCGCATACTGGATTTCCTGTAAGAAAATAATATAGAGAAAATAGGGGGACCTGGGATTCGAACCCAGGCCCCAAGGGGAATTCCATGCCACGCCTACCACTGGACCACTTGCTGCTTGTTGTTATAATATTAAAAGATAATAATAAAATACAAAAACAAAATTAGTGGACAAAAATCAGGAAAAACGCGCCAATGTTTGAACAGGCCTATGGGGGAGTGACACGCCTTCATCCATGTTCTTAGACCATGGCTAAAAGTTCCAGGATCTATACCCACTGACAACGTCCGTAGCTATACCCTTGTCCACTCTCAAAATCTCGTACAGGTAACAAAAACGACCACCAAGGCCATGGTTAGAACCGTCTCCTTATTTTGAACACAGTGGTACCCATTACTAAGGCCAATTGCTTCTGCATTCAAAAACCCTAAAACCAAACTCGAAACCCTAACAATGGTGGATTTCGTTATAGACCATATAAACGCAATTGGATGATACAGAAAGTTTACAAATGCTTCATAGGTTAAGAATATGCCACTAATTCAGATTAACAATGCGTAAATTCCAAGATACGAATTCAAGAATAGAGTGGGGTTATGAATGACTTACAGCGCGATTAAGGACTGGAATGGACCGGTTCTGGATTGCTTTATCTTCTAGAGAATGCCAGGAAGCGATTGGGAGAGGTATCAAGCCTTGAGGATGCCTCTAACTATCAATTCGATCTCTCACTTTTGCCCTTTTTTTTTCAATTCTGGTTTTTGTTCTAGCGCCTCTTTCCAACCTTGATTTTGATCTGCACACGACCCTTATGTATTAGACAATGCATTAGGGTCGATTATTGTGTCCAAATCCCTCTCTTTCAATGCTTTGGATATTGATTTGATTTGCTTTGAACAACTTTCCAAACATGGCTTATTTCCAATTTTTTGTGCCTACAAGCTTTGATGCGGATTTGAACGCCTTGCTAGATGTAATTAGAGCCTAAAACAATCACAAGATTCTTTGTTATCAATATTTTTGGATTTTATTTGATTTTATTTCATTTAAATTATATTAATTCAAATAAAAATCAAAATAAATAATAAAATAAGATATGTACAGGTGGAAAAAGCTAGAGCACGTGGGCTATGATGCCAAATCAAAACAAGTGAAAAAGATTGGGCCTATTGGGCAAAATTTGGAGTTTTGGGTATAGTTGACTTTTGGCAATGTTTCAAAAAAGTCCAACTTCAACAATGCATAACGTCCTCAATTTTGACTCTTTGGAGGTGTTCTTGGACTTTTTAGAAATCTTGAGATGTACTCTAAGCAACCCTTTTGGTTTCATATCATTTTGATATTCCATGCTCATGTATGATGCTTTGACAAAAAAAGGTGTTTTTGTTGACTTTTCAAAATGACCTATAATGTCCAAATTCATAACTTCTTGTGAGTGCATATTTTGATCTTGGGAGCTGAAGATGGATTGTAGGGAATTTCATCCTCTTAAAAATGAGCTTTGGATGGGTCATTTATCATAAAGTATGATAAATTTATGCTTGGTCAAAGTTGAGTTGACTTTTCCTACAAAACCCTAATTTAGCAACTTTTGAATCTTGATGAATTATGAGAAATCCTTGATGAATCATGATCAAACCTTGATCAAATGATGAAATATACTTCAAAATGAGGATGTTGACCAAAAATCTTGAAGTTTGACTGTATGTGGGTCACAATTGACTTTTGCCCTAGCACAGTCGATTTTTGGACTTTTGAGCAATTGATTGAGCAAACTTTCTCTGCAAGGCTTGAAACTTGACATGGATGGTCTTGAGAACATATTAGGAAAATGTTGAGCACTTGGGGTCACTTGGAGTAAAGGATCTTGATGCAACATGAAACCCTAATTTGGGGTAGACTGCCTTAGGAGAGAGCTTGTCTGGCCAACCATTGGACTACCTTGAGCAATTTGGAGATCATTCTTGAAATGTTTTGAGAAATATGGGAGGGAAAATTTTGGGGTACAACAGTTTCCCCTGTTCAATCTTCTTAAACTTGAGGATGTAGATTGGCTTTCGTGCCTTTCGTGATCCGAAGGTGGAAGAGGATTGAACACTAGAGTGCCCAGAAATTTGCACTCGCATGAAGTGGTAATTGTCTTGTGATGTCGGGAATGGGCTTACAGATGCCATTTGGAAATTAATGACGGGAGATGGGCTTAAAGATGCCATCTGAAGGAGTGTCGATCGCATAAGAGATTCCTTAGCGAGAGCTTGTATACCTGTCGTTGGGGAAGATTCTGCTGGGGAAGTCTGATCTTTGTTGAGAGAAGTAGAATTTTAGGAGCTTCGTCTTCCGTTATTCTGCTGGCGAGTCGTCTCTGTTGATATTTAGGAACTTCAATCGTCCGTACTCAACTAAGGAAACATTTATGCTGAGATTTAGGAACTCGTTCGTAATTCAATTGAGGAAATATCTTTGCTGATATTTAGGAACTCGTCCATAATTCAACTGAGGAAATGTCTCTGCTGAGATTTAGGAACTCGTCCGTAATTCAACTGAGGAAACATCTCCGCTGAGATTTAGGAACTTTTCCGTAATTCAACTGAGGAAACATCTCCGCTGAGATTTAGGAACTTGTCCGTAATTCAACCGAGGAAATATCTTTGTCGAGATTTAGGAACTCGTTCGTAATTCAACTGGAGAAACATCTCTGCTGAGATTTAGGAACTCGTCCGTAATTCAACTGAGAAAACATCTCTGCTGAGATTTAGGAACTCGTCTGTAATTCAACTGAGGGAACATCTCTGATGAGATTTAGGAACTCGTTTGTAATTCAATTGAGGAAACATCTCTGTTGAGATTTAGGAACATCGTCCGCAATTCAACTAAGGAAATATTTTTTGTCGAGATTTAGGAACTCGTCCGTAATTCAACTGAGGAAACATCTCTGCTGAGATTTAGGAACTCGTCCGTAATTCAATTGAGGAAACATCTCTGCTGAGATTTAGGAACTCGTCCGTAATTCAACTGAGGGAACATCTCTGCTGAGATTTAGGAACTCGTCCGTAATTTAACTGAGGAAACATCTCTGTTGAGATTTAGGAACATCATCCGTAATTGAACTGAGGAAATATTTTTTTGTTGAGATTTAGGAACTCGTCCGTAATTCGACTGAGGTAATATTTTTGTCGAGATTTAGGAGCTCGTCCGTAATTCAACTGAGGAAATATTTATGCTGAGATTTAGGAACTCGTCCGTAATTCAACAACTTTGCTGAGATTTAGGAACTCATTTGTAATTCAACTGAGGGAGCATCTCTGTTGAGATTTAGGAACTCGTCCGTAATTCAACTGAGGGAACATCTTCGCTGAGATTAAGGAGCCCGTCCGTAATTCAACAACTTTGTTGAGATTTAGGAATTTGTCCGTAATTCAACTGAGAAAATACCTTTGTCGAGATTTAGGAGCTCGCCCGTAATTCAACAACTTTGCTGAGATTTAGGAACTTGTCCGTAATTCAACTGAGAAAATATCTTTGTCGAGATTTAGGAGCTCGTCCGTAATTCAACCGAGGTAGAAGCTTTATAGCTTGAACTTTGTGAGAATTTAACTGTATCCTTCCTGAAAGATAAAGGTTAGTTGTATGTAATGCATGATATGTATCAAGCAATGATGTTCTCAAAATAAATGAGATTGTGTCGTATGATGCGTATGCATGTCATGATGTATGGAAATGTAATGTTTTGAGCTGGGGAGAAAAATCCCGGATTGCTGCTGGAGAACGGACATGAATTCTTCGTTTCCGCTGGGGATAGTAGATGAAGATGATTATGAGAATAAGCCTGCGGGAGAGGATAACTCCGTTGGGGAATAAGCTGACGAGAGAATGACTCTATGGGGAAGAGATGCTCTGTCGGAGGATTCTGCTGACAAATTCAGCTGGGGATAAATTACCGTTGTTGGCGATACTAAATCCTGTTGGGGATTGAGTTTCTGTTTGTGAAAGGAATAAACTCCGCGAGGATGATCTTTCAGTCACGACTTCACTGGGGATAGCCTTTTAGACTCTACTGGGGACAATCTTCCAGAGTCTACTGGGGATGATTCTCCAAACTCCATTGGGGAAGATTTTCCAGACTCCACTGGGGATAATTGTCTAGTTCTGATGATGGATAAACTCTGCTTGGGGAGAATATTGTCGACTCATTCGCGATTGCGAGCCTCAGCTGGGGAGATTTAACGCTATTGTCTTTTTCTTACTCTATGGGGAGTGAATGTTATTGGGACGCGTGCTGAGGATATGACGATGGCTTTGTATCGAGACTTTTATGCCCCTGTATCTGCGGGAGAAGGTGCCTGCGGAGGCCTTGTGGATCGAGTATTATCCCAACCTATGAGGTGCTTGGTATCCTTCGATCGAAATGACAAATCTTCTTCTGGTAGACAAGTGACGATATGATGGGACATAGTCGTACGCTTTGATCCCTAAATTTTGCCTGGACCGCCCTTTCAGGTTTTCAGTCCACCGGGATACCCTTTTTTGCCCAAGCCGCCTTTTCAGGTTTTCGACTTGCCGAGTGTACAAATCTTTTTTTGTTTTTATCCCTAATTTTTATGCCCGAACCTTTTTGGTTCGTCGGGATGCCCATATTTTTGCCTAGGCCAGTCGACCTAGCAGGTCTTTGTTCATGCGCAGTATTTTTTGACTATGTCCACGCTCTTAGGGTGTAGGGAGTTATCATTGTCGGTAGTGTTGTGTTTCCATACTACCAGAATATGTTCGTTTGATCATGCAAGATTCGTTGCTGGAACTCATGTCCAATGCCCCGAGTGATTCAGATGGATATTTGCCCCTGGCTATTTTGGCATTTTTGAGAGATTCCTTGAATCTTGACTTGACTGCCCCAGATGATGGACAATGATCATGTCTGCCCCTTGGTTGGAATTTCTTTTTTCCACTTGAGGTGACCCTTTTTTATTGAAAAGGTTTTCGTTCACTAGATATTCGTCGTGCGAATTTCTCTGCTATTGAGCAAATAGTCATATGCAAACAATGTTATTTTAAGAATGCAAAGCTTATGTCTGTTTTGAAGTTCTTTGAAAATGCAGTTTTCAATAAAACAAGCGAATTTTTGTAAAATGTGATGTTAACTCAGGATTTACAGCAAGTCCTACAGGAGTCAGGATACCTTTGTAACAGTATGCTTTCGAACTAACCCATGCTTCAGCTAGGACTTTTAAGGGTTATAACATGGCCTGGTTCACGGTTCAAGAAACAAAGGATAAAGGCTCAAAATGTATTTGTACCCACCCGTTCTTCGTGATGTTCTTCGATCCTAAACTCAGCTAATCGTGCATTAGATCATGTTTGAGTCTTTGCTCTGATATTCCAGTGATGGTTCGGATACTGACAATTTATTTTGAATAGGCAGTCATTTTTTGTTGAGAGTTTGTAGGATCTCTTTCTTTTTTATTTTATTATCCCTGTCTTTTGCCTGAACTATTTCTTTTGTGATTACAGTCAGCGGGATGCCCCAGTTTTGTAAGTCTCCTTCATAGGTTTTGACTTAATGGGCTTTTATTTCTGAGAGATAAGGACTGCCTGTCCTTATGATTATACGGAACCATCACCGTCTTTGTTTTGGAAGGACTTCTTTGATGCCATTCATTGTGCACCTGAATTAACTGAGAAAACTACCCTGCCCCAGGTTGTAATTAAGGGTTTTAATTTATGAAAAGAAAAAACTCTGACTTCTTTGGCTCAAAAGGGGTTGACTAGGGATTATCTTCCTTATAACTCCACCATTTAGGATTTGAAACAATGCTTGTACCTCGTCAGTGGGGTCTGTTCAAAAGCATACTGTAGAGATTTTTGTATCATTTTCGTCATCCTCCCTCTAAAGGCTTAGAATTTTAAAATCGAGAGTTGAACATCACAAAAATGAAAGCAATTTGAATATAGTGAATACGAATGGATTGATTCAAAATAGACATATGCAATGCATTGATAAAGTAACAAAGTTTGACATAAATAAATGTCTGAACAAATCAAAAGAAAATTACAAATTGAAAATTCTAATGAACAAAAAGTCTTCTCGTCTCAGGACTTGTCACTTCAAAGGGCGTGCCTTGGAGAGATGATAGAAGAACTCAATCTGACCATCTTGTGTGAATTCCAAGGCTCCTTCATCAATCAGGTTTTGAATTTTGTACTTCAACTTCCAACAGTCATCAGTATCATGCCCCGGGATGTTAGAATGGTATGCACACCTTGCATAAGGATTGTAGTTGGGTGAAGAAGTCTTAGGATTCGGATGAGTTCCTACCAACGTCACCAGATTCAATCTTAACGGGTGTTGCAAAGCTTGAGACAGCGGCATGTTGAGCTTGGTAAACTGCCTCTGATTAACCCGTTATTTATGGCACGGTTGTTGTTGGACTCGTAAGGTAGTAGCATCTTGGAGAGGTCCATTCTTCACCAAACCAAACTCTTGTCTTTTTGGAGGCTGATCAATGACTTGGTCCCCGGCCTTGACAGTTTGCTTCATGTTGTTGTATTTGTCTTGATGAAGTTGGCTGATAATGGTTCTCATCTCTTCTTGTTCCCGGGCTAAGCCTTGGATAAGAGCCATCTGCCCCAGCATTTGGGTTCTTATTGCATCAACCTCAGCTAGCAGTTGTTCCAGCCGCTCGTCCTTATTGTCTTCAGGACTTTTCTTGACCAAGTTCCCAACGAGGAGTGTTTTCAACTCTTCCTGCCCCTTGGATAGGTTTAGGAAGATTTCCCTGAACTGAGTCTCTTGAGTATGAAGATCTTGGTTGTCTTGTTGGAGAGCCATTGCTGAAATAAACAGCGAGAACATGAAAGACCTGTACCGGGAGACCTGTTATGCAATGATATGTATGATATATGTATGCAATGTTTTCAAAGATCTCGCAGGGTAAACAAGAAACTTGTTAGAATTTGAATTTTGCAGCTTTGATTGAAGGAACTTCGTGTTGTTAAGAGTCCTTCTTCAAGAGTCAAGCTCACCATATCGAGTAGGTCATAGCCACCGACTCAAGTCATCGTGTTTTGATCTCTAGACGACATTGGCTAGAGGAAAATAAATCCCCTTTGCCCCTTGCTGGGCGTTTGATTTACCATAACCTGCATCATAAACCCTTGAGATCCTTGAAATGGTTAAGGAAATGTTAAGGCATGATGTTATGATGTGTATGCTATGCGTTTAAGCAAATGCGAGGTGATGTAAGTAAGTAAATCCGGCAAGAAATTCAAGTTATTGGATAAGGACTGTAAATAAAACCTACAAAGAACTCATGTTGTCAACGATAAAAATGTGCAAGTAATTCAAGTTTGAAGGCACACAAGTCACACAATAGCCCTTAAATATCAGGCTGGCATGGAGTTTAGGTATTACCCTCTTTCAGTTTAGTTGGTTCAACCTGTCCTAGTAATAGTAACCGGGTTCTAGAGGATCTCAATATCACTGACCACCCTCGATCGGTCATAATTCCAATTTAGCAACCTTTTCTTGCGGCCGGAATCATCGCGAGAGTTTGGTCTCAATGAGTGTAGCATACTGCTACTTTTCTATGGACAAGTTGGTCAATTATAGGTTCTAAGGTCAGTTGGTGCTTAATGACCCCTTAGCAGCCCCATATTCTCCTTGTTCCTCCACAAGGGATATTAGTACAAACTAAAGTGTCACACCAACGTAGCTACTGCTTCAACCGTATCGGTCTACGTTGTACAGTTCCCTCACAACCTATTGCTACTTACCTAAAAGGTATCCCCAGATCCAGGTTAGGATCTATAGTAACTCCGATTCAAACCCACAAAAATAAAGCAAACAGACCAAACAATTGAAAACAATATGAACTAATCCTAAGGTACACCCCACTTATTAACTCCCCAGCAGAGTCGCCAGTTCTGTGATACGGTGGAAGAACTGACTGTTTTTGGAATGTTGGTTTGCGATTTGCGTTTGTTTTCACAAAATGTCGCGGTAAGCAAGAGTCGCCACCGTCTTTTAACAAGGAAAGGAAAAAAAGCACAGAAAAATTCCTTTTTCGAGATATTTCTGAGTACGGGGGGTAGATTATAGAAAGGGAAGGTATTAGCACCCTTTCTATCTGTAGTTATCTACGGGCTCTTAGGTACTTGCTCATCATTTTAAAAATTGTTTTCTTTGTGTTTATGGGTTTTGAAAAGTTTTTGTTTTAACTTCGATTTAACTCTTGCTTCTGTCCTCAAGAGTGTAATAAAGTGTTTATGAAAACTTGTTTGTAAAAGAGTGTAAGTGTGAAAAAAGTTTTTTTTTTTGATTGAGCAAGTACTTAAGAACTAATCTACCTACTCGAAAAAGGAATTGTTCTATGTTTGTTTCCTTTAGACAATGTTATCCCACTATTAGTGAGTAGGTAGCACCGTCGTTGGAGTTTGAGGGTCAATTCGAAAGAGGGACATATGGTCACTAAAGCAATGTTAGGACGTCTTAGTGGTAACCCTAATGTCTTAGATCATTTATCTGAGGCAACAATATCTGAGGCAACCATTTCGAGGCAACTATGATCTTTTAGACAAGAGGGCGACCTCTAAAACAACCTATACTCAATGACCGTGTACGAAGGCAACCAAGTGGGGTGTACCCTAGGAGTGCGCATGTGCGAGTGTGTTGATTTCAATTATTTTTATCTTTGCACATGTTTAGGGTGATCTAACTGTTTTAAGATTAAGCAATCATTCTTGTCATGCAAACCCTATTATCAAACATCTAGCAGTTGAATATTTGCATAAATTAAAGTGCGGAATTTAAACTAACAATTACAAGGCGTCGGGTATTTACATCGCCAAAAACAAACCCTTTGAAATTTAAAAGCGGAAAAATAAATAAATGTCCTAATTTAATTATTACAAATCGGGAGCAGATACAATAATTTGGATAAAGAAAAATAAAGCGCGCGAGACAATCGGATCGAATGCGAAACTAGGGTTTTGACCCTCCTAATTAAAAGAAAATATTTTTGTTGTTTTTAATATTTTTTAAGAAAAGAAATTAATTCCTAAAATTAAATGCTAAATTAATTAGTTATTAAATTAATTAATGAAAAATAATTAAATGTCATATTTTTGGATTTTTGGTTATTTTAGGAAATAAATTAAATAATTAAATTAGGGTTAAAACCTATTGATTCTAGTTAATTTTAAATATTTACAAAATCAATTAAAGTTATCTAATCATAAATAACCTAATTATTTTAATTAATATTTATTGATGAAAAATAAAAATTCTGATTTATTTGGACATAAAAATATTTTTGTGATTTTTGATAAAAAGAAAATTATTTTGGGTTAATAAAATAATTAACAAATAAATAAATAGAATAAATAAAAAAACAAAAGATGAGAAATGGGCCTGAAATTGGGGTGTGAATAGCAAGAATGTTGGCCCAATGATGCTGATCCATATTGACTTTTCTGATCCAATGCGTTGCGTTTGACTGGCCTTTTGGTGTACCTTCAATGGTGACCACCAGATCTAGCCATCTGACCATCTGGCATGTTGATGAGGAAGGAGCATGGTGGACATTAGGCTTAAGCGCATACTGGATTTCCTGTAAGAAAATAATATAGAGAAAATAGGGGGACCTGGGATTCGAACCCAGGCCCCAAGGGGAATTCCATGCCACGCCTACCACTGGACCACTTGCTGCTTGTTGTTATAATATTAAAAGATAATAATAAAATACAAAAACAAATATTAGTGGACAAAAATCAGAAAAAACGCGCCAATGTTTGAACAGGCCTATGAGGGAGTGACACGCCTTCATCCCTGTTCTTGGACCGTGGCTAAAACTTCCAGGATCTATACCCACGGACAACGTCCATAACTATACCCCTGTCCACTCTCAAAATCTCGTACAGGTAACAAAAACGACCACCAAGGCCATGGTTAGAAACGTCTCCTTCTTCTGAACACAGTGGTACCCATTACTAAGGCCAATTGCTCCTGCATTCAAAAACCCTAAAACCAAACTCGAAACCCTAACAATGGTGGATTTTGTTACAGACCATATAAACGCAATTGGATGATACAGAAAGTTTACAAATGCTTCATAGGTTAAGAATATGCCACTAATTCAGATTAACAATGCGTAAATTCCAAGATATGAATTCAAGAACAGAGCGGGGTTATGAATGACTTACAACGCGATTAAGGACTGGAATGGACCGGTTCTGGATTGCTTTAGCTTCTAGAGAATTCCAGGAAGCGATTGGGAGAGGTATCAAGCCTTGAGGATGCCTCTAACTATCAATTCGATCTCTCACTTTTTCCTTTTTTTTTCAATTCTGGTTTTTGTTCTAGTACCTCTTTCCAACCTTGATTTTGATCTGCACGCGACCCTTATGTATTAGACATGCATTAGGGTTGATTATTGTGTCCAAATCCCTCTCTTTCAATGCTTTGGATATTGATTTGATTTGCTTTGAACAACATTCCAAACATGGCTTATTTCCAATCTTTTTGTGCCTACAAGCTTTGATGCGGATTTGAATGCCTTGCTAGCTGTAATTAGAGCCTGAAACAATCACAAGATTCTTTGTTATCAATATTTTTGGATTTTATTTGATTTTATTTGATTTTATTTGATTTAAATTCAATTAATTCAAATAAAAATCAAAATAAATAGTAAAATAAGATATGGACAGGTGGAAAAAGCTAAAGCACGTGGGATATGATTCCAACTCAAAACAAGTGAAAAAGATTGGGCCCAATTGGCAAAATTTGGAGTTTGGGGCATAGTTAACTTTTGGCAATTTTCAAAAAAATCCAACTTCAACAGTGCATAACTTCCTCAATTTTGACTCTTTGGAGGTTTTCTTTGACTTTTTAGAAAGCTTGAGATTTCCTCTAAGCAACCCTTTTAGTCTCATATCATTTTAATATTCCATGCTCATGTATAAAGCTTTGACCAAAAAGGTGTTTTTGTTGACTTTTCAAAATGACCTATAATGTCAAAATTCATAACTTCTTGTGAGTACATATTTTGATCTTGAGATATGAAGATGGATTTTAGGGAATTGCATCCTATTCAAAATTAGCTTTGGATGGGTCATTTATCATAAATTATGAGAAAGTTATGCTTGGTCAAAGTTGAGTTGACTTTTCCTACAAAACCCTAATTTAGCAACTTTTGAATCTTGATGAATTATGAACAATCCTTGATGAATCATGATCAAACCTTGATCAAATGATGAAATATACTTCAAAATGAGGATGTTGACCAAAAATCTTGAAGTTTGACTGTATGTGGGTCACAGTTAACTTTTTCCCTAGAATAGTCGATTTTTGGACTTTTGAGCAATTGATTGAGCAAACTTTCTCTGCAAGGCTTGAAACTTGACATGGATGGTCTTGAGAACATATTAGGACAATTTTGAGCACTTGGGGTCACTTGGAATCAAGTATATTGATGCAACGTGAAACCCTAATTTGGGGTAGACTGCCTTAGGAGAGAGCTTGTCTGGCCAACCCTTGGACTACCTTGAGCAATTTGGAGATCATTCTTGAAATGTTTTGAGAAATATGGGAGGGAAAATTTTTGGGTACAACAACTATGTTATAGACTACATCTTTTCTTCACAAATTGTGGCTTAAGGATGCCTAAGTAGAGAGATAGAGTTTTGAAAAATACGTCATTCAGCTGGATTTGGATATGACAATGTAGGGACTTTGAGGGAGGCCTGAGGATCGTGTGAGCTTCCTTGAACTTCCTTCAAGCTATTCCAATGCCTAGCTTGGTTTGTGGATGGCCAGAAGTCTCTGCACAAGTCTAGTTGCAAGCTTCCAAAATGAAAATGGCAATGGCTGAAAGAGCTTACAGAACCAGGACAAGGGCTTGGATAGCTCTGATATGATATGGATAAGATGTTTCAAGTGTCAAGCCACAAAACGCACGAGCAAAAGATGAGTTTGTTATGGTTTTGCAGAAATTGGATGTTTGGTCAGAATTTTGTGTTTTTTGAGTTTGAGAGTGTTTTGGATGCAAAGCAATCGTGTTCTGAGTTGTGACAAGTTTGTGAATATGTATAGAATGATACAAAGTCCACTCCTTATCAGTTGTACAAGTTCTGACCTCTTTTGCAACTTTTCTTGCATTCGAAGAAAAGTGAAGTGACCAATGCAAACATGCTTGTACTGGCTGGCTTGTGAGCTGCAGAGAGTTGGTATACATTGCTTGTGACCTGTAGAAATTGTTTGCATCAAAGGGATAGGTCCAAGGCTCAAGATGGACAAAGTTGCAAAAGTTGCACTTTATGAAAATGGCAATGTGAGCTTTATGCCTAAAATGGAATTACAACTTGTACAATGCTTCAAAAGTGAAAATAAAGCCTTTAACCTCTGAGTTTGCATTTAATTATGGAGTGTAGAATGAGTTTAGGATCTGTAATGCAAGGTACAAGCATCATGGATCTGATTTGCAACTTGATACTTTGTGAAAATGGCATGAACAAAAGTGATAAAATGCCAACTTCTCCTCTTCGATTCTCCCTAACCAAAAATGATCTTGGAGAGTTCTTGGACATTTTGGAAATCTTGAAATGTGCTCTATAATCCATCTTTGAAATGCATTTTGAGATACCTCTTGGAACTAGGTGAAAAATGTCCATGAAGTTGGGTCCAACACTTGCCTAAATTAGGGCAAAATTTCACGAAGTTATTTAGTTCATGGACCTATATTCACAAATTCATAAATTGAGATCCAAGCATATTTTGGGAAAATTTTGTGAAGAAAAGATGTAGATTTCATGGAGGACTACAACTTTCATGTTGGAAGTTTTCTTTGAATCAAATTGCATCATGGTGAAAAAGTGGTGGAAAGTTGGGAAAAAATAAGAAAATTTTCATACTTAGAAAAATTCTAAGTTATGAAAATTTTCAAATTCAAAACCCTAATTTTCAAAATTGAGTTTCTTGGCGAACAAGTTTCATGTTTTGACATATCTTGATGAATTATGACCTTGGCACTTCATTTTGACCAAAAAGTCAAAGTTTGACTTTTCAGTGTACAGTTTGATCAGTTGACTGCAAAATTCATCTGTCAATCCAATGCACTTGAGATCTTTTGAACCATGTAATTAGGTCAAGATGATGCCATTGGACCCTTGAAATCATGTTTGAGCTCAATTGGTCATTGGCTAGGTTAAAAATCAGAAATTGCCCTTTCTCAGTCAAAACCCTAATTTTGACCATTTTGCCCATTTGATGATTTGAGCAAATTTTTTGAGGAGTTGTGATCCAAACTTAATCAAATGGTACATATGAGTCTAAAATGTTGTTGTGGATCAAAAATTATGAAGTTTGACTGTAAATTGGCCATGGTTGACATTTTCCCCAATACAGCTGATTTTTAGGTCAATTGTCCAATTGACTGAGCAAAAATGTGATTCAAGGCTTGAAACTTAACATGAGCAATCTTAGGGGTCCAAGATGGTGTGTGAAAGTCACATGAAGCATTGATGGTCCAAAAATCCTTGTGCAAACTCAAACCCTAATTTTGGGTTATCAGTGCAAGATGAGGTGTCTTGAGCTGATCAAACCCTAATCTTATCTTGAGTCCAAGAAGTCTTGTGTGGAAAATCTTGATAAATGAGAAGGAAAATTTTGAGGTACAACAGCTGCCCCTGTTCAATCTTCTTGAACCTGAAGAGTTAGATTGGCGAGCTTTGTCGTTCGTGACTCGAAGGTAAAAGATGATTGGACACTAGAGTGCCCGTAAATTTGCACTCATCAAAGTGTAGTTGAGGGAATGGGCTTAAAGATGCCATTTGGAGAGGTAATATAATATTCTTGGAGATGGGCTTGTAGATGCCATCCAAGAATGTTTGCTGAATTGTAAGTTGTAAGACAAAAGAATGAGTATCAGAATGGTGTCCGTATCTGGAACGTACCTGAACTGTATCTGGAAATTGAACCTGTATGAGCAATGGAATAGCGTCCGTGTCTGGAGCGTATCCGAGCTTGAATCTGAATGAGTAACAGAGTGACTTCCATGTTTGGAGTGTATTTGTACTGTATCTAGAATCTGAAATCTGAAATCTGAATAAGCGACAGAATGGCATTCGTGTCTAGAGCGTATCTGAACTAGGATCTTAATAAGTGACAGAATGACTTCCGTGTCTGGAGCATATCTGGACTAGGATCTGAATAAGTGACAGAATGACTTTCGTGTCTGGAGTGTATCTGAACTTGAATCTGAATAAGTGACAGAATGACTTCCGTGTCTGGAGTGTATCTGAACTTGAATCTGAATAAGTGACAGAATGACTTCTGTGTCTAGAGTGTATCTGAACTTGGATCTGAAAGCTGAATCTGAATGAGTATCAGGATGGCATCCGTATCTGGAGCGCATCTGAACTATATCTGAAAGCTGAATCTGAATGAGTAACAGAAGGACTTCCGCGTTTGAAGTGTATCTGTACTATATCTTGAATTTGGTGTCTGAATGAGTAACAGAATGACTTCCGTGTCTGGAGTGTATTTGTACTGTATCTGAAATCTTTGATCATTGTTAATGATAACTGTTAATCTTATCCTGAAAAGGGTAAAATGTTAGCTGAAAAACAAAGTTATGTTACATGAAATGTATGATGCAATAAATGTGCTTTATCAATGTTTATAATGAATGTAATGTATGCGCATGTAAGCTGATTAGCTGTTTTGCTGAGGAAAGTAAAATCCTTGACTGCTGTCGGGGAAAATAAATCCTTGACTACTGAGGATGAGAAATCCTTGGCGACTTCTCTGGGGGTATAGGGATTCTTCATGTCTTGAATTCCGTTGTGAGAGTAATGCCAAATACTGTTTGAGTAATCTGCTTGGAGAATCTAGAGAACTTTGATGACTTATGCTGGGAATTAAGAATGAGAATCTTCATTCTGTTGGGGAGCAACGAAAACTCTGTGGGGAAGAAAACTTATCCTGCTGGGGAGTAGTGAGGACTTTATGGGAAAAGCTTATTCCTGTTTGGGAGAAAGTTCAGGAATTTTGGGTTGTCTGCCAATCTACTGGAGAGTTATCAGAAGTTGTTGTCTGGTTAGTTTTCAGGCTTCAAGATAACTTGTTGGGGAATTTGGAGCAACTGAATGGTTTCCGCTGGGGATTGGTAGTTGGAAGTTTTGGCTCCGCTGGGGATTGAAAGTTTTAGCTCCACTGGGGATCTTAATGACGTACTGTAGGGATTGTTCATGGAATAGCCTAAAGACGTTTTCCTATTCTTTCCATCTGTCAGTAATTGTTCTTTTCTATTTCTGTTTATTTGTAAACAGTAATTATGTTCAAAAGCATATGTTCATTAATGAATCATTGGACGTTTTTGCAAATAAAACACAAGTGTAAAGAGAAAAGGACAAATAGTTTTCTTTACTTTAAAGAGGTATCTTTGTATTTACTTTGAATAAGTATTGGTACAAAGGAGACAAACATCCTAGTAAGAGGACGGTGTCATAAAAATGAGAAAAATTTATACAAAGAAAGATAGCTATGTGTAAAAAATCCCACGGGGTTCCCATTCCGCTATAGCCTTCGTATCTCCGAATATCTTATCCATTCGTTGCTTCGTCCGAATATGATTGGATTGATCAGAAGCTCCGAGTTTGTCTGTGAAGAGATTGTCCTTAAAGTGATCTGACGAGACATAGTCATACGCTTTAATTCCCTAACTTTTGCCTGAACCGCCCTTTCGGGTTTTTGATTCACCAGGAAACCCTTTTTTCCTAAGTCGCCCTTTCGGGTTTTCAACTTGCCGGGTGTACAAATTTTTTTATTTTATCCCTAATTTTTGCCCGAACCTTTTGGTTCGTCGGGATGCCCTTGTTTTGCCTAGGTGTGTTAACCTAGCGGGTCTTTTATGCGTAGTATCTTTTGACTATGTCTGTGTTCACAGGGTGTGGCAGGTCGTCGCCGTCCATGGTGGTTAGGATCATTGCTCCACCAGAAAAGATGTTCTTGATTACAAATGGTCCTTCATAGGTAGGAGTCCATTTGCCCCTGGGATCACTTTGTGGCAAGATGATGCACTTGATCACTAGGTCTCTGACTTGATATACCTGGCGTCTGACTTTCTTGTTGAAAGCCTTGATCATCCGTTTTTGATACATCTGACCATGGAAAACAGTAGTAAGCCACTTTTCATCAATTAAGTTCAACTGATCAAGTCGAGTATGGATCCAATCGTCTTCACTCAAACCTGCATCTTTCATGATTCTCAAAGAGGGGATCTGAACCTCAATAGGTAAAACAGCCTCCATGCCATAAACCAAAGAATAGGGTGTTGCCCCAGTTGATGTGCGAGCCGTGGTACGGTACCCGTGGAGAGAAAACGGTAGCATCTCATGCTAGTCCTTGTAGGTGACTGTCATTTTCTGTATGATCTTTTTAATGTTTTTGTTTGCAGCTTCAACTGCACCATTCATCTTTGGCTGGTAGGGGGATGAATTGTGATGTTGAATCTTGAACTGCTTGCACAAGGCGGTGATCATAGTATTGTTAAGATTTGTACCATTATCAGTGATGATCCTTTCTGGGATACCGTATCGGCAAATGAGATTCTGCTTGATGAAGCGGGCAACAACATTCTTAGTAACGAATGCGAAGGAAGCTGCTTCGACCCACTTTGTGAAATAATCAATGGCCACTAGAATGAAGCGGTGTCCATTGGAGGCTGTAGGCTTGATCTCCCCAATCATGTCGATTCCCCACATAGCGAAGGGCCAAGGAGCTGTTAAGACATTTAGAGGAACTAGGGGCACGTGTACCTTGTCTGCATAGATTTGACATTTATGACAAGTCTGGGAATGTTGATAGCAGTCTGCTTCCATGGTAGACCAGTAATAGCCTACCCGTAGAATCTTCTTCGCCATCGTATGCCCGCTAGAGTGAGTGCCAAAGGTACCTTCATACAATTCAGCCATAATCCTTTCAGCTTCAATCTTGTCCACACAACGAAGCAGAATAGAATCATGATTGTGTTTGTACAGGATGCCATTACTTAGGAAGAACTTAGCTGAGAATCTCCTTAAGAACTTTTTATCGTTGACTGAAGCTCCTTCAGGATATTCTTGAGCCTCGAGATACCTTTTGACTTCATGAAACCAAGGCTGGTCCACTACTTCTTCGATATTAATCTCGTGACAGTATGCTGGTTTGTCCATTCGTTCAATGGTGATCCGGGGAGCCTCGTTATCCCAATTAAGTTTAAACATGGATGACATTGTAGCTAGAGCATCTGCTAGCTGATTTTCTTCTCGCGGGAAGTGCTCGGAGGTAATCTGCTCGAAATGTGGCAACAATGTCAAAACATGTTCTTTGTAAGGGATAAGGTTAGGATGCTTAGTGACCCACTCTCCTTTGATCTGACTGACGACCAAAGATGAATCCCCAAACACAACTAAAGATTTGATTCCCAAGTCTATGGCAGGCTTGAGACCAAAGATGCATGCTTCATATTTTGCCATGTTGTTCGTACAGTTGAAGCAAAGTCTGGCAGTAAAAGGAGTATGGCATCCTTCTAGAGATATGAGTACAGCACCGATACCGTTACCAAGTGCATTGGATGCCCCATTAAAGTATAAGGTCCATCGGGATCCTTGTTCAGGTCCGTCATATGGTCTGATTCCTTCAACATTGTCCAATGTCGTGATGTCTTTGTCAGTGAAATCAAACTTCATGGATTGATAATCTTCTACAGCTTGATGAGCAAGATGATCAGCTAGCACACTGCCCTTTATAGCTTTTTGGGTCGTGTACTGTATGTCATATTCTGTTAGGATCATCTGCCATCTAGCTATCCTTCCAGACAAAGCAGGCTTCTCGAAGATGTATTTTATCGGATCCATCTTAGATATCAGCAAAGTGGTATGGGTCAACATATACTGTCTTAGCCGGCGAGCATCCCATACCAGAGCGCGGCAAGTTTTCTCGAGCAATGAATATTTGGTTTCACAGTCGGTAAACTTTTTGCTCAGGTGATAAATGGCATGCTCTTTTCGGCTAGACTCGTCATGTTGCCCCAGTACGCACGCCATTGAGTTCTCTAAAATAGTCAGATACATGATTAGCGGTCTTCCCTCGACTGGTGGCATCAAGACAGGAGGCTCTTGTAAATACTCCTTGATTTTATCGAAAGCAATCTGACAGCCATCATTCCATCTAACTACCTGATCTTTCTTCAGCAGCTTGAAGATTGGCTCACAAGTAGATGTTAGGTGAGAGATGAACCTAGCAATGTAGTTTAGGCGTCCCAAGAATCCTCTGACCTCCTTCTCAGTGCGAGGAGCAGGCATTTCTTGTATAGCTTGGACTTTGGCAGGATCAACCTCGACGCCTTTGTTGCTGACAATGAAATCCAAAAGTTTACCGGACCGGACTCCGAATGTGCACTTATTCGGGTTCAACCTTAGCTTGTACTCCTTCAACCTGAAAAACAGCTTTTGCAAGTGATCAAGGTGTTCTTCTTCAGTTTGTGATCGGGCTATCATGTCATCTACGTAGACCTCTATCTCATGATGTATCATATCATGAAACAAAGCTACCATGGTGCGTTGATAGGTTGCCCCAGCATTCTTCAGTCCGAATGGCATCACCTTGTAATGTAACACGCCGTTTTTATCTAAATGTTATTTCATTAATTATTTTCCAAAATTATTAAATTATATCTATTTTGAGAAATATATTCAATTGATATCGATTAAAATATTAATTGGGTAATATGAAATAAAAATATTTATTGTGTCGGAATATTATTTTGAATAATATTAATTTGGTGTGTAGTAATATTTGACTTTGTTTGATTAATTGGCATGATTAGGTTTATATAGAATGAATATTATTTAGTGTAATATTGTTTAATAGGGTTATATATTATAATTTGAGTTAAATAATTGTTGGGGCCAAATTATAATTTTTGAAAGATAGAGGGAGGAAAGTTAGTAGTAGAAGGAGGGTTTTATAAAATAGAAAGGAGAGTTAGTAAGAGTAGTGGAAAGAAGAGAAAGAAGAAGAAGAAAAGAAAAGAGGAGAAGAGAAGAAAGGAAGCTAGGGTGAAGTTGCAACATCTTCATCTTCTTGTTTCAAGAAAACCCACACCAAGGTAAGGGGTTTGATTCTCCATCTCATATTGTTAGGTTTTGATAAATATATTTTGGATTTGGGGGTAAAATGGATAGTTGATTTTATAGGGTTTTGTTGGTTGATTGTTAGAATGGTTTAGAAAAGTTGGATTAGGAGTATGGTTTGTGGGTGTATTAGGTGCTAGCTTGTAGAAATTAAGAGTATTGAAATGGGAAAGAAAACCATGGTAGTTGAATGAGAAAAACCCAAAAGAGTGGAGTTTTCACGCAGGCCTCTCAACACGGGCCGTGTTGCAGCACACGGGTGCCCGTGTTGATGCTCTGACTTGGCATTTCTTTAGGCACGTTCATGGTGGCTTCTCAACACGGGCCGTGTTGCAGCACACGGGTGCCCGTGTTGATGCGTCTGTAGACTCCAAATTTCTGATTTTCGCACTTTCTTTGGAACACGATTGTGTTCCGATTTTCCGATTTGGAATTATTTGATAGTTGATGGTTTATGTTTTGGTTGAGTAAGTAACTTGTTTGTATACATTCTACTTGACGTTGAGATTGTTAAATCATATGTATGCATGCATGTACAATAGTTGATGTTCCATTGGTTGGATTTGATGGCATGTGTATGTTAAGATTATTGTGAGTCTTAATTGCATGCATTGGTTATATTGTACATTGCATGGCATGGTTGGTCTTGAAACAGAGACAGTGGAACTTTGGGTCCACAATATCTAGACAGTGACCCTATTATGGGAAAAGACGTAGTGACCTTGATCCGGAAGGGAAACACAGGTGGTGGAACTTTGGGTCCACAATATCTAGACGGTGACCCTATTGTGGGAAAAGACGTAGTGACCTTGATCCGGAAGGGAAACATAGGTGGTGGAACTTTGGGTCCACGAGTCGGTACCGCATTCGCATACGTTGAGTCGTGTTGTGAGTCTCATGTATATTTGTGCATGATATGTATGAGTGTTGATGTGTTTTGATTATGTGCCAATATTGTTGTTGTTTGAATTATGGTTATATGCCAAGGATGTGAGTATTTCGGATAATCGGTTTACACGGTTAATGTGTTGGAAATGGGTTCCTTGAGTAAGGATACTACGAGTGATAAAATGAACATGATCATTATGTATTGCGTTATTTATTGCCATTTCATTTACTTAAAATTACATGTTATATGATTATTGGAATTCTTACCCTTTTGTTGGCCAATGCTTTTGATGGCATTGTGCAGGTACCGAAGGCGGTAGCGCGAGGCGCTAGCTAACGGATGCATTGGATTGCAATCTGTTTTATTTTGATTAGGGTCGAGTCGATGCTCTGGTAGTAACACTTGGAGGGGGGGGTTTATTTAGTGTAGAACTCAATTATTTTGTATTTGGATTATGATGTATATAATCCTTATTCGTGTATATGATGTTTTGTATATGAGAGACTTGATAACATATGCTCATGTGATTTATGATGGCTTGATGCTTTAGATTATGTTTGATTCCTCCATAATGGAGATGATGTGAAATTGTGAAGCTCCGTTGCGTTTGCACGAGAGAATGAAGTAAATATTTATTGTATGTTTGTTTTGTGTTGGAATACTTATACCTTCAAACATACCCTGTCCGTTTCTTTAAAAATAATTTGGAATGTGTTTTGTGTTGTGGCATCCCTTCCGTGCAATTTTATTTCTCTGATTTTAATCTTTTCGTATTAATTGGGGTATTTAGATGGGGTGTTACAATAGTGGTATCAGAGCATAGTCGGTCGGTTGTCAGGTCTTATTTTGTTAATCCCTTGTATTTGATTGTGTGGCTAACGCGATCAATGCCCTGTGTTGTTCAGAAGATGGCTGGTAGAAGGAATGATGATGCTTTAGCTGAGGCATTGAGGTTGCTTGCGGGGTCAATAAATCAGATGCCGAAAACGACTCGAGCACCACATGATGGTACTGAAGATGCTTTTCGTGCTCTTGGGAAATTCCAAAAGAACAACCCGCCTACTTTCAAGGGAGAGCATGCTCCGGTGGAGGCTCAAGAATGGTTAAAAGCAATTGAGAAAATCTTTCGTGTGATGAATTGCACTGACGCTCAGAAAGTGCAATTCGGAACACACATGCTGATTAAAGAGGCCGAAGACTGGTGGATCAACGCTAGTCAGAGGTATGAGGAGGAGCAGGTTGTGGTGACTTGGGAAATTTTCCGAGATGCATTCTTGGAGAATTATTTTCCGGAGGATGTTCGTGGTAAAAAGGAAGTTGAATTCCTGGAATTGAAACAAGGTAGTGGTTCGGTAGCTGACTATGCGGCTAAATTTCAAGATTTGATCAAATACTGTCCTCACTACAACACTGTTAATGCTGAGAGGTCGAAGTGCCTTAAGTTTGTTAATGGCTTGAGGCCGGACATAAAGAAGGCGATTGGGTATCAGCAGATTACAAGATTCTCTGAGTTGGTTAATAAGAGTCGTATCTACGACGAAGACAGTCGGGATAGCACTGCTTATTACAAGAGCTTGAGTGAGAAAGGAGGTAAGGGGCAGATGCGTCCTAAGTCTTATGATGGAAGAGGAAAGAGACCAATAAGTAGTGGGAAGAGTCTGAGTGGGGGAGTGACTACTCCAATCAAATGTTTTAAATGTGGTAAAGAGGGACACCGTGCTATGGAATGTCGCCAGGGGATAGTTAAGTGTTTCAAGTGTGACAAGGTGGGTCACAAAGCGGTGGATTGTAGAGCTGGTATGAGTGTAACTTGCTTTAATTGTGGTGAGCAAGGCCACATAAGTACCAAATGCCCAAAGCCAAAGAAAGAAGTTGGAAAAGTATTCGCTTTATCTGGAGCAGAGACTTCTGCTGAGGAACGTCTAATCAGAGGTACATGCTTTATCTCTAATGTGTCTTTGGTTGCTATTATTGATACGGGTGCGATGCATTCGTTTGTTGCTTTAGATTGTGCCAAGAGATTGGGCCTTGTTTTATCTACTTTGGATCGAAGTATGGAGGTAGATACACCTGCGATGGGTTCAGTTTCTACTTCAGTTGTTTGTTTGAAGTGTCCTTTGCGCATGTGCGGGAGAGATTTCGAAGTGGATCTTGTGTGTCTTCCCTTGCATCAGATAGATGTGATTCTAGGTATGGACTGGTTGAAAGCCAACCATGTCTATATCAACTGTTTTGCTAAGGATGTTCTTTTTCTCGAGTCCGAGAAAGATGGTGTGGTTTTCTTGTCTACACAGCAAGTCGAGAAGAGTGTGAAGAATGGAGATGGGTTGTTTATGCTTATGGCGAGTATGGTTTTGGAAGATGGTAGAGTAAGAAAGGATTATCCGGTGGTATGCGAATTTCCTGAAGTGTTTCCTGAAGAGATTACGGATTTACCTCCTGAGCGCGAGGTAGAGTTTTCCATCGACTTAATGCCTGGTACTAGTCCTGTTTCGATGGCTCCTTATAGGATGTCACAGTCGGAACTAGTGGAACTGAAGAGTCAGCTGGAGGAGTTGCTTGACAAAAGGTTTATTCGTCCTAGTGTGAGCCCGTGGGGTGCTCCAGATTTACTTGTGAAGAAGAAAGAAGGAACAATGAGACTTTGTGTGGATTATAGGCAGCTAAACAAAGTGACCATTAAGAACAAGTATCCTTTGCCAAGGATTGATGATTTAATGGATCAGCTGGTGGGTGCGTGTGTGTTTAGCAAGATTGACTTGAGATCAGGCTATCATCAGATTCGCGTGAAAGCGGGTGATATTCAGAAAACTGCATTCAGAACTCGTTATGGACACTATGAGTATTCGGTAATGCCTTTTGGAGTTATGAATGCACCTGGTGTGTTCATGGAGTATATGAACAGAATCTTTCATGAGTTTCTGGATAAGTTTGTGGTGGTGTTCATCGATGACATTCTGATTTATTCCAAGAGTGAAGCAGAGCATGCCGAACACTTGAGAATTGTTTTGTCAATTCTGAAGGAAAATCATTTGTTTGCTAAACTTTCGAAGTGTGAATTCTGGTTGGAACGAGTGAGTTTCCTTGGTCACGTGATATCTCGTGGAGGTATTGTTGTGGACCCTTCGAAGATAGAAGCCGTGTCAGAATGGGAATCTCCAAAATCAGTTTTTGAGATTCGAAGCTTTCTTGGTTTAGCGGGTTATTACCGTAAGTTCATTGAAGGCTTTTCCAAGCTAGCTTTACCGTTGACACAATTGACTAGGAAGAGTCAAGCGTTCGTATGGACTCCGCAGTGTGAAGATAGTTTCCAAGAGTTGAAAAGAAGGTTGACAACTGCGCCGATTTTGATTTTGCCTAAACTATCTGAACCGTTTACGGTCTATTGTGATGCTTCTTTGATGGGTTTAGGAGGTGTGTTAATGCAAAATGGGAAGGTTGTGGCGTATGCTTCGAGGCAACTCAAGGTGCATGAGAGAAATTATCCGACTCATGACTTGGAGTTGGCAGCGGTGGTTTTTGTGTTAAAGATTTGGAGGCATTATTTGTTTGGGTCGAGATTCGACGTCTTTAGCGATCATAAGAGTTTGAAATATCTGTTTGATCAAAAAGAGTTGAATATGAGGCAAAGAAGGTGGCTAGAGTTCCTTAAAGATTATGACTTCAGTTTGAATTACCATCCTGGTAAGGCAAATGTGGTTGCAGATGCTTTGAGCAGGAAGTCTTTACACATGTCTATGTTAATGGTTAAAGAATGGGAATTGTTGGAGCAATTTCGAGATTTGAGTTTGGTGTGTGAAGAGACTTATTTTGGCGTGAAGCTTGATATGATGAAGCTTACTAGTGGTGTCTTGGAAGAGATTAGGGATGGGCAAAAGTTAGATTTGGTTTTGGTTGACAAGTTTACTTTGGTGAATCAAGGTCAAGGTGGAGAGTTCAGAATCGACGAGAATGGAATTTTGAGATGTCATGATAGAGTTTGCGTTCCCGAGGTGGGGGATGTGAAAAAGAGGATTCTTGAGGAAGGACACCGAAGCGGATTGAGTATTCATCCGGGTGCTACAAAAATGTACCAAGACTTAAGGAAGTTGTTTTGGTGGCCAAGTATGAAAAAGGAAATTGCTGAGTTTGTATATTCTTGTTTGGTTTGCCAAAAGTCTAAGATTGAACACCAGAAGCCTTCGGGTTTGTTGCAACCGTTGTCTATTCCCGAGTGGAAGTGGGATAGTATCTCGATGGATTTTGTTTCTGGTTTGCCGAGGACTCCGAGTAACCATGAGGCTATTTGGGTCATAGTGGATAGATTGACTAAATCTGTACACTTTATTCCGATTAGGATGGATTACACCATGGAGAAGCTTGCTAAGTTGTATATAGAGCGGATTGTTTGTTTACATGGTATTCCTACATGTATTGTTTCAGATAGAGATCCGCGTTTCACTTCGAGATTTTGGGAAGGTTTACAAAGAGCCTTGGGTACTAAGCTGATATTGAGTTTCGCTTATCATCCTCAGACGGATGGTCAAACGGAGAGAACAATTCAGTCACTTGAGGATTTGTTGCGTGCTTGTGTCTTGGATCAAGGACGTTCATGGGAGAGTCATTTGCCTTTGATTGAGTTTACTTATAATAATAGTTTTCATTCTAGCATTGGCATGGCTCCTTTCGAGGCATTGTATGGAAGACGGTGTAGGACACCTTTGTGTTGGTACGAGACGGGAGAAAGTGCTATAGTTGGTCCGGAGTTGGTTCAAGAGACCACGGATAAGATCAGATTGATAAGAGAGAAGATGAAAGTGTCTCAGAATCGCCAAAAGAGTTACTTTGACAAGAGGAGGAAACCTCTTGAGTTCAAGAAGGATGAACATGTGTTTTTGAAGGTGAATCCAACTACGGGTGTTGGAAGGGCGCTTAAATCGCGGAAGTTAACACCTCGGTTTATTGGTCCTTATCAGATTTCAGAGCGGATTGGAAGTATGGCTTATCGGATTGCATTGCCGCCATCACTTTCAAATTTGCATGATGTGTTTCACGTTTCGCAATTACGAAAGTATATTGCGGATCTGTCTCATGTTATTCAAGCGGATGATTTGGAAGTAAGAGACAATTTGACGGTTGAGGTTTTACCGGTGAGGATTGAAGATAGGAAGGTGAAACAACTAAGAGGAAGAGAGATTGCTTTGGTTAAAGTTGCATGGGGTGGTTCGGCGAATGGTAATGTGACATGGGAGCTTGAAATTCGGATGCGGGATTCCTATCCCGAATTGTTCGTTTAGAGGTAATTTTCGAGGCCAAAAATCTTTTAAGTGGGGGAGAGTTGTAACACGCCGTTTTTATCTAAATGTTATTTCATTAATTATTTTCCAAAATTATTAAATTATATCTATTTTGAGAAATATATTCAATTGATATTGATTAAAATATTAATTGGGTAATATGAAATAAAAATATTTATTGTGTCGGAATATTATTTTGAATAATATTAATTTGGTGTGTAGTAATATTTGACTTTGTTTGATTAATTGGCATGATTAGGTTTATATAGAATGAATATTATTTAGTGTAATATTGTTTAATAGGGTTATATATTATAATTTGAGTTAAATAATTGTTGGGGCCAAATTATAATTTTTGAAAGATAGAGGGAGGAAAGTTAGTAGTAGAAGGAGGGTTTTATAAAATAGAAAGGAGAGTTAGTAAGAGTAGTGGAAAGAAGAGAAAGAAGAAGAAGAAAAGAAAAGAGGAGAAGAGAAGAAAGGAAGCTAGGGTGAAGTTGCAACATCTTCATCTTCTTGTTTCAAGAAAACCCACACCAAGGTAAGGGGTTTGATTCTCCATCTCATATTGTTAGGTTTTGATAAATATATTTTGGATTTGGGGGTAAAATGGATAGTTGATTTTATAGGGTTTTGTTGGTTGATTGTTAGAATGGTTTAGAAAAGTTGGATTAGGAGTATGGTTTGTGGGTGTATTAGGTGCTAGCTTGTAGAGATTAAGAGTATTGAAATGGGAAAGAAAACCATGGTAGTTGAATGAGAAAAACCCAAAAGAGTGGAGTTTTCACGCAGGCCTCTCAACACGGGCCGTGTTGCAGCACACGGGGGCCCGTGTTGATGCTCTGACTTGGCATTTCTTTAGGCACGTTCATGGTGGCCTCTCAACACGGTCCGTGTTGCAGCACACGGGTGCCCGTGTTGATGCGTCTGTAGACTCCAAATTTCTGATTTTCACACTTTCTTTGGAACGCGATTGTGTTCCGATTTTCCGATTTGGAATTATTTGATAGTTGATGGTTTATGTTTTGGTTGAGTAAGTAACTTGTTTGTATACATTCTACTTGACGTTGAGATTGTTAAATCATATGTATGCATGCATGTACAATAGTTGATGTTCCATTGGTTGGATTTGATAGCATGTGTATGTTAAGATTATTGTGAGTCTTAATTGCATGCATTGGTTATATTGTACATTGCATGGCATGGTTGGTCTTGAAACAGAGACAGTGGAACTTTGGGTCCACAATATCTAGACGGTGACCCTATTGTAGGAAAAGACGTAGTGACCTTGATCCGGAAGGGAAACACAGGTGGTGGAACTTTGGGTCCACAATATCTAAACGGTGACCCTATTGTGGGAAAAGACGTAGTGACCTTGATCCGGAAGGGAAACATAGGTGGTGGAACTTTGGGTCCACGAGTCGGTACCGCATTCGCATACGTTGAGTCGTGTTGTGAGTCTCATGTATATTTGTGCATGATATGTATGAGTGTTGATGTGTTTTGATTATGTGCCAATATTTTTGTTGTTTGAATTATGGTTATATGCCAAGGATGTGAGTATTTCGGATAATCGGTTTACACGGTTAATGTGTTGGAAATGGGTTCCTTGAGTAAGGATACTACGAGTGATAAAATGAACATGATCATTATGTATTGCGTTATTTATTGCCATTTCATTTACTTAAAATTACATGTTATATGATTATTGGAATTCTTACCCTTTTGTTGGCCAATGCTTTTGATGGCATTGTGCAGGTACCGAAGGCGGTAGCGCGAGGCGCTAGCTAACGGATGCATTGGATTGCAATCTGTTTTATTTTGATTAGGGTCGAGTCGATGCTCTGGTAGTAACACTTGGAGGGGGGGGGGGGTTTATTTAGTGTCGAACTCAATTATTTTGTATTTGGATTATGATGTATATAATCCTTATTCGTGTATATGATGTTTTGTATATGAGAGACTTGATAACATATGCTCATGTGATTTATGATGGCTTGATGCCTTGGATTATGTTTGATTCCTCCATAATGGAGATGATGTGAAATTGTGAAGCTCCGTTGCGTTTGCACGAGAGAATGAAGTAAATATTTATTGTATGTTTGTTTTGTGTTGGAATACTTATACCTTCAAACATACCCTGTCTGTTTCTTTAAAAATAATTTGGAATGTGTTTTGTGTTGTGGCATCCCTTCCGTGCAATTTTATTTCTCTGATTTTAATCTTTTCGTATTAATTGGGGTATTTAGATGGGGTGTTACATGTAACAGAACATACCCCACTGTGTGACAAAAGTAGTTTTCTCCATGTCCTCAGGTGCCATTTTGATCTGGTTATAGCTTGAGAATCCATCCATGAAATAAAATACTTTGTGTTGAGCTGTATTGTCAACCAGGATGTCGATGTGCGGAAGTGGAAAATCATCTTTAGGGCTGGCCTTGTTTAAATCTCTATAATCCATGCACATTCTCACTCTTCCGTCCTTTTTAGGCACGGGAACAATGTTAGCAACCCATTGTGGATAGGAAGTAACAGCCAGAAATCTAGCGTTGAACTGTTTCATAACTTCTGCTTTGATCTTCTCTGACATGTCAGGTCTCATGCAGTGGACCTTTTGTTTCACCGGTGGAAAGTCTTCTCTTGTGGGTAGACGGTGTACCACGATGTCTGTATCGAGTCCCGGCATGTCTTCGTATGACCAGGAAAAGATCTCAACATAATCATGCAATAGTTGAATTAGGCGCTCCTTGACACTCGGCTCTAGATTGGCACCCACTCTGATTTCCTTTTTATCTTCCTCAGTGCCCAAGTTGATTGTATCCAACAACTCCTCATGAGGATGAATTGCTTTTTCCTCTTGTTGTAGTAATCTGGCCAATTCCTTTGGAACCTCACAATCTTCCTCACCTTCATATTCGGCTTGGTAGATCAGATCTTCAGAGTCACTGAAGGCTATAGCAGTATCGTTACCCATGGGATCTGGAATGGAAGGGTACCTGCATTTGTGAGTGTGGGTGTGTGAAAGGGTATAGCCATCTTAAAAACAATAAAATATAAAAGAAAGCCAATGAGCACAAAAGGTTTATATATGAAAAGCGTCCATGATTCATTAGATGACATATGAAAATGAAATAAAAACCCTTACAAATGGACCGTTGTGCCTCGGGTAAGACACAAGGTTTAAAAAGTATGAATTGTTTGTGAATTATTACAAGTCCAACAGAAATGTAAAAGATAAATTACTGGGATATGAAAGTAATCGGGACAAAGTCTTTTGCTTCCCAGTTTCACAGTCCTCTGCCGACAGTAGGAAATATCCAATCTTTTAGGCTGCCATCTTCTTCACTGTCCTCTAGTGCATTAACCCATTGGTGGATGATCTTCACAGGTGGCCCTCCGACACGGGCGTGGCGTACGGCCTTCTGAGTAGTTGAGGTAAATCCCAAGCCAAACTTGTCTGATTTCTAGGGAATGTCTGGAAGCTTCCCCCATATGGTGGATCCGCCTTCTTCCACTATTTCCCTTGCATATTTTAGAGATGACATCCGAGGTGGAGGTCTTGTGATCATAGAAGCTGAGGATACCGCCTTGGTCGCCACTATTTCCTGAGAAACTTCTTCAAAATGTTGGAAAGGGGTTTCAATGAATTCGCCATCCAATTCTACATACCGGAAAGAATTCAGATGACTAATCATGTATTCCTCTTCCCCATGGACAGTTTTGATCTTCCCTTGGATGGGGTACTTCAGCATCTGATGCAAAGTGGAGGTGATAGCTCCGGCATTGTGAACCCAGGGGCGTCCCAACAGACAAGAGTAGGAGGGATGGATGTCCATCATGTAGAAAGTTGAATTGAACGTCTGAGTTCCCACCTTGATCGGGATGTCCACCTCCCCATGGACCATCCTCTTAGAGCCGTCAAATGCTCTCACAATTATGTTGCTGGGTTTTAAAGTCAGCCCTTCACAATCCAATCTATCCAGGGCTTTCTTTGGAAAGACGTTCAGAGACGATCCCGTATCCACCAAGACATGGCTAGGGTCATTCCCCTACACTCCACCGAGACATGTAGTGCATCATTGTGTTTTCTCCCTTTGGATGTCAAGTCAGCATCGGAGAAACCCAGGCCATTGTCAGCTGTCAAACTGGCCACACACTCTTGGAATTGATCTGCAGACGTCTCTTGCGGCACATGAGTTGTCTTCAGAAATTTTACCAAAGCTTTAGCATGTGCCTCAGAGCTCAGCAGCAAGGATAACATAGAGATTTTGGATAGGGTCTTCCCCAGTTGTTCAACCACATCATAATCACTCTTCTTAATGATCCTCAGGATTCCTTCCATCTCCTTCTTGGATGTTTCAGGAACAGCTAGTGATTGAGCCTTCGTCAGGACAGGCTCCTCTTGAACATTCTTTCTGTGATCGGTGTATCTGGAACTGACTGTTTAATGCTGGTTCGCGAAATGTCGCGGAAGCAAGAGTCGCCACCGTCTTTTATTTTCTCCAAATGGAAAGGACAAAAGCACAGAAAAATTCCTTATTGAGATTGCTCTCGGTTCGGGAGGTAGATTTATAGAAAGGGAAGGTGTTAGCACCCTTTCTATCCATGGTTATCCATGGGCTCTTAGATACTTGCTCATTTGTGTTTTCAAAATGTTTGTCTGCTTTTCAACTGTGGGTTTGAAAAAGTTTCGTTTAAAATTTCAGTTCGACTCTTGTATCAGTCCTCAAGAGTGTTTGAAAAATTGTTTTGAAAGCTTTTTGAAAAGTGTCGGTGTGAAAAGAGTTTTTGATTTGTTTTTTGAAATAGAGCAAGTATCTACGAGTCATCTACCTACCCTAAGGAATTAGGCTGTGTAAATGTCCTTAAGGTAGTGCCATCCCACCATTGAGAGGTAAGTAGCACCACCGTTGGAGGTGTTCGGGTCAATTCATTTGTAGGGACAATGTGGTCACCAGAGCAATGGGAAGACACCTTAGAAGCTACCCTCATGCCATGTTCATGGACATGAGGACTTACTAAAACATCCTCTACTCGACGACCACTTTTCTAGGGGCAAGGCAACAGTGAGACGTACCCTAGGGGTGGTGTGTGAATTGTGTGTCATTTTCAATTATGTTTATCTTGCCATGCATTTTGTGATCTAGCTTTGTTTTTATTTTTGGCATTCATTCTTTCATGCAAGTTATTAACAGTTAAAAGATGCGGAATTAAAAAGTCCTACGCTATTACAAAGGCGCGGGTCTACATCGCCAAATTAATCCAAGACCCGATTTGAATAAAATAAAATGCGGAAAGTAAATACCCTAATTAATCTATTACACGGCTTTGGGATAAATACATTACATTCACAAAAGAAATAAAAATAAAAGCGTGAGAAGGAACTATAATCAAATGCGAGGGCGTTGGACCCTTTGAAGAAGTTAAATTAAAATTATTAGTGAATTAATGATTAAAGAAAAAGAAGAACTTATTTTTTTATGTTTTTTGTATTTATGAAATTAAGGAAAATTAAAATGGAATTAAAAGTTAATTAAAACCCTAGTTCTAAATTGTTGTTAATTTATTAAAAAAATATTTTAGCTTGACCTAACTTACATTAATCATTTACATGGCATATTTATTTACAAAAAATAATTAGCAATTAAATATGGTGAAAAAGAAAAAAAGGATAAAATTACAAAAACCCTAATTTCTACATTTTTTTAGTTTATTCAAAACATATTAAAATTAAACCTAAAATTAAAACTAAATTAATTATTACATTTATTTACAAAAAAAAACTATTAAATAAAATATATTTTTATTTTTTGTCTTTCTGATTTTTTTATTATTTTTTTGTGTTATAAAATTATTTTTATGGAATTAAATAAAATAATTAATCAAAAGAAAAAAAAAGAATTAAAAAAAAGAAGAAAAATGCAAACCATAGGGGGTTTTCTGGCCCAGTATGAGGTGTATGCGCAGTAATTTGGCCCATTTGAAGGAGGCCCTTTTGACTTTTCTGGCTTGCATATGGATGTGTTGACTGATGCGTATGGTGGACTCCAGATCATGGCCATTGGATTGATGTTGTGGGACGCGTGGCCAGCTTGAGCGTAGGGTGCATGGTGGACTTCTGAAGGGAACGCTGCATGGAAATATAGAAAGCAAAATAATATTGAGAAGGGAGGGGACCTGGGAATTGAACCCAGGTCCCAGTACCTATTGTCCACGTTGCCCACCAACTGAACTAGCGCGTTTGCTTTTATGTTTATTGGACAACAATCATGATATGTGAACAAACGATGCTATGCTGGACAGAAACAAAACGCGCCAATGTTTGAACCCACCAACCACATTCGTCCATGCATCATCTTCTCCACTTGTTCTTTATTTTGTCTGAAAAAACAAACTAGATAGCGGGGGTTTTAAACCCCCACTAACTCAAACCTGGAAAATAACGAATAGCTCATATGCAAATATAAATAGGGTGCGACTAGTGGTTCTGAATCGTCCAAATGCACTGAGTTCAATGGTCCTGGTCTTGCTGCCTAATTTTTCTTATGCAAGAAACCCCAATTTCAAGCTTATGAAAACCTAGAAGGCATCCATGGTATCTTTCGCTACAGGCATGATTAGTTCAATTAACATACATCAAAAGCTTCAGTGAATCCACATTAGTACAAATCAGCATTTAAAATGTATGAAATATGCGTATAAATCAAAGCATGAGTATGAAAAAAGTCAAGAACAGGGCGACTTCGTGCTACCGTTTCTTGAGGTTAGAGGCTATGGTTTTGATTGGAATAGATCCCTGGTGACCTTGGCAAGCTATTGGAATGGTTATCTTGCCTTGAAACGCACTGAAACTGTGTTTTCAGTTTTGAATTTTTTTGACAAAAATGCAAAGTTTGTATGTTCTTCTGAGCGCAACTTCCAGGTGTTGAGCATTAGGTTTAGCTTTGTGTTTATATGAGGAATGAATTAGGTTTGTAAAACAAGTCCAAAACCTTTGTAATCAATGCTTTTGAGATTTGATTTTCATGTGATCTTTTCCAATCTTTTCCATGCCTTTTGATACCAATCATGGCCAAATCTTTCCATATTGAGTGTGCACGAAATCTTGGAGTTTTGATAGACCTATTAGCTGCATAAAAAGATTTAAAATGCATGCTTGAGTATTTTTGTCATATTTTATTTAATGAAATGAATTAATGGTGATAAAAATTCAAATAAATAATAAAAAATGATGAAATAACTCCCCTTTGGGTCAATGGGTCGTGCATAACTCTTGGATAATGATTCTTGGAAGAAATTGTGGCCCATTAGCAATTTTGAGGCATTTGAAGCAAAGTTGACTTTTCAAAATTCCCAAAACTTTCCCAACTTCCACAAGGCATATCTTGCTCAATATTTAAGCTTTGATCATGTTCTTGGACATTTTGGAAAGTTATTGAAGTCCTCTAACCAATGCCTTTGGTCCCATGTCATTTTTATTTACCAATATCAAGTTATGATCTTTGACTTAAAGTGTCTTTTTGTTGACTTTTGAAAATGACCTATAATGTTGAGATTGATAACTTTTTGTGAGAGCATTTCTTGGATTTGAAGTGTGAATAGGAGTTGTAGGAAATGTCATTCTCTTAAAAATGAGCTTTGGATGGAATTTTTCTGATAAACCATGTGGAAGTTATGCCTTGGTCAAGTTACAGTTGACTTTTTCAACTGTCCAAATATGGAAACTTTTGCATCTTGAGACTTTTTGAGCCATGCCTTGAGAATCATGATCAAGAATTGATCAAATGATGTTTGTGGCTTCAAAATAAGATGTTGACCAAAAATTTGGACTTTTGACTGTCAAATGACCATTTTGCCCCTGCAGTTGACTGTTGAGCAATTAGGGTTTTTGACTGTGCAATTTTGTGCTGTGAGTCTTGAAACTTGGCATGAGGATGCTTGACCATGTTTATAGGCATATGGGACTTGATTGGACCCTTTAAAACTTCAATTTCTTTGCCATAACCAAAACCCTAGTTTTTGACTGTTAGGAGGCCATTGAACTGTGCAACCCTTGGGGAGATTTTGAGGCATGATCTTGGCAAATCTTGAAGAATATGGGAGGGAAAATTTTGGGGTACAACATTTGCCCCTGTTCAATCTTCTTAGACCTGAGGATGTAGATTGGCTGACGTGCCTTTCGTAATCCAAAGGTGGAAGATGATTGAACACTAGAGTGCCCAGAAATTTGCGCTCACATAGTAGTGTGATGATGGGAATGGGCTTACAGATGCCATTTGGAGATTGATAGATAGGAAGATGGGCTTACAGATGCCATGTTAAGAGATGATGGATAGGTGGATGGGCTTATAGATGCCATCTGGGTGTTGATCGCATAAGAGATTCCTTAGCGAGAACTTGCGTACCTGAAAAAGAAAATGATTACCTGGCCTGTTACAGGAGTTGGTCTTCAAACTCTTTGTATAGATATGCCCTGACTGGTTACAGGAATTGAATCTGGAGCTTCAAATGGTGATGAATGAACCAGGGATGGTTACTACCTCAACGGGACGGTGAGAGAACCTTGGACGATTACTACTTCAACAGGAACGCTGAGAGGACCTTGGACGATTACTACCTCAACAGGAACGCTGAGAGAATCTTGGGCGATTACTACCTCAACAGGAATGCTGAGAGAATCTTGGATGTCTTCTATTGGGATAAGAATTAGGGAGATCTTAGGGTCGATCTGACTGAATCGGAGAAGGCCTTTGACTGGATAAGAATCAGGGAAATCTTAGGGTCGATTTAACTGAATCGGGCAAGGTTTTGGAATATCTTCAACTGGATAAGAATCAGGGAGATCTTAGGGTCGATCTGACTGAACCAGAGAAGGCCTTTGACTGGATAAGAATCAGGAAAGTCTTAGGGTCGATTTAATTGAACCGGACAAGGTCTTGGAATCTTCAACTGGATAAGAATCAGGGAGATCTTAGGGTCGATCTGACTGAACCAGAGAAGGCCTTTGACTGGATAAGAATCAGGAAAATCTTAGGGTCGATTTAACTGAACCGGACAAGGTCTTGGAATCTTCAACTGGATAAGAATCAGGGAGATCTTAGGGTCGATCTGACTGAACCAGAGAAGGCCTTTGACTAGATAAGAATCAGGAAAATCTTAGGGTCGATTTAACTGAACCGGACAAGGTCTTGGAATCTTCAACTGGATAAGAATCAGGGAGATCTTAGGGTCGATCTGACTGAACCAGAGAAGGCCTTTGACTGGATAAGAATCAGAAAAATCTTAGAATCGATTTAACTGAACCAGACTAAAGTCTTGGACATAGTTGATGACTTAACTGGATCTTTCCTGAAAGGTAAAGGTCAGTCGTATGCAATGCATGATATGGATCAAGCAATGATGTTCTCAACATAAATGAGATTTGTAAGATATGATGCATATATGCATGCTATAATGTATGGAAATGTGATGTTTATGAACGTATGTTTTTTTCGTCTAGGAAAGTAAATCCTTGACGGGTGCCGGGAAGTTAACTCCTGGGCTGATGTTTGAAGAAAAGAATATTCGTTTCCGCTGGGGATGATAGTTGCAAGAATACCGGTAGGAGAAGATAACTCCGTTGGGGGATAAACTTGGCAAAGAGATTATTCTGCGGGGAGAAAATTATTCTAGCGATCTTGCTGGGAATAAAACTCTGTGGGAAGAGAGCTACTTGCTGGGATATTGATGGTAACTCTGCTGGGGATACCGTTGTTACGTTGGAAGTGTTAATAGACTTCGCTGGGGATAAGAAGACTGCGTTGAGGACGATCTTTCCGTGGCTTTTGGCTGAGGATAACCCAGTTATATCCTGGTAGGGAAATAACCTTTGAATAAAGCCGGGGGACGCGTTCGTGCTCTGCGGGTGACAAGCTTCCAGAATCTACTAGGGATAAGCTTTAAGACCTGCTTGGGGAGATGGATTCCAACTTTCCTGGGGAAACTGGATTGGACTCTCCTGGGGAAACTTTGAGATGTACCGGAAGTAACTCCACTGAATGTCTGGTTGACCGCCGGGGAACAATCTTAGATCAAGACTGTCGGGGATGCTTGTTAGGAATGTTCGTATATCGTGCTGGGGAATGTTGAGATCCGCGGGGGTACCCAACTTCCTTAAGGCTGATAATAGCTTTGCTTGGGGAGAGTGCACTGGCTTGCTGACTCACTCTCTGGGGAATTAAGATGTACTGGTTACGTCCTTTAGCTGAACCTACCCTGATACCTTGATGGACAGAACAATTAGATCGCTTAGACCACTCATTATTGCCCCTGTTTCTAATGTTACCTGTAATTAATCCTTTGTTTCGTATGCAAATATTTATGAGTTAGCAATTAGTGTCAATGCATATATCACAAATTGAACCTTGGACGTTCTTCGCAAAACAAAACAGAAAAGGAAAAACAATTGGCAATTTTAACTGAAAAGTGATTTTTGTATTGATTTTTGACTTTGCCTGTAAATAGGCGCTTATGTACAAAAGGCTGACGTCCTAATAAGAGAACTCCGCCGAACAAAAGAGTTTAATACAAATTTGTACAAAGGAATATAAAACAGCTGTGTGAAAAGCATGATCCCACTGGGTTTCAACTCTGCTATCGCCTTTATATCTTCGAGCGTCTCATCACTTGATGACCTAGTTGAGGATGAAGCTGATTGATCGATGCCGTCTGAACTTGATGTAGATACCGGATTCTGGATGCAAAGTGATCCAATGAGACATAGTA
Source organism: Vicia faba (assembly GCA_948472305.1). Classification (NCBI taxonomy): domain Eukaryota; kingdom Viridiplantae; phylum Streptophyta; class Magnoliopsida; order Fabales; family Fabaceae; genus Vicia; species Vicia faba. The sequence goes on along the minus strand of OX451738.1, from coordinate 271,364,927 downwards.
TTACGCTTTATCCCTAATTTTTGCCTGGACCGCCCTTTCGGGTTTTCAGTCCACCGGGATACCCATTTTTTCCCAAGCCGCCTTTTCAGGTTTTCGACTTGCCGGGTGTACAGATTTTTTCATTTCATCCCTTCATTTTGCCCGAACCCTTTTGGTTCGCCGGGAAGCCCTAATTTTTGCCTAGGTATGTCAACCTAGCGGGTCTTTTTTTTCATGCGTAGTATCTTTTTATTAAGTCTGCATTGGCGGGGTGAGGAAGGACGTCACCATCCATGTTGGTTAGAATCATGGCTCCTCCTGAGAACACATGTTTAACCACAAATGGCCCTTCATACGTAGGGGTCCATTTTCCCCTTGGATCACTCTGAGGAAGGATGATACGCTTGATTACCAGATCCCCAACTTGATATTCTTGTGGTCTGACCTTTTTGTTAAATTCCCTGATCATCCGTTTTTGGTACGTCTGACCATGACAAATAGCAGCAAGTCTCTTTTCGTCAATTAGATTTAATTGATCAAGTCGTGTCTGGATCCAATCATCTTCGCTCAGATCTGCATCCTTCATTATCCAGAGAGAGGGTATCTGCACTTCGATCGGTAAGACTGCTTCCATACCGTAGACCAAGGAAAAAGGAGTTGCCCCGGTTGACGTCTTGGCTGAGGTACGGTACCCATGTAGAGCAAACGGTAACATCTCGTGCCAATCTTTATAAGTCACTGTCATCTTCTGCACGATTTTCTTAATATTCTTATTTGCTGCTTCTACAGCCCCATTCATCTTCGGTCTGTAAGGAGAAGAGTTGTGGTGCTGTATTTTAAACTGCTCGCAGAGCTCAGTGATCATCTTGTTATTGAGGTTGGTACCGTTGTCTGTAATAATTCTTTCAGGGACGCCGTATCGACAGATCAGGTTGTGCCGAATGAACCGTGCCACAACGTTCTTGGTTACTGTGGCATAGGAAGCTGCCTCAACCCACTTCGTGAAGTAATCGATTGCTACCAGGATGAAGCGATGTCCGTTGGATGCCGTAGGTTTAATATCGCCGATCATATCTATGCCCCACATTGCAAAAGGCCAAGGTGCAGTCAGAACATTTAGAGGAACTGGAGGAACGTGCACCTTATCTGCATAAATATGGCATTTATGGCATGTCCGAGAATGTTGGTAGCAGTCGGCTTCCATTGTGGACCAGAAATACCCTGCCCGAAGGATCTTCTTTGCCATAGTGTGTCCACTGGAATGTGTTTCGAAGGTCCCTTCATGTAGCTCTTCCATGATCCTTTCTGCTTCAGTTTTATCCACACAACGCAGTAAGGTCGAATCATGGTTTCGCTTATACAGGATGTCGTTGCTAAGGAAGAACTTCGCTGCGAACCTTCTCAGAAACTTCTTATCGTTGACAGATGCACCTTCAGGGTATTCCTGAGCTTCCAAGTATCTCTTCACCTCATGGTACCAAGGCTTCTCAGTCACCAATTCAGTCTCGAGATCACAACAGTATGCTGGTTCGTCCAGTTTCCAGATGATGATCCGGGGAGCCTCATTGTCCCATTTGACCTTGAACATAGGAGACATCGTAGCCAACGCGTCCGCCAACTGATTCTCCTCTCTCGGAAAGTGTTCAAAGGTTATCTCTGTGAAGTGGGGGATCATTTTCAACACACATTCTTTGTAAGGAATAAGATTCGGATGTTTCGATTCCCACTCTCCTTTGATCTGATTGATCACGAGCGCGGAATCTCCGAAGACACTCAGATACTTGATCCTTAAGTCGATCGCCACTTGGAGACCCATGATGCATGCCTCATACTCCGCCATGTTGTTGGTGCAGTTGAAACATAGCCGGGCAGTAAGTGGAGTATGAGTGCCTTGAGGGGATATGATCACAGCGCCGATACCGTTACCTAAAGCGTTGGAGGCTCCGTCAAAATGCATAGACCATCGGGATCCTTCTTCAGGTCCTTCATCCGGTCCAGGTACTTCACAGTCAGTCACTATCATGATACTCTCGTCAGGAAACTCGAAGTTCATTGACTGATAGTCGTCTACTACCTGATGTGCCAAGTGGTCTGCCAATACACTTCCCTTGATGGCTTTCTGAGTCATGTACTGGATGTCGTATTCTGTCAAGACCATTTGCCATCTTGCTATTCTCCCAGACAGAGCAGGCTTTTCAAATATGTACTTTATAGGATCCATCTTTGAGATCAACAAGGTAGTGTGAGTCAGCATATACTGTCTCAACCAGCGAGCAGCCCATACCAAAGCGCAGCAAGTTTTCTCAAGCAGTGAGTATCGGGTCTCACAGTCGGTAAACTTTTTGCTAAGGTAATAAATGGCGTTCTCTTTTCGGCCAGACTCGTCATGCTGCCCCAGCACACACCCCATTGAGTTGTCAAGTACTGTCAGGTATAATATCAGAGGTCTCCCCTCAACCGGTGGCATAAGGATGGGTGGTTCTTTGAGATACTCTTTGATTCTGTCAAAAGCAGCCTGGCATTCATCATTCCAACGTACTACCTGATCTTTCTTCAGTAGCTTGAAGATTGGCTCATAGGTAGCAGTTAGGTGCGAGATGAATCGGGCAATGTAATTCAGGCGTCCTAAAAAGCCTCTAACCTCTTTCTCTGTCTTAGGAACTGGCATCTCTTGAATAGCTTTAACCTTGGCAGGGTCCACTTGAATACCCTTATCACTTACAATGAAGCCTAGCAACTTCCCGGATCTAACCCCGAAGGTGCACTTGTTCGGGTTCAACCTCAGCTTGTACAGTTTCAGACGGTCAAACAATTTCTGCAGATGATCCAGGTGTTCTTCCTCAGTTTGAGACCTTGCAATCATGTCGTCAACATACACTTCTATCTCATGATGGATCATGTCATGAAATAAAGCAACCATGGCACGTTGGTAGGTTGCCCCAGCATTTTTCAACCCGAAAGGCATGACCTTGTAGTAGAAGGTGCCCCACTGAGTAACAAAGGTAGTCTTTTCCATGTCTTCAGGAGCCATCTTGATTTGATTGTAACCTGAAAAGCCATCCATGAAAGAGAACACCTTGTGCTACGCCGTATTGTCAACAAGGACATCAATGTGAGGTAGAGGGAAGTCATCCTTGGGGCTAGCCCTATTCAGATCCCTGTAATCGACACACATTCTGACCTTTCCATCTTTCTTTGGTACTGGTACCACATTAGCAACCCACTGAGGGTAAGAAGTCACTGCAAGGAAACCGGCATCAAACTGTTTCATAACCTCGGCTTTGATCTTCTCAAACATCTCTGGACGCATACGGCGGACCTTTTGCTTGACCGGAGGGCAGTCTTCCTTGGTAGGTAGATGATGGACCACAATATCAGTATCCAAACCAGGCATGTCTTCGTAGGAACAGGCGAAGATTTCCACATAATCATGTAACATCTGAGTCAACCGTTGCTTCACGCTGAGCTCTAGGTTGGCACCAATCTTGACTTCCTTCCTGTCTGCCTCAGTACCCAGATTTATCGTTTCCACTGGCTCTTCATGTGGTTGAATTGCCCTCTCCTTCTGGAGTAACAGTCTTGCAAGCTCGCCAGGCACTTCGCAATCATCTTCACCTTCGTCTTCGGCTAAGTTGATCGGATTTTCGAAGTCATAACTGGCAGTAGCAGAGTCGTTACCAGTGAGATCCAGAGTGGATTGAAACCTGTATGAGTGAGTGTGTGTAAATACAACTGTTTTGCAATATATAAAGAAAGGAAAGAAAGAAAAGGAGCATAAGATTTGAAATGCGAGAAACGTCCAAAGTCTTTATTCATGATATATGAAATGACAATTAATATACCCTCACAAATGAAGCCATGGTGCCCCGGGTAAGACACCGGGCCATAGAGTTTTAATTCATTGTTTATTACAGATAACAAAAACAAAGGAGTTTATTACTGCGTAACAAAAGTAACAGGAGTATGATCTTTAGCAATCCAATTGGTAGGTCCACTGTCGGTCGTCGGATAAATCCAGCTGTCGAACTCGGCTTCATCCACTTCATCATCCTCCCTGATAGCATTTACTCCATGGTTAGGCATGGGAGCAGTCACCACATTGGGCTTCTCAGGTGCCTCAAACTGTACCTCCTTGGCATCAATAAGGTCTTGCACCTTGTTCCTTAAGGCCCAGCAATCGTCAGTAGAATGCCCCGGGCGATCGGAGTGATAAGCACAGGGGGCGTTTGGATTATACTTGGGAGAAGCAGTATTCACAACCTTCGGGGCCTCTCTAACAGTCACCAAATTGGTGGATAACAACTGTGGCAAGATTTGTGATAGAGTCATACTCAGCCGGGTAAACTCTCTTCTGGGTCTCTCAGCCCTTTGTGGATTGGTTTTCCGAGGAGCGGCAGCAGGTTTAGCAATCATTACCGCGTTGACAGATTGGCGGAGTTCTGGTTTCTCTTGCCTCCTAGGCCCATATACAGCACTGGCCTCCTTCTTAAAGGGTTTCTTCTCAGAACTTGAAGATGCACCCTTCTGAATTTTTCCGGACTTCATTCCAGCCTCTATCCTTTCCCCAGTCAGAATAAGATCAGTGAAACCTGCAGACGAATTACCGATAAGATGATTGAAAAATGGCCCAGATAGGGTCCCCAAGAACATATCCACCAGCTCACGGTCTGTTAACGGAGGCTGCACCCTGCCAGCCAGATCCCTCCACTTCTGTGCATACTCTTTGAAACCTTCGCTTGATCCTAGCGACATACCCTGGAGCTGGGTACGTGTAGGAGCAAGGTCGGCATTATATTGATACTGCTTATAGAAAGCAGTAGCCAACTCCTCCCAGTTACGAACCTTGGTCCCATCCAGCTGATAGAACCATTTGAGATGAGTCCCTGAAAGACTCTCCTAGAAGAAGTGGACCCACAAGTTCTTGTCCACTGTGTACGGCTGAATCTTCCGCACATAAGATCTGAGGTGTAGCTTGGGACAAGACGCCCCGTCATACTTGGTGAAAGATGGTGCCTTAAACTTGTGAGGAATGATCACACCAGTAGACAAGCCTAAATCTCCGAAATCCAGCCCAGGCACTTGTTGGATCTCCATTGCATTCAGTCTGTCTTCCAACTGTTTATACCGGTCTTCAGCAGGAGGATACTGTTCCTCATCAAAGTCAGTCTCGTTGTCAGAGACTACTGGACTTGAAGCCTTTCCCCCCTGGGGACTGCCTTTGCCTACAGAAGAACCAGCTTCTTCATTCTGCAGAGTGTTGCCAAACCTCTGGCCCGAGTTGAAAAGAATAGTTCTCTTCTTCTTCTTCTTCTCCTTCTTCAGGAGTAAAGCCTTCAGCTCTTCTTGGCCTTGAGCCAAACCCATGATCAGCTCCTGAAATTGCGCGTTCTGCGCCTGAAGGGCCTTGATAGACATCTCGGTTGATGATGAGTCAGGGTTCATGATGCTGAAATAAACAGCGAAGAACAGTAAGCAACCTGAAAAGAAGAAAACCTGCTATGCACATGATGAATGATATGTGTTTATGCAATGCATTCAAGGGTTCGAAAGTTCAAATTTGTTGTAGACAAAAAAGGAACACACGTTATCATTAAGGAAATAATTGTTTAGTACATCAAAGCCTCATGGGCACATATTACAAAGCAAATCAATCCCAAAAGACACTACGCATCCTCTTTGGAGCTATGTAGGTGTTGAGATTCCTCTCCTCGTGCAATAGGAGGGTGAGCTCCAAGACCTTCTTTTCACTAGCATGTGGACTGGTCTCAAGAGAATTTCGTTCTTCCTTAAGCTGGATCCAGCTCTTCTGCATCTCTTCCCAGGACGTGGGCATGTCAGGATGTTGAATAGTGTAGGACACTTCTCCTTCCAAGACTGGCTCTTTGATCACAGGGAGCACATGAGGATAAGGCATTATTAACTTCTGGGAGCAGGCTCGTACCCACTTGAGATAAGGTTCCAATGGGATGGAATTCTTGTGCCCCAGTGTCTTGCTGTCTATCTTACTGGGCATTCTCCAAGCTCTGATAAATCTCTGGTGAAGTCCTTGTGTATCGTTGTCGAAGTCAAAAATTATGTCAGGAATTAACATGTCATGAGGGTCATCCCTCCGGGCATAACCAAACTGTCTCCAAGCCAGACATGGGTTGTAAGTAATACCTCCTCTGATTCCAAGTAAAGGAACATTAGGGTACTCCCCGCAACGATCAATGATAGTGACATCCTCTCTGGACCGAGAACACCAATGTATATCTGCATGTGTAAGAGTCATCAACCGTTGTGACCATCTCAAACCCCTCTCGTTCTTCAAAACTGATTGTGGAAGGTGCGAAATAAACCACCTTCCCAGGAGAGGAGTGCAACACATAAGGACACCTCTTTTTCTCATGGTTCGAGTGTAACATGAGTGAAGGATGTCCCCCAGCAACGTAGGTATAGGATTTCTGGACATGAAGATCTGGACAGCACTGATATCTATAAGCTGATCTGGGTTAGGGAACAACACCAAACCATAGACAAGGAGGGCCACAACTTCTTCAAAAGCTTGTAGGTCAAGGGAGTTCCAACATTCTTGGGCCTTTTCAAACAGAAACCTGGCTAAGAACCCTTTGATGCCACTTCTAACTTCCCAATGTCCCTTGAGGTCAGATGATTGTAGGTGTAAGGCTTTAGCAATCTCTTCAAGCTTGGGTTCCCTTTCCGTACCGTTGTAGGGTAGTTGATCAAGGATAGGGATCTTCAGAAGCCGGTAGAACTCTTCCAATGTAGGCACCAGTTGATAATCCAGGAAAGTGAAACAATGATGCAGAGGGTCAAAGAACTGGAACAGGACCTTTATCATATCTTCCTCAATGTTGGTATTGACCAAGCTGATGAGTCTTCCATGTCTTTCACTGAATGAAGAGCCCTCGGGAATCCTGGATATAAGCTCCTTAAGCTGAGGAGGGATCCTTACAAGGCTGATTTGAATTGTCTTTCTGCGAACAGTTTCCACGTCCTACAAAACAAGAACAAAGATGAAGATTCGAACCCCTGAAATGGTTAGTCAATGCATATGATGTTGGATGATGTCATGATGCTATGATTAAACACACCACAAATATTTACAAAGGCAAACATGTAAGGCACACAAGTCACACAAGACAAGCCCTTAGAGTTTAGGCCAGCATGGGGTCTGGGTATTACCCTCTTGAAGTTGGTGGGCTCAACCTGTCCTATTAGAAGTAATCGGGTTCTAAGGGTCCCAATATCACTGGATTGCTTTCATTGTTCATCGTTTCGATTTAGCCACTGAACTGGCGACCGAAATATTCCAGGAAAGCAACCCTCAATTGAGTGTAGTATCGAGTATCAACCAACCTCGGACTGCACCAAAGTCAGTTATCTCACTACCCTAAAGAGGCCAAGATAGTTCAATTAAGGTTCCTAAGGTCAGTTGATGCTTCACGACACCACATGGAGGCCCCGTACTCTCCTTGACTGAACTCAAGGGTTACCGGTACACACCAAAGTGCCACATCAACGTAGCAGACTGTTTCAACCATGTCGGTATACCCCGCACAGTTCCCTCACAGCCTTGTTGCTACTTTCTAAGAAGGTATCCCCCAGATCCGGGTTAGGATCTATAGAACTCCCAAGACAGTCCCACAATGATGAAGCAAACAAGTCAAAACAATTGAAAACACAGTTATGAACTATCCTAAGGTACACCTCACTTTAAAAATGTCCCCAGCAGAGTCGCCAGTTCTGTGATCGGTGGATCTGGAACTGACTGTTTAACGCTGGTTTCGCGAAATGTCGTGGAAGCAAGAATCGCCACTGTATTTTATTTTCTCCAAATGGAAAGGACAAAAGCACAGAAAAATTCCTTATAGAGATTGCTCTCGGTTCGGGAGGTAGATTTATAGAAAGGGAAGGTGTTAGCACCCTTTCTATCCATGGTTATCCATGGGCTCTTAGATACTTGCTCATATGTGTTTTCAAAATGTTTGTCTGCTTTTCAACTGTGGGTTTGAAAAAGTTTCGTTTAAAGTTTCAGTTCGACTCTTGTATCAGTCCTCAAGAGTGTTTGAAAAATTGTTTTGAAAGCTTTTTGAAAAGTGTCGGTGTAAAAAGAGTTTTTGATTTTTTTTTGAAATAGAGCAAGTATCTACGAGTCATCTACCTACCCTAAGGAATTAGGCTGTGTAAATGTCCTTAAGGTAGTGCCATCCCACCATTGAGAGGTAAGTAGCACCACCGTTGGAGGTGTTCGGGTCAATTCGTTTGTAGGGACAGTGTGGTCACCAGAGCAATGGGAAGACACCTTAGAAGCTACCCTCATGCCATGTTCATGGACATGAGGACTTACTAAAACATCCTCTACTCGACGACCACTTTTCGAGGGGCAAGGCAACAGTGAGACGTACCCTAGGGATGGTGTGTGAATTGTGTGTCATTTTCAATTATGTTTATCTTGCCATGCATTTTGTGATCTAGCTTTGTTTTTATTTTTGGCATTCATTCTTTCATGCAAGTTATTAACAGTTAAAAGATGCGGAATTAAAAAGTCTTACGCTATTACAAAGGCGCGGGTCTACATCGCCAAATTAATCCAAGACCCGATTTGAATAAAATAAAATGCGGAAAGTAAATACCCTAATTAATCTATTACACGGCTTTGGGATAAATACATTACATTCACAAAATAAATAAAAATAAAAGCGCGAGAAGGAACTATAATCAAATGCGAGGGCGTTGGACCCTTTGAAGAAGTTAAATTAAAATTATTAGTGAATTAATGATTAAAGAAAAAGAAGAACTTATTTTTTTATGTTTTTTGTATTTATGAAATTAAGGAAAATTAAAATGGAATTAAAAGTTAATTAAAACCCTAGTTCTAAATTGTTGTTAATTTATTAAAAAAATATTTTAGTTTGACCTAACTTACATTAATCATTTACATGGCATATTTATTTACAAAAAATAATTAGCAATTAAATATGGTGAAAAAGAAAAAAAGGATAAAAGTACAAAAACCCTAATTTCTACATTTTTTTAGTTTATTCAAAAAATATTAAAATTAAACCTAAAATTAAAACTAAATTAATTATTACATTTATTTACAAAAAAAAACTATTAAATAAAATATATTTTTATTTTTTGTCTTTCTGATTTTTTTATTATTTTTTTGTGTTATAAAATTATTTTTATGGAATTAAATAAAATAATTAATCAAAAGAAAAAAAAAGAATTAAAAAAAAGAAGAAAAATGCAAACCATAGGGGGTTTTCTGGCCCAGTAGGAGGTGTATGCGCAGTAATTTGGCCCATTTGAAGGAGGCCCTTTTGACTTTTCTGGCTTGCATATGGATGTGTTGACTGATGCGTATGGTGGACTCCAGATCATGGCCATTGGATTGATGTTGTGGGATGCGTGGCCAGCTTGAGCGTAGGGTGCATGGTGGACTTCTGAAGGGAACGCTGCATGGAAATATAGAAAGCAAAATAATATTGAGAAGGGAGGGGACCTGGGAATCGAACCCAGGTCCCAGTACCTATTGTCCACGTTGCCCACCAACTGAACTAGCGCGTTTGCTTTTATGTTTATTGGACAACAATCATGATATGTGAACAAACGATGCTATGCTGGACAGAAACAAAACGCGCCAACGTTTGAACCCACCAACCACATTCGTCCACGCATCATCTTCTCCACTTGTTCTTTATTTTGCCTGAAAAAACAAACTAGATAGCGGGGGTTTTAAACCCCCACTAACTCAAACCTGGAAAATAACGAATAGCTCATATGCAAATATAAATAGGGCGCGACTAGTGGTTCTGAATCGTCCAAATGCACTGAGTTCAATGGTCCTGGTCTTGCTGCCTAATTTTTCTTATGCAAGAAACCCCAATTTCAAGCTTATGAAAACCTAGAAGGCAACCATGGTATCTTTCGCTACAGGCATGATTAGTTCAATTAACATACATCAAAAGCTTCAGTGAATCCACATTAGTACAAATCAGCATTTAAAATGTATGAAATATGCGTATAAATCAAATCATGAGTATGAAAAAAGTCAAGAACAGGGCGACTTCGTGCTACCGTTTCTTGAGGTTAGAGGCTATGGTTTTGATTGGAATAGATCCCTGGTGACCTTGGCAAGCTATTGGAATGGTTATCTTGCCTTGAAACGCACTGAAACTGTGTTTTCAGTTTTGAATTTTTTTGACAAAAATGCAAAGTTTGTATGTTCTTCTGAGCGCAGCTTCCAGGTCTTGAGCATTAGGTTTAGCTTTGTGTTTATATGAGGAATGAATTAGGTTTGTAAAACAAGTCCAAAACCTTTGTAATCAATGCTTTTGAGATTTGATTTTCATGTGATCTTTTCCATGCCTTTTGATACCAATCATGGCCAAATCTTTCCATATTGAGTGTGCACGAAATCTTGGAGTTTTGATAGACCTATTAGCTGCATAAAAAGATTTAAAATGCATGCTTGAGTATTTTTGTCATATTTTATTTAATTAAATGAATTAATGGTGATAAAAATTCAAATAAATAATAAAAAATGATGAAATAACTCCCCTTTGGGTCAATGGGTCGTGCATAACTTTTGGATAATGATTCTTGGAAGAAATTGTGGCCCATTAGCAATTTTGAGGCATTTGAAGCAAAGTTGACTTTTCAAAATTCCCAAAACTTTCCCAACTTCCACAAGGCATATCTTGCTCAATTTTTAAGCTTTGATCATGTTCTTGGACATTTTGGAAAGGTCTTGAATTCCTCTAACCAATGCCTTTGGTCCCATGTCATTTTGATTTACCAATCTCAAGTTATGGTCTTTGAATTAAAGTGTCTTTTTGTTGACTTTTTAAAATGACCTATAATGTTGAGATTGATAACTTTTTGTGAGAGCATTTCTTGTACTTGAAGTGTGAAGAGGAGTTGTAGGAAATGCCATTCTCTTCAAAATGAGCTTTGGATGGAATTTTTCTGATAAACCATGTGGAAGTTATGCCTTGGTCAAGTTACAGTTGACTTTTTCAACTGTCCAAATATGGAAACTTTTGCATCTTGAGACTTTTTGAGCCATGCCTTGAGAATCATGATCAAGAATTGATCAAATGATGTTTGTGGCTTCAAAATAAGATGTTGACCAAAAATTTGGACTTTTGACTGTCAAATGACCATTTTGCCCCTGCAGTTGACTGTTGAGCAATTAGGGTTTTTGACTGTGCAATTTTGTGCTGTGAGTCTTGAAACTTGGCATGAGGATGCTTGACCATGTTTATAGGCATATGGGACTTGATTGGACCCTTGAAAACTTCAATTTCTTTGCCAGAACCAAAACCCTAGTTTTTGACTGTTAGGAGGCCATTGAACTGTGCAACCCTTGGGGAGATTTTGAAGCATGATCTTGGAAAATCTTGAAGAATATGGGAGGGAAAATTTTGGGGTACAACACTTTCCTTTATTCTCAGCAGTGGAATTAGGGATAGGAATTGTATTGTCTTCTTTGTCAGTAGATACGCTTGCAGGCGTAATCACTGGTACAGATGTAATCTTCGGAACGGCCACGGGTCCAAAGACTGCCTTTGGAGGGGCAATATCTGGAGAGAAAATTCTCCCACTACGGGTAATTTTGCTTGTTCCAGCAATGTTACTGATGTCGAAATTGTCCTCCTCGGAGCTCTCTTCTTCGGCAGTCTGTTCAATCTGTTTGACACCATGGTAGTAGATTTCTCTACCATAATTCCATGGTACCGTTTTATCTGATTTGTATGGGGCAGGCCCGGGCATTGTTATCTTCAACGGAGTAGTCATTGGAGCAGATATAATCCTAACGGGTCTTTTAGGGACCCTGGAAGGATTGGCGTAGATGGTTATTATTGAAACTTCTTTAACTGGAATGGGTGAAATAGAAGCTTTCTCAAACAACATTTCTTGATTATCAATCAGTTGTTGGATACCTTCTTTCAACAGAGGGCAGTCAAATGATGAGGATAGGCAAACATGGCAATCTTTGTCACATCCTGGGAATATTCCAGCTTTCAACAAATTCAACTTGATGGTCAGGAGCGAAGTTAACAGTTCATCCACGGTAGAAACAAACAGATCTTCCTCAACAGCATTGGCATTGTGTCCATGCCTAGGCATTGGAGCAGAAATAACATTCGGTTTCTCAGGAGCTTCAAATTCAACTTCCTTTGCGTCAATCAGGTCTTGAATTTTGTTCTTCAGAGCCCAACAGTTATTGGTGTCGTGCCCTGGACTTTCAAAATGGTATGCGCACCTGGCATTCAGATGGTAGTGGGGAGATGCAGCATTGGGATTTTTAGGGGCCTCTTTTAGCATGGCCAGATTCAACTTCAAAAGATGTGGTAGGACTTGAGCTGGAGTCATGTTAATCTTGGTGAATTGCCGTACAGGCCTTTCCACCCTTTGCTGGTTATTTCTCAGCTGATTGTTTCTCGGCTGGTCTGATGCAGGCTTTTGAATCATAACGGTCCCCACTGTTAGTCGTCATTCGGTTCTTCCCTGATTTCTCTGTGCATAGACAGCAGACACTTCCTTCTTTCCAGTGAAGGGCTTTTTTAAAGCAGCAGAGGTAGACGCGTCCTTCTGAATTTTCCTGCTTCTTATGCCGGCTTCCACCCTCTCTCCAGTTAAAATTAGTTCAGTGAACCCTACAGAGGAGCTTCCAATCAGGTGATTAAAGAAAGGACCTAATAGGGTTCCCAAGAACATGTCACTAGCTCCCTTTCAGATAAAGGTGGTTGCACCCTTCCGGCTAATCCCTCCATTTTTGGGCGTAGTCTTTGAAATCCTCATTGGACACCATAGCCATACTCTGGAGTTGAGTACGGGTTGGTGCCAAGTCGGTGTTGTATTGATACTGTTTATAGAAGGTTGTTGCCAAGTCTTCCCAATTATGCACATCAGCCCTTTCCAACTGGTAGAACCAATCAAGTTGTGTTCCTGATAAATTGTCCTGAAAAAAGTGCACCCACAAGTCTTTGTCCGCAGAATGTGGCTACTTCTTTCTGACATATGAGCGGAGGTGCATCTTGGGACAAGACACCCCGTCATACTTAGCAAATAAGGGCACCTTAAACTTTGGCGGGATTACTATTTCTGACACTAGCCCCAATTCCTCGAAATCTAGCCCAGGTACTCTCTATATCTCCATAGCAGTTAGGCGCTCTTCCAGGTTTTTGTATTTGTCATCGGCCGGAGGGTATTGTTGTTCAGAGTAGTCCTCTTCTTCTGCTTCAGAATCAGATGGTACTTCCGTCTCTTTACCTTTTCTTTCCCCTTCCTCAGAGGTTGATGGACATTCCAAGGTCCTTCTGGCTTGTCCTTGGAACCTTTTGCCCATAATAACCACACCAGCTGGCTTCTTCTTCTTTTTCTCTTTTTCTTTTTCTAGCAGAGTCTTGAGCTCCTCCTGCCCCTTGGCCAAGGTCAAGAGTAGCTGTTGAAATTGTGAATTCTGAGCTTGCAAGTCTTTAACCGTTTGTTCAAGATCCATTTTGCTGAAATAAACAGCAGAAGGATGAGGAAACTTGTTGCAAAGACCTGTTTATGCTCATGATGCATGATATGTATTCATGCAATTTTTTCAAGGATTTGAAAATTCAAATTTGTGTTAAACAAAAAAAAGAACACACGTTATATTAATAAAATAGAATTTGAGTACATCAATTCCCCTAGGGCAAAATAATACAAAATTCTAAGATAAAAAGACGTTGCGCATCCTTTTTGGTGCAATGTAGGTGTTAAGAGTCTGCTCTTCATGAAGTAACCGAGTGAGTTCCAAAACCTTCTTCTCGCTTGAGTAGAATTGGGTTTCGAAAGTATCGCGTTATCCCTTGAGCTGTATCCAACTCCTTTGTAAGTCTTCGAGTGATGTCGGCATGTCAGGTGTAGGAGGGTGTATGGAACCTCTCCTTCCTTAACAGGCTCTATAATCACTGGGAGGATGGAGGCGTAAGGCATCATAAGACTTTGGGCGTGGGTTCGTACCCACTTGAGGTAAGGCTCAAGAGGGATGGAATTCTTGTGTCCCAAGGTCTTACTGTCTACCTTGTTTGGCATCCTCCAAGCTCGGATGAACCTTTGACGAAGTCCTTGATTGTCGTTGTCAAAGTCGAAAACCAAGCCTTGAATCAGCATGTCATATGGGCCATCCCTTTGGGCATAACCAAACTGTCTCAGAGCTAAACATAGATTATAGGTGATGCCTCCCCTAATGCCAAGTAGAGGGACATTAGGGAATTCCCCACAACGGTTGACAATGATAACATTCTCTTTGGATCGAGAACACCAATGAATATTTGAATGTGTAAGTGTCATCAACCTTTGTGACCACCTCAAACCTTGCTCATTATTTAAGACTGATTGGGGAAGATGAGAAATAAACCATCTTGCCAAGAGTGGAGTGCAATACATGAGAAAACCTCTTTTCCTCATTGTACGAGTGTGAAAAGAGTGTAAGATATCTCTAAGCAATGTAGGCACCGGGTTGTGAGACATGAAGATTATGACAGCACTCACATCTATGAGTTGGTCAGGATTAGGGAACAAGACCATCCCATAGATGAGAAAAGCTACAACCTCCTCAAAATCTTTCAAGTCCAAGGAATTCCAACAGCTTTGGGCCTTCTCAAACAAGAACTTTGCCAAGAAGCCTTTGACACCACTTCTAGTTTCCCAATGGGTTGTGACATCAGATGAGTGCAAGTGCAGGGCTTGAGCAATCTCTTCTGGCTTTAGATCTCTTTCTGTACCGTTGAAAGGTAGTTGATTGAGAATGGGAATCCTCAAGAGTTGAGAGAATTCTTCCAAAGTAGGCACAAGCTGGTAGTCAGGAAACGTGAAGCAGTGATGCAAAGGGTCAAAGAACTGGAAGAGAACCTTCATCATGTCTTCCTCTGTGTTGGAAGTGACCAAGTTGAGTAGACGACCATGCCTCTCGGTGAATGGAGAGTTCTCAGGAATCCTTGAAGCTAACTCTTTGAGTTATGGAGGAATTCTTACAAGGTTGACTTGGATAGTTTTCCTGCGAATTGAATCCATATCCTACAAAACAAGAATAAAGATGAATTTCCAAAATCCTTGAAATGGTTAGTGGATGTATATGATGTTCATGATGTCCATGATGTTATGCACAAGTATATGTGTACAAGAAAATCACACAAGTTCCTAGCTTAGGCTTGCATGGGGTTTCATAGGTAAGTACCCTCTTGAAGTTTAGTTGGCTCAACCTGTCCTAGAAATAGTAACCGGGTTCTAAAGAGCTCAATATCACTGGATTGTTTCCTTGTTCATTCTTTCAATTCAAGCCTCTTACCGGCGACCGAAATATTCCAAGGAACCAACCCTCAATGAGTGTAGTATTGAGTATCTACCAACTTCGGACTGCACCAAAGTCGGTCATCTCACTACATCCTAAAAGGCCAAGTTGGTCAAGTAAAGGTTCTAGAAGTTCGTTAGTGCTTCATGACATCACTCAGCGGCCCCGTATTCTCTTTGATTGACACAAAGGCTACCGGTACCCACAAATATGTCACACTAACATAGCTATTGCTTAGACCGTGTCGGTATACCCCCCACAGTTTCCACAATGTATTTCTATTTACCTATAATGTTTTCCCAAATCCGGGTGGAGGATTCAAACCCAAACAATAGAACCAAAATGTAAAGCAAACAAGTCAAACAAGGTAAGCAAATAAAGGCGATCTAAACCCTAAGGTAACCCCACTTTTATAATTTTCCCCAGCAGAGTCGTCAGTTCTGTGATACGGTGGGAGAACTGACTTGAGGTTTTGCGTTTCGCCGCAAATGTCGCGGTTTAGAAAGATTCGCCACCGACTTTTATTTTATCCAAAAGGAAAGGTAAAAAAGCACAGGAAAGACCTTTGAGATGTTTTCTTGAGTTCGGAGGGTAGATTATGAAAAGGGAAGGTGCTTGCACCCTTTTCATCCATGGTTTTCCATGGGCTCTTAGTTACTTGCTTAGATCACTTGCTTTGCTTGAAATTATTTGAAATGGTGCTTGGTCTAGTTTTGAAAGTATTTTGAAAAGAGGTCGTTGTTTAGGCAATCTTTGTAATGATTCTCGTTCGTAAGAATGTATACAAAGATGTTTGTCTTTTGAAAAATGTTTCAATATTTTGTAAGATGTTTTTGAAAATGTTTTGAAATGTGTGTGTTTGTTTTTTAAAATAGCAAGGATTGTTTTTAAATGGATCAAGTAACTTAGAAGCTATCTACCTACTCAAATGTCTTTCTTGTACATTTTTATTCCTTTGACATTATTGACTTACCATTGATTTGGTAAGCAACCCTATCTTTGGATGTTAAACGGGATGGGCGTGGGTCATCGTATGACCATGATAGCAATGTTGCCAAGTATCTTAGCATGTTTGAGGGACCAAGATCATTTTGTTTTAGGCAACCTTTTGATAGCGTCATCGAGGGACTATGATCTTATTTTTGTTTTGTTTTGCCAAGATACTTCGCGTGCGTAACATGGCCTATTTATTTTAGGCAACCAAGTGGGTGAAACCGTAAGGGTGCTTGTGTGCAAAGTGTGTCATTTTACATGCTTTTGATTTATCTTGGATTAGGTCTTTTCTATTTGTTTTGTTTTTGGTCTTATCATGCAAACCCTAATTTACTAAGCATGGTATATGAAAGCAATAAATTGCGTAAATGTAAACTAAGCTATTACAACAATTATTATGGGAGGGGTATACAAGTTTTTGAATGGGGATATTGCACAAAATAAACCCTAAAAATACTATTACAACCCAATTGAATATTGTGCGAATTAAATAAATTTACAAATATTTAAAATGCAATAAAAATGTATTTATGTAAAATGTTTTGTATTTGATTTTTGTATGAGAAAAAATGATTTATTTAAGCCCTAAAAATAAGAGAAAAAATATTATTATTTTTGAAAGGGGTGAAACCCTAATTTTCAATTAAAATAAAATATATGTTCTATATTATTATTTTGTCCATTTGTTGTACAAGAAAATAATAAATAATATTATGTACAAATATTAAAAATTAGAATATGTATGAAAATAAATATTTTATGTATATAAATAACATAATAAAAATGTATGGTATATTTAAATATATTTACAAATTTTATAAGAAAATAAAGTTTTATTTATTCTAATAAACTATTTTTATGCAAAAAATAAAAAAAATAAAAAAATGCAAAAAGTAAGGAAATTATTTTTCATGATTTTTATGATTCAGAAAAAATAAATAAAAGTAATAAATATAAAAATATGCAAGAAAATGCAAAAATATAAGAAAATGGCCAGGGGGTGTAGCAGTAATTTAGGAGGTGTGAATAACAAAAGCAACAGGCCCAAGGCACCAAAGGCCCAGAACATCATCCCAGTCCTCCAGCTTCCTCCCTGAGCGCGCGTTTTTCTTCAAATTTGTATCTTTCATATGCTTGCACAAAAACAAAATATCATAACATAAAACACGTAGCATTTAATCTCACGATTCCAACCATGTAAAATTTGTAACCTAATTCGTGACCTAGAAATTTCAGCATTTTCAAACTTAAAATTTTCTCAGCTCAGTTAATATAAATGGAAAGTATGCATATGTACAGCTTCACTATGTTATAGACTACATCTTTTCTTCACAAATCGTGGCTTGAGGGTGCCTAAATAGAGAGATAGAGTTTTGAAAAATACCTTCTTCAGCTGGATTTGGATATGACAATGTGGGTACTTTGAGGGAGGCCTGAGGATCGTGTGAGCTTCCTTGAACTTCCTTCAAGCTATTCCAATGCCTAGCTTGCTTTGTGGATGGCCAGAAGTCTCTGCACGAGTCAAGTTGCAAGCTTCCAAAATGAAAATGGCAATGGCTGAAACAGAGCTTACAGAACCAGGACAAGGGCTTGGATAGCTCTGATATGATATGGATAAGATGTTTCAAGTGTCAAGCCACAAAACGCACGAGCAAAAAATGAGTTTGTTATGGTTTTGCAGAAACTGGATGTTTGGGCAGAATTTTGTGTTTTTTGAGTTTGAGAGTGTTTTGGATGCAAAGCAATCATGTTCTGATTTGTGACAAGTTTGTGAATATGTATATAATGATACAAAGTCCACTCCTTATCAGTTGTACAAGTTCTGACTTCTTTTGCAACTTTTCTTACATTTGAAGAAAAGTGAAGTGACCAATGCAAACATGCTTGTACTGGCTGGCTTGTGAGCTGCAGAGAGTTGGTATACATTGCTTGTGACCTATAGAAATTTTTTGCATCAAAGGGACAGGTCCAAGGCTCAAGATGAACAAAGTTTCAAAAGTTGCACTTTATGAAAATGGCAATGTGAGCTTTATGCCTAAAATGGAATTACAACTTGTACAATGCTTCAAAAGTGAAAATAAAGCCTTTAACCTATGAGTTTGCATTTAATTATGGAGTGTAGAATGATTTTAGGACCTGTAATGCAAGGTACAAGCATCATGGATCTGATTTGCAACTTGATACTTTGTGAAAATGGCATGAACAAAAGTGATAAAATGCCAACTTCTCCTCTTCGATTCTCCCTAACCAAAAATGATCTTGGAGAGTTCTTAGACATTTTGGAAAGCTTGAAATTGCTCTATAATCCATATTTGAAATGCATTTTGAGATACCTCTTTGAACTAGGTGAAAAATGTCCATGAAGTTGGGTCCAAAACTTGCCTAAATTAGGGCAAAATTTCACTAAGTTATTTAGTTCATGGACCTATATTCACAAATTCATAACTTGAGATCCAAGCATCTTTTGGGAAAAGTTTGTGAAGAAAAGTTGTATATTTCATGGAGGACTACAACTTTCATGTTGGAAGTTTTATTTGAATCAAATTGCATCATGGTGAAAAAGTGGTGGAAATTTGGGGAAAAATAAGAAAATTTCCATACTTAGAAAAATTCTAAGTTATGAAAATTTTCAAATTCAAAACCCTAATTTTCAAAATTGAGTTTCTTGGTGAACAAGTTTCATGTTTTGACATATCTTGATGAATTATGACCCTTGGCACTTGATTTTGACCAAAAAGTCAAAGTTTGACTTTTCAGTATACAATTGACTTTTGATCAGTTGACTGCAAAATTCATCTGTCAATCCAATGCACTTGAGATCTTTTGAACCATGTAATTAGGTCAAGATGATTCCATTGGACCCTTGAAATCATGTTTAAACTCAATTGGTCATTTTCTAGGTTAAAAATCAGAAATTGCCCTTTCTCAGTCAAAACCCTAATTTTGACCATTTTGCCCTTTTGATGATTTGATCAAATTTCTTGAGGAGTTGTGATCCAAACTTAATAAAATGGTACATATGAGTCTAAAATGTTGTTGTGGATCAAAAATTATGAAGTTTTACTGTAAATTGGCCATGGTTGACTTTTTCCCCAATACAGCTGATTTTTAGGTCAACTATCCAATTGACTGAGCAAAAATGTGATTCAAGGCTTGAAACTTAACATGAGCAATCTTAGGGGTCCAAGATGGTGTATGAAAGTCACATGAAGCATTGATGGTCTAAAAATCCTTGTGCAAACTCAAACCCTAATTTTGGGTTATCAGTGCAAGATGAGGTGTCTTGAGCTGATCAAACCATAATCTTGTCTTGAGTCCAAGAAGTCTTATGAGGAAAATCTTGATAAATGAGAGGGAAAATTTTGTGGTACAACACTAATGAACCTTAGAACCTTAGTTGAAGAAACTTGGCCATTAGAAAGTAGCGAGATAGCCGGCCTCAGTGTAGAGCTGAGGATTGGTTGATACTCGATGCTACACATTGAGATCAGACTTTCGGGATATTTCGGCCGTAAGAAAAGATTGCTTGAGCTGAGACAATGCCCGATAAAGGATTGTCAGTGATATTGAGATCCTCTAGAACCCGGTTACTTTTTAAGACAGGTTTGAAACCAACTAAACTTCAAGAGGGTACTACCTTTGGCCTCATGCAAGCCTTAAACTTAAGGACTTTGTGTGATTTGACTGTGCTTGCTATACATGTGTTTTCTCATGAGATCCTGCATCATAACATAGCATCCTTTCTTATTGAACTAACCATTTCAAAGACCAAGGGAATTTATCTTTGTTCTGTTTTGTAGATCATGGCTTTCGTTCATAGAAACATTATCTGAATCGGCTTTGTGAAGATACCTTCACAACTCAAAGAGCTAGCATCAAGGGTTTCTGAAACTTCTGCATTCACTAAGAGACAAGGTCAACTTCTCAACTTGGTTACTTCAAACTTTGATGAAAAGATGATGAGTGTACTCTTTTAGTTCTTTGATCCCAAACACCACTGCTTCACCTTTCCATATTATCAGTTGGTACCTACCTTGGAAGAATTCTCTCAGCTGTTGGATATACCCATTCTTGAACAGTTGCCCTTTACAGGTCTAGAAGAAGTTCCTAAGCCAGAAGTCATTGCCTCAGCTTTGCATCTTAAACGGGCTGACGTGGTATCTAATTGGGAAACAGGAAGCGGAGTCAAGGGTTTTCTAGCTAAATTTCTGATAGATAAGGCCCGGCTGTTTTGGGATGATATGGATTTTCAGGATTTTGAGGAGGTCTTGGCTCTTCTAATCCATGGGTTAGTCCTATTCCCTAATCCAGACTCATTCATAGATGTGAATGCTATCAAGATCTTCCTCTCTCACAACCTTGTGCCTACCTTGCTCGGAGATATTCTGCACACTCTTCATACTCGTACCATGAAGAGAAGAGGGGTTCTTATGTGTTGCATGCCATTACTGTCGAGGTGGTTTATTTCTCACCTCTATAAGTCCATACTGAAGAATTAAGAAGGTTTGGGTTGGTCGTAAAGGATAATGTCGCTCGCTCATACGGATATTCTCTGGTGTTCTCAAGCTATGGAAAACACTGCTATTATTGACCGCTGCCGGGAGTACCCTAATGTCCCATTGCTTGGTATTAGAGGGGGTATAACCTATAATCTTTGTTTATCTCTACGACAATTTATTTACGCTTGAAGGGATGGTCCCCATGAGTTATTTATCGAGGTTATTGTATTCAACTATGAGGATGATGTTAAAGAGTATCGCCGGAGGTTCATACGAGCTTGGGGCATGGTAAACAGATCTGTCACCAAGGCTTTGGGGCCAAAGACTTCCATT
Source organism: Vicia faba (assembly GCA_948472305.1). Taxonomy (NCBI): domain Eukaryota; kingdom Viridiplantae; phylum Streptophyta; class Magnoliopsida; order Fabales; family Fabaceae; genus Vicia; species Vicia faba. The sequence goes on along the minus strand of OX451738.1, from coordinate 271,343,786 downwards.
CCTATGGAACCTTACCTACAATGGGCATGAGCTCGTGCCCAGAAGCTTATGATGCCCTATGTGGCCGTTTTACCAGTGATTATGGAACCCACTACGGAGGAGGGTATTCCTTACACAGTTCTCTATCCTTATATGCCCACTGATCTTGGAGAATTACAGAGGTCTTGGATTCAGTTGATGGAGGAGTGGGGTACTTACAGGGATCTGTTCCATGCTCAAGAGAGGAAGGTTTTAGAGCTCACAAAGCAACTGCATGAAGAAATAGGACTCAATGACTATCTCGGCACAAAGAGGAAGCATCCATGGGAATTTTGATGTCTTTTATAGTTTTAGATTTGTTTTTTAATTGTAACGCCTAAAAGGCATTTGAACTTCAAATTCAGCTAATAAAGTTTTTTCTTATTTTGGTTTTCAAATTTAAATTTCTCGAAGTCTTTGAAATCATTGCATGCGCATCCCATTATCATACACATCATTACAGGTACCATTACAGGTTTCTCATCTTCTTCGCTGTTTATTTCAGCACAAAATGTATTCTGAGCAAACCATCAAGGACCTTCAGGGGCAGAACGCCCAGTTCCAACAAATGTTTATAAGTCTGGCAAAAGGGCAGGAGGATCTGAAAGCCCTCATTTTGAAAAATAAGAAGAAAAAGAAGAAGGTTGTTGGTATTCTGAATATGGGTAGAAGGTTTGGAGAGCGGTTGAAGCGACAAGCCGATCTGACTGATCGCACTAAATCGCACTATGTTTCTGACTCAAATATCACATGTTTTCCTTAGTTTTTATTATCATTTTCTCGTATTATGTTCCTTTTTCCTTTGTTTTCAGGATTCTTGTCATTTCAGAGCCTTCTGTGAAGAAACGAGCCAAAACGTCAAGAAATTAGGGTTTTTCAAGATATTCTGCACTTATGGCGTTCAGCGCCGCGCCGGCTACAGGGAACGCGATGACGTGGCCCACTTTCACCCAGAGACCAACTGCCACGTTCCCACGATGTGGCAGTTCCAGCCACCGCGCCCGCGGCCTTCACAAAAGTTTCCCGCTCAGAAGAAGTTGAGGGGCATGCTGGTCTTTACGCATCTCAAGGATCCTCTATAAATAGTTTTCAATTTTCATTTTTTAGTTTCATCCAAGCTTAGTACAATCTTAAGCCATATACTATCAGTTTCTGTAAAGTAATAATCTCTTCACATCGGGGAGTTATTGCGGTGTAGATTGAGTTGTAATCGAGTCTTGGAGCACTTTGGTTGAAGTTCATCATACCAGCCTTACCATTCTGCAGATTTGTATCAGATTCAAGTCTCCGACTGGAGCAAGGTTCTATTTTATTGCATTTCTTTACTTATAATTTCTCTTACCATAGTCTACACGTTTTATAGACTCTAAATTCTCTTACCATAGTCTACACGTTTTATAGACTCTAAATGCTCTTACCATAGTCTACACGTTTTATAGACTCGCACTCTTTTACTTACTCGCTCTTATCATAGTCTACACGTTTTATAGACTCGCACTTATTATGTCTGGCTAAACTATAAAGGTTTGGATGTAATGATTGTCATCATGGTCGTGTTCCAATTATCATGCTAGTGAAAATACTCTGGGGATGTTTTGCTTTTAACTTAAGTCAATTATGTTTAAATGTTTATTGGGTAAGATCGAAAGCCGTCCAAACTAATGATACGACTTGATTATTATTTAACCAAACGAAAAGAGCGAAAGCCGTTGATTGGTTAAATAGGAATCATTGACCTTTTTAGAAAACGATTTTGAAACTATTTTCGGACGCGTTTGTAGGTTTGAAATCTGACTCTTGGTCAAAAGCCAAAAGTATCTTTAAGTTAATCTTTCCAAGTAAAATTACTTTTCTGTTAAGTCAAAACTATCAATTTCTTAAAAATAGGTTTACCTCTTTAACGCGGAAGGCACCCTTTATATGTGACAATAAAGGAATTTAATTTAAAGAGTAAATTCGGTTCTTAGTAGTCAAAAGCTACAAGTTCCCTTTAAATTGATTATTTGCTATCAATAGAAAATACTGCCCCATAAGTAGTTTCATCTACGCATGACCGGACCAATATCTGATTACATGATTTACATTCCAACCTGTCTTTTAAACTGTTATTTACCTCGCTCATTTACTTTGTTGCACTGCACTCACATCAATATTCTTGTTCACCTTAGATAAGCACCTTAGCAATAGAGTTGATAGATTGACAATTGGTCTTTGTGGTTCGATAATCTTATATATTACTTCGATAGGCTGTGCACTTGCAGTACTATATTTAGGCTATACGTTACAGATTTCCCATCAAGTTTTTGGCGCCGTTGCCGGGGACCAACTTCGTCAAATTTCGTACCCTATTGTTATCCCGTTTAGACTAAGGCTATTCTAGCCGGTAGATGCGTAGAAATCGTAGCACCGGTAACCTAATAGATCTTTTAGTAGAACCTGAACGTTACGCTCGTGCCCGTCTTTTTATACGCAAGATAAGAAGAGCTATGGCAGAAGATCGTAACCAAAGACCACTCAAGGAATTTGCCCAACCATCTAACGAGGAACCTAGATCTAGTATAGTAAACCCTACTATAACTACCAACAACTTAGAACTAAAGCCCTCATTATTACAATTAGTACAACAAAACCAATTCGCTGGTCTCGCTACCGAGAACCCGAATCAACATTTAAAGGTATTTATCCAGTTAGCTGACACCCTTAAGGCAAATGGAGCCACACCCGAAGCCATCCGTTTAAGACTGTTTCCTTTTTCCCTTAGAGGTAAAGCTCACGACTGGTTAGACGCCCTTCCAGCTAACTCAATAACAACTTGGGAAGACCTTAGGAGAGCTTTTCTTGCGAGATATTTTCCACCAAGCAAGACCGCTATTCTTAGGAACTTGATCACTTGTTTCACCCAAAACCAAGGCGAATCACTTTTTGATGCCTGGGAGAGATATAAAGAACTTTTAAGAGCTTGTCCGCACCATGGCCTGGAGCAATGGTTAATCATACATACCTTCTATAATGGACTCCATTACAACACAAAGATGTCCATAGACGCTGCCGCTGGCGGAGCGTTGATGAACAAACCTTACCCTGACGCTTGTGCCCTAATAGAGGACATGGCCCAAAACCACGCCCAGTGGGGATTAGAACGAGCGACAGTAGAGAAAAAGGAGAGCCATGGAGGAAAGCATGAGGTAAGTTGCATGGACATGATTAATGCCAAGATGGACGCCCTAGCTTTGAGAGTCGAGAACATGTCTCAAAACCCAACCACAGTAGCAGCAATCCAATCGGAATGCGAACTCTGTGGAACTCAAGGACATCAAACCGTTGACTGTAACCTTTTGAACGAATCTAGCTCAGACCAAGTTAACTATACCCAAGGGAACCCTTTCTCGAATACCTACAATCCTGGATGGAGGAACCACCCGAATTTCTCTTACAAAAACAATAACCCTATCCAAAATCCCGGACCTTCGAGACCTCAAGGATTCCAAACGCAAAAACAAAACCAACCTATGCAAATAGTGCCCCCAAGACCAAACCTTAAAGAAACCATAGACACCTTTATTCAGACTCAAACTCAGCAAAATAAGGAGTTTATGAACCAACACATTCACACGAACGAACTAGTTACTCAACTGGAAACCAAGTTTGACCAGATGATAACCCACACCAAAATGCTTGAGACTCAGATTTCCCAAGTAGCACAAAACACCTCTGTACAAGTTGCACCTGGAGGACAATTTCCTGGACAAACTCAACCAAATCCAAAAGGCCAAGCAAATTCTATCACCTTAAGAAGTGGAACTGCTTATGAAGGGCCTAGAAATCCTAACTTAAGCACATCAGAAAAACCTATGGAAGATGCTACACCTAAAGACCAGGTAGAGGAACCAGAGAAACCAGAAAAGCAATCAAAACCAGAAGTAGGGAATAACACTCAACAACCTTATAAACCACCTATTCCGTTCCCACAGAGGCTGAAAAACACCAAAGTAGAAAACCAGTACCAAAAGTTTATTAAGGTAATAGAGAAACTCCATGTAGAGATTCCTTTTACTGAAGCTATAACCCAGATACCATCATATGCTAAGTTCTTGAAAGATATTTTGACCAATAAACGGCGACTCGATGATCCCAAGCCTTTAGAATGTCATTCTATATCCGAAAATAAACTCGCCAAGAAAGATAAAGACCCTGGAAGTTTTTCTATCCCTTGCATCCTAGGTAACCATATGATAGACAAAGCATTTTTAGACTTAGGAGCAAGCGTAAGTCTGATGCCTCTGGCCGTCTGTAAGAGGTTAAAATTAGGAGAACTTCAACCTACTAAGATGTCCTTACAACTAGCTGATAGATCTGTCAAATATCCCATGGGTATTTTAGAAGACATACCTGTCAAGATTGGTCAGTTGTACATTCCAACCGACTTCGTCGTAATGGATATTAAAGAAGATGAAGACATCCCAATCCTCTTAGGAAGACCATTCCTATCGACCGCCGGAGCTATAATAGATGTTAAGAAAGGGAAACTGACTTTCGAGGTAGGAGTTGAAAAGATTGAGTTCATTTTATCAAAGTTTCTAATGGCACCAGTGATAGGAGATGCGTGTTATGCCATCGACGTCATTGACGAATGTGTAAATGAGCTCGAACAAAACGAATCTTTAATCAAATTACCATCAACCCCTATTTTAGAGGATGACGGATTTAAGAGTATCGAACCGTACATTGACGACAACCTTTTCGAATGCTTAGCTCTTACCCCTGACCTTATGCCGCGTACTGAGAAACCCACTATAGAACTTAAGGAACTACCCAAGAATCTAAGATATGATTTTTTGGATGAGGAGATGAATAGACCTGTTATAATTAGCGCCGCTCTAAACCAAATAGAAACAAATCAACTCTTAGATACCTTGCGAAAATATCCCTCAGCTTTAGGGTATAAAGTTTCAGATTTAAAAGGTATAAGCCCATCCGTATGCATGCATCGGATTATGCTAGAAGAAGATTCAAAACCCTCAAGAGAACATCAAAGAAGAATAAACCCTATCATGAGTGATGTAGTCAAGAAATAAGTTCTTAAGATATTAGAAGCTGGTATCATATACCAAATTTCGGATAGTGAATGGGTAAGCCCAGTCCATGTGGTACCCAAGAAAGGAGGTATCACTGTTATGGAAAATGAGAAAGGTGAGCATGTGGCAAAACGAACAGAAGGAGGATGGCGTATGTGTATAGATTACAGAAAGTTGAATAAGGCAACGAGAAAAGACCATTTCCCTCTCCCATTTATAGATCAGATGCTTGAACGTCTAGCAAGACACTCATATTTCTGCTATCTTGATGGGTATTCGGGGGTTTTCCAAATCCCTATTCACCCAGAGGACCAAGAAAAAACCACATTTACTTGCCCTTATGGAACATTCGCTTATAGACGAATGCCCTTTGGACTCTGTAATGCACCTGCCACTTTCCAACGTTGTATGATGTCAATTTTCGCAGACTACCTAGATGGAATTATGGAAGTATTTATGGACGATTTTTCAGTGTGTGGGTTTGATTTCAAAAACTGCCTCTCAAACTTAGAGAAAATCTTAAAAAGATGTGTGGAAGTAAACCTTGTGTTGAATTGGGAAAAGTGCCACTTTATGGTAAATGAAGGGATAGTCTTGGGACACATTATTTCTGAAAGAGGTATAGAAGTCGATAAGGCCAAGATAGAAGTTATAGAAAACCTAAACCCACCTAAGACCGTTAGGGAAGTAAGAAGTTTTCTAGGACATGCCGGGTTCTACCGACGTTTCATCAAGAATTTTTCCGGAATAACAAAACCTTTAACTAACTTATTGATGAAGGATGTCGAGTTTGAATTCGACCAAAAATGTCTTGAGGCCTTTGAAGTTTTAAAGCAAGCTCTTATTTCAACACCTATCATAAGACCACCTGATTGGACACACCCCTTTGAAATCATGTGCGATGCTAGTGATTTCGCTGTAGGAGCTGTACTAGGGCAAAGAAAAGACAAGAAACTGCATGTTATTTACTACGCTAGTAGAACACTAGACGCTGCCCAGCTAAATTATACAACCACAGAAAAGGAATTGCTAGCCGTAGTTTTTGCTATTGATAAATTTCGATCTTATTTGGTGGGAGCAAAAATAATCGTATACACAGATCATGCAGCAATCTGGTACTTGTTAAGTAAGAAAGATGCTAAGCCTAGATTGCTCAGATGGGTTCTTTTACTCCAAGAATTTGACTTGGATATTAAGGATAAAAAAGGAGCTGAAAACTTAGTAGCTGATCATCTCTCTAGGTTAGAACACCTTAAACCTGAACTTATACCTATAGACGATCACTCTACTTATGAAAGATTAATAGCTGGGATAAACTCAACTGAAGAAGAGACCAATGAGGAAATCTCAACCTTGAACAACATACCATGGTACGCAGATATTGTGAATTATCTGGCCGCTGATATCATACCCCCTGACTTAAGCTACCAACAGAAGAAGAAGTTTTTTAGTGATGTTAAACACTTCTTTTGGGATGAACCCCTCCTATTCAAAAGAGGAATAGATAATATATTCAGATGATGTGTGCCGGAAGAAGAAGTAGGCAACGTCATTAAACATTGTCATGCTGCACCTTATGGTGGACATGCAAGCACATCTAAAACATGCGCCAAAATATTTCAAGCAGGTTTTTATTGGCCTACTGTATGGCGCGATGTCCACACTTACATTACAAAATGTGACCGATGCCAACGCACTGGGAACATCTCAAGACGTGACGAAATGCCTTTAAGTAACATCCAAGAAGTGGAAATATTTGATGTCTGGGGTATAGATTTCATGGGACCTTTTCCTTCCTCAATGGGTAACAAGTATATCCTAGTAGCTGTCGATTATGTCTCAAAGTGGATAGAAGCTGTTGCATCACCCACAAACGATACCAAGGTAGTTATCAAACTGTTTAAGAATATTATTTTTCCTAGGTTTGGAACCCCAAGGTTAGTCATAAGTGATGGAGGATCGCATTTTATATCTAAGATATTTGACAAGCTTCTAAGCAAATACGGAGTAAAACATAGAGTAGCAACACCATATCACCCGCAAACCAGTGGCCAAGTAGAAGTATCAAATAGGGAGATTAAGCAGATCCTAGAGAAAACCGTATCATTATCCAGAAAAGACTGGTCTGGAAAACTTAAAGACGCCTTATGGGCTTATAGAACGGCTTATAAAACCCCTATTGGAACAACTCCTTATCAATTGGTTTATGGAAATTCCTGTCATTTACCCTTCGAACTAGAACATAAAGCCTATTGGGCCATTAAATCCTTGAATCTAGATTACCTAAAAGCCGGAGAAAAACGTATCCTGGTCATTCACAAGCTGGAAGAGCTTCGCTTGAATGCCTATGAGAATGCCATCATATATAAGGAAAGAACCAAGATGTGGCATGATAAAAAAATCATCAAGAAAGATTTCAACATTGGTGACCCTGTTCTCCTATTTAACTCAAGGTTACGACTTTTTCCTGGTAAGCTTCGTTCAAGATGGACAGGTCCATTTGAAGTGTCAAAAGTTCTAAAGTCTGGAGCAGTAGAAATCAAAAACAATTCATGCGCTCCATTTGTGGTAAATGGACAAAGACTGAAGCTATACAAAGGAGGCGATTTTCCTGTTGACTACTCTAGTCATATTCTTATAGACCCACCAATACCCACATAAAGTAAGATCTAATCGTCAAGCTAAAGACGTTAAACAAGCGCTGCATGGGAGGCAACCCATGGTTTATTCTTAATTTTATTTTATTTTATTAATTTATATATGTTTTATCTGGACTAATTTCTTGTGTTTATATTTTCAGGATGCATTACCCCGATGGTATGGTTGTGATTTTCAGGGATGAAGCACAAAAAGCCCGATTTGCTACCTTATCTGCTAGACCTATGGTACCCACTAGGTACCCCGATCAGAGCTGCATGGAGGCACTCAGGATTGAGCCAAGTATTAGGTATCTGTGCAACCAACTTGGCTGGGATTATTATGCTGATGATGTCCACAAAACCTACAGGAACCTTACTCTGGAGTTTCTTAGCTCTGTGGATTATAACCCATGGGTGGATGAAGGAGATGAGCGAGGATGCCTAAGTTTCAGATTGTTTGGTACCGAGTATACCCTGACCATCAAAGAATTTGGGGATTTGCTTGGTTTCCAAACTGGACCGACCGCTATCACTGAGTTACCATTAAGTTACTATATGGACAGAGATATTGATAAATTTTGGCAGGACATTACTGATGGAGCCAGCCTTGACCCCTCTACCCAGCTGTCCAGGAAGATCCATAACCCGGCTTTCCGATACTTCGAGATGATTCTGTGCCACACTTTCTTTGGGAGGAGTTACTGTGACCACTTAGTCACCGCTGAGGAGATCCTTTTCCTATACTGTGCCAGTCAGTCCAGACCTATAGCTAGTGGAGGTTTTCTGATAGAGAGCCTCGAGCAGACTGCTCGATCCGCTGTAGGACTCATTCATTCCGGAGGGAATGTGACACAGATAGCTTCTGCTTTGGGTTTGGACAGTATGATAGCACAGCTGACCCCATACTGTGGATATACTTTCCTGGATTTAGACTTTTGCATGGATCGTGGGTTCATGAGGAGGGCCTCTTTCCACCCATATCAGTACAGATTGCTCATCGATGACCAGACAGTTTACACCTTCACACTGCCAGACCCTCAGATGACTTGTGTTTCCAACCCTGCTAATTGGAACTATTCTGTAGAAGGTTGGGGTGAGATATCAGAGTATGCCCCAGAATACACTCCTGCTTCCGAAGATCCCACTCCAGAATACACTCCTGCTTCCGAAGATCCAACTCCAGAATACACTCCTGCTTCCGAAGACTCTACTCCAGATCACACATCCCGACCCGAGGTTACACGCACTACTGTTCTTACTAATAACCTCAGCTTGCAGGAACCTGATATTCGCACTCTGTTGACTGCTATGCGCACTGAGATAGCCACTCTCCGCAATGAGGTGGCTGACCTTCATTTACAGTTGGAACTGAATGATGTTACCTTTGCTGGTGAGTTAGATGAATTAGCTCACGATGTGGCAGAGATTCGACGCCAGCTGACTGAGCTGCGTGGCCCAGACACTCCTGCAGAGCATCCTCCCGGTTGGCGATAGATCTGTGTTATTCACAAGATCTCTAGTTCTAGTATTATTAGTATTATGTTGATTTCCTTTTCAGACTCATTTTTATTTGCATTATCTGTTTCCTGCATTATTAATAACTATTTTGGTGACCCGATGTCCGTACCTATATATATATATATATATGCATATGTGTTTTTTTTTTCTTTCTCTATATATACCTTTCATTTACTAATGTTTTTGTTTTTCTGGTCACCATAATGAAAATTTTGATATAAAAATAAATAAATATACATGTATATATGTATTCACATACATATATGCACGTTCGTAAGAAAACTAGGTACACCTCCAAAAATTGAAGCCAATGGCAAGGAAGGAAAAGCCCAATGGAAAGGAAGCAAGACCAGCCCAACTTGGCTCGCCCTGACCGCGCCCGCGGTGATCCCTGCCACGCCCGCGGTGACGTAACGGTCACCTAACGGCTAGTGGCTCGGTTTTCCCCCCATTTTGCCTCTTTTTCCACTTCCAATCCCATTTTCTTCCATTCTTAACCCCCCATAACTTCCTTTATTATCCATACCTACCCCACTACATTTATTCCCATCATAAATATTCATCAACCACCATTTTTCTTCACTACCTATAAATACCCCCACTATTTCATTTTCTTCCTCACACCTTCACTACTTCTACATCCCATTCTTTATCTTTATATTCATCCACAAGAAAATCCTATGGAGTATCACGGCTACATTTTGCGAGATGGCCAACCCGGAGAAAGGCAACAAAAGCGGCTTGAGAAATTGCTGACAACACCAATACACTCTACCAGGTATATCGATAAAAACTGTCTATATTCATTAGGTATATACCATAGTGTATTTTTCCTTCTCGACAAACTAGGCATGCATGATATTTTTGCTACTCAAGCACTAACCTACCCTAGGCTGACGTTCGAATTTTTGAGTTCTTTAATTTATAACGTCTCTCCTAACACTGCTAGCGCCGTAGGTGGAGTAAAATTTAGAATGTTTAATGTTGAATATGACTACTCCACTGACGGTCTAGCTGCCATGTTAGGATGGCCTTATGGGGATGGTGCCATTTGTGAAGCACCTTTAGACACGGATTGGGCATTTGAAGCATTTTGGGCCAGGATTACTAAACAAAATGCAACATCTTTTGATGGCCTACTTGCTTCTCATATCCACAATCCTGCCCTTCGTGTTTTTAGATTTCTTTTAGCATCCACCATCTTTGCTCGGGAAAACCCAAACAAGGTGAATGCTAAAGAATTAATTATCATGCAGAGCTGCCTCACAGACACCAAAGTTAATCCAGTCCCATTTATGATTGCCCACATGCACCATGTTTTAAGAAAAGGTGGGCCGATTTCCTTTGGTGGACTGATTACTACTATTGCCCGTGCCATAGGATTGGATACAGAACTTGCCACCCTTGAGCCACTTCCTCCTCGTATTGCAAATCTTAAATTTTTAAGGGATATGCGTTTATGCAAGACGAGGAGGGAAGGTGGTTACTTCCTCATGGTTGGAGGTGCCGCTGTACCCAGTGTTGTTATTCCCTGCACCCGTCGTACTGATATCAGATTTGAGCGTAACTGGACCTACGATCTCAACGCTCCTGCTTTTATTGGTCCGTTGCCCCCAAATCTACCTTTAAATGAGGGTAACAACACTGATGATGAGTACGATTTCCGTACGGAAGAACCACCCAACTTTTCACCACCACACACGACACCATCTACGTCTAACCCACATGCAGGTACAGCTCCTAGTTTCCATGTCACTGAGGACATGTGGCGTGAGCATATGGCCCGAGAGGCCCAGAGGGACACCCTCCTTGCTACTTTGCAGCAACAGGCGACCGATAACATGGCCTTCATGCAAGCATCCCAACAGCAAAATGCTAGCTCTCTGCGCACTATTATGGAAAGTCAGTTGGCTTTCCAGAGAGAACAGCACCTTAACCAGACCACATACGCTCGTCACTTCCAATTGATGGAGGCAACCCAAGGCACCCTCATTGGTAGGACCCAAGAGCTACAAGCGGCAAATGCCGCCTTGACAGAGAGAATGGAGCATCTAGTTTTGGACCGAGAGAGCCGCCGTCGCAGCCGTAGCCGCCGTTCCGGTCGTACCAACCAGGATGGTGAAGGTCCTAGTGGCCCCCACTAGCGTTTTCAGGTACCTCTTCCTACCTTATTTTGGAACATTGAGGACAATGTCCGATTTAAGAGTGGGAGGAGCATTTATCGCTTTTATTTCCCGTTTTTCCTGCTTTTATTTCCCTTCCGCTTTATTTCCCGTTTTTCCTGCTTTTATTTCCCTTCCGCATTTTTCCTTTTAGGTATGTTATATTCGTAGTTAATAAAATGCATGTGATAGGCGAGTCTTTCTGCGTAGTGTACCCTTTCATTTCCCCCACTTTTTAGCCTTACAAAAATTTTACAAAATCTTTTTCAAAGAATTGTGGTTGTTTTTAAGGATTTGGGCTATGAGACAGGTCCTAGATAGGGTCTATTTCTTGGGCACTCACTTTTTGAAAAATTCGTTATCGTTTTAACACCGTAAGCCTTTTTGAACATTTAGATTAGATCCTTTCTTCCCAATATGCTATGATTTTGAATAAAACTGTACAAATAGGTCTTCAAGTAGTTTATCTTAGCAGTCAGCTCCGGCCTAAGCATGCTCTAAGTGTAGGATCGATGAATATAAGTGGATGATCTCTATGTTTCCTTAAAAGTTTATAAAATAAAGTATGAATACGACTACGAGTTGGGTGATCCTCACAAAGATTACTCAACTCAAGAAAGTTGTAAGCACTAATAAAAACAAAGAAAAAAATATATATAAGGCACATCTGTTGTAGTTGGTCCAGTGGTATCTGGTGCTGGACTTGGTAGGGCGGACTACGGTCCGATCCCCCGCAACTGCAAATGGGTAAAATAAAAAGGGGTTAAACCAACTCTTGTACCAGAATCCCATCACTTGAGATCAGAGTCACTAACCGGTCACTACACCATGAGTATGTACGGATAACGGGCTTAATGTGATTGCGCCTGAATGAAAAAGGACCTCGTACAAAAAGAAGTCTTAGCATAGTAAGGATATTAGGATCGATCTGTATACTTATGAGGTTTATGTCCGCATTTCTGCAAGTAGTGTAATTACGATACCCTTGGTTCAGATAGTTAGTGCCTGACAACACACCCTTACTCGAACTTAGAAGCCCTCTTTGCCCAAAACCTGTATACACCATAATTTTCTTTCATCTACTTCTAAGAGTTGTTGCTTGAGGACAAGCAAAGGTCTAAGCGTGGGAGGATTTGATCGCACTAAATCGCACTATGTTTCTGACTCAAATATCACATGTTTTCCTTAGTTTTTATTATCATTTTCTCGTATTATGTTCCTTTTTCCTTTGTTTTCAGGATTCTTATCATTTCAGAGCCTTCTGTGAAGAAACGAGCCAAAACGTCAAGAAATTAGGGTTTTTCAAGATATTCTGCACTTATGGCGTTCAGCGTCGCGCCGGCTACAGGGAACGCGATGACGTGGCCCACTTTCACCCAGAGACCAACTGCCACGTTCCCACGATGTGGCAGTTCCAGCCACCGCGCCCGCGGCCACTGCCACCGCGCCCGCGGCCTTCACAAAAGTTTCCCGCTCAAAAGAAGTTGAGGGGCATGCTGGTCTTTACGCATCTCAAGGATCCTCTATAAATAGTTTTCGATTTTCATTTTTTAGTTTCATCCAAGCTTAGTACAATCTTAATCCATATACTATCAGTTTCTGTAAAGTAATAATCTCTTCACATCGGGGAGTTATTGCGGTGTAGATTGAGTTGTAATCGAGTCTTGGAGCACTTTGGTTAAAGTTCATCATACCAGCCTTACCATTCCGCAGATTTGTATCAGATTCAAGTCTCCGACTGGAGCAAGGTTCTATTTTATTGCATTTCTTTACTTATAATTGCTCTTACCATAGTCTACACGTTTTATAGACTCTAAATGCTCTTACCATAGTCTACACGTTTTATAGACTCTAAATGCTCTTACCATAGTCTACACGTTTTATAGACTCGCACTCTTTTACTTACTCGCTCTTATCATAGTCTACACGTTTTATAGACTCGCACTTATTATGTCTGGCTAAACTATAAAGGTTTGGATGTAATGATTGTCATCATGGTCGTGTTCCAATTATCATGCTAGTGAAAATACTCTGGGGATGTTTTGCTTTTAACTTAAGTCAATTATGTTTAAATGTTTATTGGGTAAGATCGAAAGCCGTCCAAACTAATGATACGACTTGATTATTATTTAACCAAACGAAAAGAGCGAAAGCCGTTGATTGGTTAAATAGGAATCATTGACCTTTTTAGAAAACGATTTTGAAACTATTTTCGGACGCGTTTGTAGGTTTGAAATCTGACTCTTGGTCAAAAGCCAAAAGTCTCTTTAAGTTAATCTTTCCAAGTAAAATTACTTTTCTGTTAAGTCAAAACTATCAATTTCTTAAAAATAGGTTTACCTCTTTAACGCGGAAGGCACCCTTTATATGTGACAATAAAGGAATTTAATTTAAAGAGTAAATTCGGTTCTTAGTAGTCAAAAGCTACAAGTTCCCGTTAAATTGATTCTTTGCTATCAATAGAAAATACTGCCCCATAAGTAGTTTCATCTACGCATGACCGGACCAATATCTGATTACATGATTTACATTCCAACTTGTCTTTTAAACTGTTATTTACCTCACTCATTTACTTTGCTGCACTGCACTCACATCAATATTCTTGTTCACCTTAGATAAGCACCTTAGCAATAGAGTTGATAGATTGACAATTGGTCTCTGTGGTTCGATAATCTTATATATTACTTCGATAGGCTGTGCACTTGCAGTACTATATTTAGGCTATACGTTACAGATTTCCCATCACTGACCTCTTCATCCAAGGAAGGGGAGAATCGGGAAGAAGAGAAGGACCCTAGTCTTGCAATTTCTTACAATGATACTGATTATAATGACGAGCAATATCCTCCTGCTGAGGATAGATACAAACAGTTGAAAGATCGTCTTAGTGCCATGGAAGTTCAGAGGATACCTGGACTAGATTTCGAAGAATTGGGATTGGTGTCGGGAGTGGTCATCCTGCAGAAGTTCAAAGCTCCAGTTTTTGCTAAGTATGATGGGGTGTCCTGCCCAAAACTCCATCTGCGTTCTTATGTCAGAAAAATCCAGCCCCACACCACTGATAGAAACCTGTGGGTTCATTTCTTTCAAGATAGTCTATCAGGGACTCAGCTTGAATGGTTCTACCAACTGGAGGGAGAAAATATCTGGAACTGGGAAGATCTGGCTGCTGCTTTCTACAAGTAGTATCAGTATAATACCGATCTTGCTCCTACTCGTACTCAACTCCAGAGTGTGCCCATGGGCGCAAGTGAAGGCTTTAAAGATTATGCACAAAAATGGAGAGACTTAGCTGGGAGAGTTCAACCCTCATTGTCTGATAGGGAGTTGGTTGATATGTTTCTGGGGACGCTATCTGGTCCATTTTTCAATCATTTGATCGGTAGCTCATCAGTTGGTTTCACCGAGCTGATCCTAACTGGAGAAAGAGTAGAAGCTGGGATTTGAAGCAGAAAAATACATAAGTATGCCTCTTCGAGTTCAATAAAGAAGCCTTTTGCTGGTAAGAAGGAAGCCAGTGCCATCTACAGCCTGAGGGGTCAAAACAGGGCCGAACATCGTCAGACAGTAAGTGCCATGATGATACCTAGACCCGCAGTTGCTCCATAACGCAACAATCAACAAAGAGTGTAAAGACCACAACGAAAGTTTACCTGCATTAACATGACATTAGTTGAAGTTCATCCTCACCTACTAAGATCCAACTTGGCGACCTTGAGAGAGGCTCCCAAGAATCTAAATACTACATCTCCCCGATATAATCCAAATGCCCGGTGTGCCTAGCATTCTAAGAGTCCTGGCCACGATACAAATGATTGTTGGGCTCTAAGAAACAAAGTACAAGACCTGATTGAAGCCAGGGAAATAGATTTTGATGCTCCGGAGAAGCCAAATGTCATAACTTCTCCCATGCCTAAGCACGGCAGTGGAGTTAACATCGTCGATATTGATTTGTTTGTCACCTCTGTTGATGAAGTTTCTACTCCTCTCATGATTGTCAAGAAGAATTTGATGTTGGCCGGTTTATTTCCGAGTTGTGGTGAAGGTTGCCACATGTGTTCGTTTCTACCTTCTGGTTGCCATTTGCTGAAGTTAGGTGTTCAACGCTTGATAGATAGAAAAGAAATTTTGCTTGAGAAAACTTTGGTTCCTGTTGTTCCATCTGAAGACGTTGCCATTATAACCATTTCCGCCAATCCTTCCAAGGTTTCCTTGAGAAGACCTGTTAGGATTACATCTACTCCAAGAATTGCATCGCTGATAATCATTGCTCCTGGTCCTGTCCCGTATGTCTCGGACAAAGCTATCCCCTGGTATTATGGTGCTTATGTGTACTATCATGGCATCAAACAAGATTTGAAAGATAAAGAAGCTGATCTTGATATTGGTAACATTGTTGAAACCAACAAAGTTACCCGAAGTGGAAGGGTCTTCTCTCCCGAGATTTCCCCTAAGATTGTCAATAAACCTATTGTCATTCCATATGCTATTCCTGCTAGTACATCAACTACAGTTCATGTTCTTACTCCAGTTATTACCCCTGTCAGTGAATCATCTGATACCCGCGGCAAGGAAATTTTAGGTGAGCCTGCCCGGACGAAAGCGCCTAAGAAAATCGTTGTGGAAGCCTCTACGCAAGAAATGGAGGAAATACTGAAAATCATTAAGAAGAGCGACTACAATATGGTCGAGCAGCTGGGGAAGACCCCATCAAAGATATCCATGTTATCCCTGTTGTTGTGCTCCGAGGCCCATGTGAAGGCTTTGATTTCATTCCTCAAAACTGCGCATGTGCCGCAAGAGACTTCAGCTGATCAGTTCAAAGATTGTGTGGCCAGCATGACTGCTGATAATGGGCTGGGTTTTTCAGATGCAGATTTGACACTGAAAGGAAGGAAGCATAATGATGCTCTACATGTCTCGATTGAATGCAGGGGCACCACTATGGCTCATGTGCTGGTAGATACTGGGTCTTCACTGAATGTTCTGTCGAAGAAAGTGTTGGACCGGTTGGATTGCGAGGGTTTAACGTTAAAGCCTAGTAACATTGTGGTAAGGGCTTTTGACGGATCGAAGAGAATGGTGCCCGGGGAGGTGAACATCCCTGTCAAAGTGGGTTCTCAGACTTTTGGGTCCACCTTCTATGTGATGGATATCAGGCCGTCATATTCTTGTTTGTTGGGTCGTCCTTGGATCCACGAGGCTGGGGTAGTTACTTCCACACTCTACCAAATGCTAAAGTATCCGGTGAAAGGAAAGATTGTCACAGTGCAGGGTGAAGAAGAATATATGGTGAGTCACCTCAATTCCTTCCGCTACATAGAGATGGACAGGGAATTCATAGAAACTCCTTGTCAGAATTTTGAAGAGGTCCCTCAGATCTTGGTATCGACTGAAACTACCAACATCAAACCTCCTTTGAAGATGGCTTCTCTCAAGGACGTCAGGGTTGTGGTTGAAGAAGGTGGGTGTGCCAATTGGGGTCAGCTCCCTGATTTCACTCATAAAACTGACAAATTTGGTTTGGGATTTACTACAGGGGCTCAAAGGGCTGTTAGACGCGCTCGGGCTGGAGGACCTCCCCTACGCATCAACAATCGTGGGGTTAATGCCATTGAAGACAGCGAGGAAGAATTAGACATGGACAGCTGGATCTACCCAACTACCAACGGTGGACTGAGTAACTGGACGGCTAGGGACTTTATACCTGTTTCTTTCATTCTGCAGTAATTGACTTACTTGTTTTGAGATTTGTAATAAATAATTTGAAACTTTACGGCCTGGTGCCTTGCCCGAGGCACCTTAGCTTTGTTTGTGAGGGATATTATTTGTCATTTCATATATCATTAATAAAGCATTTGACGTTTCTTGCATACAAAATTTGCGCTCTCTATTTTTCTTTTCTGTTTTCACTTTATCAAAATAGCTATTCTCTTACACACACTCACGGATCATAATGCAGATCCATATCCACTCTGGATCCCATTGATAACAAATCTGTTATTGCCAGTTATGAGTTCAAAAATCCGATCAACCAAGCCGAGGACAAAGGTGAGGATGATTGTGAGGTGCCTGGAGAACTTGCTAGACTACTACAGCAGTAAGAGAGGGCCATACAGCCTCATGAAGATTCGGTTGAGATAGTGAATTTGGGTACTGAGGAAGACATAAAAGAGGTTAAAATAGGTGCAAATCTGGAGCTTAGCATCAAACAGAGGTTGATACAAATGTTGCACGACTATGTTGAGATCTTCGCCTGGTCCTATGAAGACATGCCTGGTTTGGACACTGATATTGTGGTACATCGTCTACCGACTAAAAAAGATTGTCCTTCGGTTAAACAGAAGGTATGTCGTATGCGCCCTAAAATGTTAAAAAAGATCAAGGCAGAGGTCATGAAGCAGTTCGATGCAGGATTCTTAGCTGTCACTTCCTATCCATAGTGGGTTGCCAACGTTGTTCTGGTACCTAAGTAGGACTGTAAGGTACGGATTTGTGTAGATTACAGAGATTTGAACAGGGAAAGCCCCGAGGATGACTTCTCACTTCCTCACATTGACGTTCTGGTTGACAACACCGTGCAACACAAAATCTTCTCCTTCATGGATGGTTTATCTGGCTACAACCAGATTAAGATGGCTCCTGAAGACATGGAGAAGATAACCTTTATTACACAGTGGGGCACCTTCTGCTACAAGGTGATGCCTTTTGGGTTGAAGAATGCTGGGGCACCTTATCAGCATGCTATGGTCGCTTTGTTCCACGATATGATTCACCACGAGATCGAAGTCTATGTTGATGACATGATAGCCAGGTCTCAGACTGAGGAAGAGCACCTTGATCATCTCCAAAAGTTGTTCGACAGGTTGAAGATATATAAGTTGAGGTTGAATTCGAACAAGTGTACCTTCGGGGTAAGGTCTGGTAAGCTTCTGGGTTTTGTCGTTAGTGACAAGGGTATTCAGGTAGACCCTGCGAAGGTAAAGGCCATACAAGAGATGTCGGTTCCCCGTGCAGAGAAGGAAGTTAGAGGTTTCTTGGGACGTCTGAATTACATCGCCAGGTTCATTTCACATCTGACTGCTACTTGTGAGCCAATATTCAAGCTTCTAAAGAAAGATCAAGTAGTAAAGTGGAATGATGAATGCCAGACCGCTTTCGAAAGAATCAAGGAATACCTTCAGGAAACACCAATTCTGATTCCTCTAGTTGAAGGAAGATCGTTGATATTATACTTGACAGTGCTAGACAATTCAATGGGGTGTGTGTTGGGGCAGCATGACGAGTCTAGCCGAAAAGAGCACGCAATATACTACCTTAGCAAAAAATTTACCGACTGTGAGACACGATACTCATTGCTCGAGAAAACTTGTTGTCCTTTGGCATGGGCTGCTCACCGACTGAGACAGTATATGCTGACTCACACTACCTTGTTGATATCAAAGATGGATCCGATCAAGTATATTTTCGAGAAGCCCGCTCTCTCCTGAAGGATAGCAAGGTGGCAAATGATCTTAACTGAGTATAACATACAATATACAACCCAAAAAGAAATAAAGGGGAGTGTATTGGCTGATCATTTGGCTCATCAGGCCGTGGAAGACTACCAGTCTATGAATTTTGGGTTTCTGGATGAGAATATCATGTTGGTGACTGACTACGAAGAGCCTGAACCGGATGAAGGACCTGGGGAAGGATCTTGATGGTCTATGTATTTTGATGGAGCCTCAAACGCACTGGGTAATGGCATTGGCGATGTAATCATATCCCCTGAGGGTTGTCATACTCTGTTCACCGCCCGATTATGTTTCAACTGCACCAATAACATGGCAGAGTATGAAGTGTGCATCATGGGCCTTCGAGCTGCTATCAACCTAAGGATCAAGTTCTTAAGTGTATTCGAGGATTCCGCTCTGGTGATAAGTCAGATCAAAGGCGAGTAGGATACGAAGCACCCGGATCTCATTCCTCACAAAGAGTATGTACTGACATTGCTCCCACACTTTGAGGAGGTAACTTTTGAACATTTCCCACGAGAGGAGAACCAATTAGCGGACGCGCTAGATACCATATCTTCTATGTTCAAGGTTAGGTGGGACAATGAAGCTCCCCAAATTACCATTGAGAGGTTGGATGAACCAGCACATTGCTGCGAGATCGATACCGAAGAAGTGGCAGACAAACCCTGGTTTCACGAAGTCAAAAGGTATTTCGAAGCTCAAGAGTATCCCGAAGGAGCATCTGTAAATGATAAGAAGTTTCTGAGAAGGTTTGCTGCAAAGTTCTTCCTCAGTAATGGAATCCTCTATAAACGCAACCATGACTCCACACTATTACGGTGTGTAGACAAAAATGAAGCAGAGAGGATCATGACAGATCTACATGAAGTCACCTTCAGAACCCATTCTAATGGACATACCATGGCTAAGAAGATCCTACGGGCAGGATATTACTGGTCCACTATGGAGGCATATTGTTATCAGCACTCTCGAACCTGTCATAAGTGCCAAGTCTATGCTGATAAGGTACATGTACCTTCGGTTGCTCTGAATGTCTTGACGGCTCCATGGCCCTTTGCAGTGTGGGGCATCGACATGATCGGCGAGATCATACCCATCGCTTCCAATGGACATCACTTCATCTTAGTAGCCATTGATTACTTTACGAAGTAGGATAACACTTTCTAAAGGATAGGAGAAAAAGAACAAACTTTTTTCGAGTATAAGTAGATAAGTTCTTAGATGCTTGCTCAAAACAATTCTTTTTACACACCACACTTTCAAACACTTTTCGAACAAAGTTTTCAAAATGCTTTATCACACTCTTGAGGACTGATACAAGGGTTATCATAAAGCAAATCACTGCACTAAGGCATTTTCAAACAAAAAACTTTTTTACACAAAGCACAAGCAATTTTCAAAACATGAGCTAGCATCTAAGAGCCCGTAGATAACTACGGATGAAAAGGGTGCTAATACCTTCCCTTTTCATAATCTACCTCCCTTACTCAGAAACTCTCGAAAAAAGGTATTTTTATGTTCTTTTCACCCTTTCCTTTGTTGGATAAAAGAAAAGTCGGTGGCGACTCTTGCTTACCGCGACATTTGCGAATACAAATGCAAAACTAGTATTAACAGTCGGTTCTCCCACCGTATCACACTAGCATAGTGTTTGAGTACTCCTCTGGGTTTTCAAATTCAATTGTCCATTCTAGTACCATATTGTGGCTTTCCAATTCTATATGAAACTCCTCGTGTGCATGGCTTCTAAATATGTGACTTTCATAGGGTATACCAAATGACCATTCTCCATTTGCTTATCTTTTTCTTCTAGCGGTTGATTTCTTTGGAAACATTTGTAACATTTAGTTAAAAACATAAACATATAAAAAAAATAGGTAATAATATTAAATACACAAAATTGCAACCTTTCTTCTTTTATTGTGCATGATTTTTAAACATGAATGATGAAAATATAGGGTTTTGCATGATTGTAACTGTAGTCACATAAGTCCTAGATGTTTGTAAGTACACACAATCAATCAATCAATCAATCAATAGTCAAATTTTCTAAAAATTTCTATTGTCAACCCTAATGATTATCATGTTGTAGCAATTCAAGTAAACGAGAATTTTCTCAACA